>CM030370.1:91489587-91817247 GCA_003604175.2 Clonorchis sinensis | reverse complement strand
AAACACTGAGAAGACAACGATTTGTCCGAGCCGATCCAGCCACAGATCCCAGTTTACGGACAGCTCTGACGGACAGTTAACTATTAGATAAAGTTAAACAACACACCAGAATGACAAGATGGGAATGAGCAGGACATCCAGTGCAGCTGGTGCCTGGTCTTGCCCATCTTTATCACAATACAGCGCGCATACTGTACACCGGTCAGAACTTGCGGTGCGAGTTTGGTGTGTCTCATCCATTAACCGTTCCTTGAAGTTTTAATGGACCAATGACTATCAGAAACAAGAGGCCTGACTGCACGTCAGGTAAGAAGAACTGGAGGACTTCTGGTCTATTCTGATTGAAAATTTTATGAGAACCGAAATAGTCCCAGACGGTTCATCACTATCCTTTGACAGTGGCTGCAATGAAGGTAGTGATAATATTGGTCACTTAAAGAAAGCTCGGGCAAAATGGAAAATGAATTTTTCCGTTAAAGGGAGAAAGTAAAATAGAGTGCTTCACTCCTGGGAGGGACAAATTTACATGTACTAAGATACCGTATGATCCAGCGATCGATAAACCTGTATCAAAGTATTGTCAAGGCACTTCAGGAAAGACAATAATTTGCATATGCGTTAGTACATTCTACCACCAAAATGCTATTGGTCCGGTCCTAATCAATTCGAACTGCCATGTAATGACTCCCTTTCTAGTATCATCTTATTGCTGCATACAGACTTCGAACGTATTTGAATATGCATTCCCCATTTTACGACCGCTGCTCTCTAATGTGACCTAATTTGCCTGCCTTCTTCGACGCTGCATTAGAAAGAACACACGCTATAGATGATAAAATCCTGTTATCTGGGACGTGAAGCTTTATCAAATAACCGTGCACACTTTAAGCCGGTTTTCGACTAGCTGATCCTTCAATATTATCTATTGTGTTGTTTTTTGAGATGAAATATATCCTTACAAAACTTATATACGCATATGTGCAAAGGAACCTGAACTTACTAGATATAACGTATGCAATAGCCTGTTGGTTTGCAACACGAGGAAGCTGTGACCACAGAGTTCTGTCCGTTCTTCTCAGTCGGAGAGCGTAAATAAGTACCGAGAATTTTCAATGTAATATTAAGCTTTTTACGCATTCTTATGAGGTCATTCCGTGTGATGGACTCAACCAGTAGCATCTCATCTTCGGCTCTGACGAAACACAAGCCGGCTAACAGTTTCGATTGTGCAGTCGTAACCAACTTTAGAATTGATGACCGCGCACAAACAAGTCGATGCATACGTGGTCGTGTTTAGAAGAAAGAAGATAATGTAGGCGGTCTCCTACTCACATTGGAGAACATCACGTGAACATGTGAGTACGCGATGAATGCGCAATTCTGAAAGCAATGCTTATGAGAGCTCAGTCTAAATGATTTTTGGGGCGTGGTCTAGGCTCAAAGTTTTTTTCACTTTGGGGATGACATCATTAACATTCACAGGTGATCGTACCAAGGTCATTCATTTCCTACTCGGTCAGCCCGCAAAGCTATTCGTAGAAATGTGACTCGTGCCTTCACCCAAGCTGAGATAAACTCTTTTGTTTCCAAAAAGAAATCAGTGTGCACTGACCTCGTTTTTTAGGTGGCAAGCGATTTCTTTCAGTCCACAAATTCCAGTTAAACGAAGAGTACGTGGGTACGTTGATCACTTTAGTCTACTGAATTCTAGATCTACTGGAGCGACTTTTCATAAATCAGAGAAAAGGACTACAAAATATACTCTCTAATACCACGCTTTCTCTTGTGAAGCTTTTTCGGGTTAAAATACGTGGCTAAGTAGTTGCTTCTTGACCAGTGTACCAATCATCACTCTAGGTCAATCAAAACCTGGTACATTGCTGATGAATTCTACTAGGAACAATCAGCTACATGATGTTTCCGGTATAAGCTGACCATTATATACACCACATAGATTACCATCCAGGTTTAACAGACTTCTTCTTTTTGTAATAATACCTCCTGGGTTCAGTTTAGCTTCGCATGAACACGGCTTGAAGGCTCTTTCGTTGAGAGATTAGTTGCGGACTCATTCAGTCCTCAAATGTACCGCGCCTAGAAGATGCACTCAGATTCACAAGTTCACAAAAGGCACACTGATACCAGTCAACAAATAGGTACCAGCTATCTCAGTGACACTCGCACACTGGTTGAAAGTCACGAGGTTCAAGTATGGAAAGGGAGAACAAAAAGGCGAGGTCCAGGGGGCGTCTGATAGCTACCCTGGAGTTATAAAGTTCGCCATAGACTGAAGGTGGTTCGAACCGGTTACCGGATTGTGGCCTGTGGCAACCGTGATATGTTCAAACGCCTTGTCTAGCAAAGTCTACCATATAGAGTGGACCATATTGATGTGTTACAGGAATTACTGTGGGTTTTCTCCTCAAGGTATGAAGAAGTGAAAGGTCGACAGTGACTGGGAAGATAAAAACCGCTCTGCATGCATCGTCCCTTATATTTTGCAGAATGACTTTACATCAGTTTTTCCGACATCTTGCAAACAGACAACAAAATAGGGTCTAAAACAAACATGCCAAAGTCACAAAGGTGACTACTACTAACAAGGGCATAGAATTAAAAACAAACTTCAGGAACAATTGAAAAAGTTACGTTCATCGGGAAAATGCCAACTTTAAAACTGGTAACTTGTTTGAAAAATGATTCTACCCATAAACGCAATGCACTCCTCATAAGGTTGCTGAAAAGTATTCGGCAGCCAACGACCGGTTTCGCCCTTCTTGGGGCTCATCAAGTTGGCGCAGTCCCCGAGTTTCCGTCAACTTTATGATTTTACCCATATGAGTCACTGTTTCAGTTTTACCGACGAGCCGCAAAGCCAACAAGATTGTAACCTTAACTAAAAGACAACATTCATGAGGGTAATTCTTTCAAGTTGACAAGGTGTCTGTCGGCGGAGTGAATTTCTTCAGCCAATCCTGCTGAGGACTGTCAGAAACAAGGGGTTCTTTGCTTGCAAATTAAGTGATACACTGCAGCGTGGCGGTATATAAATGCGTCCAACCTCACAATTCCCAGTAAGCCCTTCCCAACAAGAAGCAGCATCCACTGTATTTGGTTTCCGGGTGTAAGAAACTAAGCCATATCATCGTTTCGAAAACGTTTAGTAATCACTGCCTCGTGATGACGGGCTCTCCACCATGCACATGCGACATCACTTTAATAGTTGATGCCATCAAGTAGCCAACTCACTTAAATCATCTTGCCCAGGTTTTGGGAATGACAACAGGTGTCTGGTGGTGCCATACCAGCTATGGTTAACGAATGGAATTGTAGCAGTTCTGTGATGAGTGTACACCGTTGGATTAATTCTGTGAGTCCGTGTTGATTCGTCCATGAAGTCAAATGCGTGCAGAGTAGAACAGCTTCGATCGTAAGATACGGTTATTTCATTTTAAAACGCTGCTCCAAGGGTTCTTTGTTGAGGATGGAACACCTGTTAAACCGACGAATCATATGAGCCAGTGACTGTAATCACCAGTTGTCTAGTCGATCCTGCACGCGAACTTCGAATGACTTGACTTAGCTTCACTGAATAGCTTTCCTGATTCAATGAAGTTTTGGTGTTTCGAAGAAACTGCGGTCCGATTTTATTGCTGCCGTGATTTTGCCTATCACTAGCAGAGTGGTGGCTTGAAACCGACTCGCTAAGGCTATAACACAGCTGAATTTTGACAACATTGTACATGTGCGCTTCTGCCTTTCCTTAAAAGCGTGGTCATACCACCAATCGGTGACTGCAAGATGAAGAAGACAGGGAACTACAGGAAAAATGACACTTTGTCCTCTATTTTGTGTTGTATCTCGTTAAGGTAGGCGTTCGACACCATTGTGTTTGAGAAGGAAAGCCAGAGAGGCCGGTCTATCTTTGGGGGCATGACTCCGTCTCAACTGTGAACAGGGACATAAAATGTGCTGGACCATCGATTTCAGTAAACACTGATTCATTATGTAAACTCAACTGGTATGCAAGACGTTGCAAACAATCAGAAACTATCTCTGACACAGGGGGTGTGCAATGGAACTTAAAGTACCCAAACTATCTTAAAAGTGCCTGTCATAGAGACAGAGGTAGCTGTCGTGACCCCAGAAATCGATCAGAAAAAAGGTTTCGTTCTCTTCTGGAAACTCTTATAAGCAAAATCACTGAGCTTTTACCGGTGTGCAAGTTATCTTCTTGTACGCCACTCCAAATGCTGAATTGGATGTTCGAATTCGCCTAACTGTTAGTTTTTCAGCTCCTGATTGGTTTACTAGTAGCTCGTATCAGGCGACCCGTGTTTGTCTGCATTTTCCTGGTTGCTTTTCTGCATTATTGAACGAAACAAACGAAGCTCGCTGATGTGGTCGTGTTTGCGTTGATCTGTGAAATACTGGGATCATTGGATGACAAGCTTTGAACCAGCTTCGGAAAGTTAACGGTTAATCGTTTGTTGCAGCTTCCGCATCGCATTCTACTCCTAAAGTAACTATGCAAAATAACCTGCTAGGCAAAGTGTTATTGCCAAACGACGGAGGGAGAAGAATATGACAATTTGCTAGGTGATAAGGCGAATAACCAGCTAACTATATAGCTAACTAGGGATTGTAATATGTTGCAACGACACCGCCAACTGGACTTAAAGCAAATAGCCTTAAGTATGCAGCCGACCGATTCTGACTCCATTTTCTGTTTTTCTGTTACGGCATATTCCTATTTCTGTAGGCTAAGCTTTCAGGCATTATAACGAATGGACCACCTCGGATGAGATCAGCTACGTTCAAATTTATAGCATCTACTGAAAAGTCCAATAGGTTCTGCCGTGCAAAAGCTGTGAACAAGTAAATCACAGACGAGTTAGTCTTTTGATGTTAAAAGGACGTAAATCAGAAGATCGAAAAACACCCAAAGTTCAAGGAAAACGCATAAGCTTCAAAATAATGCAAGGATTTTAGAAAGCCCTGGGCCCCTTTTAGCGGGAAAAATCCATCTGGTAAAAAGTTCATTCGGAAAAATCTCGGGCTTCATGCAGCTTTAAGAAGTATGATCAATAACTGAAGAGATTCTTGCTAAGCATGATCTTCGGTTTAATTGAGTCATGTCTGTAATACGGCTGAAATCCAGCTTCGTCCAAAATCGTCGCGATGAATATACTCCTCTATTCTCCAGGGTGAGAATCTAGGTACGGAATGCTGCTCTGAACCGCCTAAAATCATTTGGTTGAAGAAAAGAAATGGCGTCTTCCGGAGGGGGAACGGTAAATCCAGAATATCACACACAGTGGCTGTTCATAGCACCGGTTGTATGGTCGGCTGCAACCTACATGGACGACTACCAAATCAAATATACAACAACGAACAATGCCAAGTCACGGTGCACGATACTTGAAACCTGATTGGTGCAGACAGGTTTCCCATCAGGTTGGGTAAGTTGATGGACATCCATAAATGGATACCACACATTCTATAGTTGGGACATACGGCTGTGTACATGCACCATCTTGGTGCGAATGCATAAAAAAATGGCGAAGTAGTCAGCGTAGCTATATACCGAATGGAATAGGATTTGTAATCGGACCATTGAGCCTGGAAATTGCAATTAGCCCGCATTTGACTCAGTCAGACATTCATTCATACTGCTTACAGGCCACCTATAATTGTTATGGTCTTCCTTTCGCCACAACTTTGGAGCGAATGCTAGTGCTTCTGTGACAATGAAGCAACTGCGACTCTGTTCCACCTATCATATACAGTGGTCTCACTACTACAGTAAACAAGCACGGAAAATGTAAGGCTGTATTAAAAACCCGTAGGTCCTGGTTCAAACACCAGGGCGAACTTTCACAGAGGAGAGGGTCGTTGACATCTTCATGTAACGCACTGTCCATATGATCATATAAACATCTTCGGCAGCCCATTATTTTCTCCACCCTTCATGCCACCTATCAGATTAGCGTAGTCCTCGAGTCTCCATTTAGCTTACGTTCTACCTGGAAACCAAATTGTGCACAACTAACAAAATACACTCACTTGCAACTCACACCTATTTTAAGCGTAGAAACAACTGAACCCTTCGTTTATGATATGAAAAATAATGCCACTGAACCGCGGAGATAACCTCGAACGGTTCACCTCAGACCAGGCCATAAGATCGTGCTTGGTTGTATATTCATCGGAGTACATGAATGACCTAAAATACTCCCTGAAGTCCACATTGCTTTGAAAGCGGTAGAAAATGTTCTATTTGTTCTATTTGATAGCTTGTTTTTGTACTCCCAAACAAACGCGTTTCTCGCTCACCTACTCCGGTACACGGCGCCAAAGCATAGCAAGCAAATTGAACGCTACTTTACCTGATCTAGTAGTCGGAGGACTGAATGAAAATTCTGGAACATTTGTCATTAAAATTTCGCCACAAGGAAAGGAATTAGCAAGAACCAAAGCATTTTTTTAATAAGGTAGTGAATTTTGTGTTGTCTAGAGTAAATCTCTTGCACACGGAGTCGCACCCAGGTGGGGATAACAAGTAAACTACCCACCACTGGTCCGCTTCATGGTCTTTTGATCCGTTAAGATCTGCTAGCTCTAGAACTAACCGTTTCCCCAAAAAGTCCCAAAAACCAGCTGAACGCGCCACGAGAGACTGATTCAACTTGGACATGATATAGTGTCACTCGTCCCTCAGTGAAGGAAACCACAGCGCACGATCACGCAGTAACTGGCTCCACCAGTGACAACTTCTCAGATGAAAGTTTCACTCATCTCCCTCTACTACCATCAATCTATAAGTGGCTCAGAGGAAATTGCGGGTTTGAAAGTCTGAGTTTCGTGAGATACGCGCTGCTGATGATTCTCAATAAGGCAAAACAGCTGTGCAGTGCTAATTGGTTTTTCATCATACATTGACCTCACTGACAGAACTAAATCTAGTAAAAAAATCACTGCTTCACCTCATACTACTATCAAAGCTTTTTCTATAAAAAATCACGACGGCATGCAGAACAGGCTTGATCACCATTATTCCGAAGGTTTTTGCAAAGTGTCCTAAGCGTCCTAAGCACCGAGCTGTGACACTCGGGTCATGGTGTTTTTACGTCCATAAACTAAATGGGTATTGATTGATCAACATGATCTCATTGAAAGCTACCAATTTCAAGCTGGCATTGCGTAGTGCAAGTCCAAAGGCCGTACTTTCGTCAACTCTGTGTCCAGTGAATAGTTTCTGAAAGTTAATGATGGAGGTTTTCGGGTTTCAGTATGCAGGGCATCGGTCGGCCGACTAGTCGTCTGACTCAACTAACGAAGCAAACGTTCTCACACGAGTAAGCTTAAGCTCCTATATGTTCTGTGAATGCATGTTTCACGGACACTAAATGTGGGAAGCAGAAAAATTGGCTACAGTACGCGGCGCACACCGGAGTTACACCTGTCTCGTCGTCGATTAGCTGAGCCGCTAGGTACGTACGGCCGATTAAAACAAGTAATGTGGGCAGCATGATTGTGGTTATGTGTTCCACCTTAGACCGCATTCTTACAAATATCCTCTTCTCTTTTACTGACTATTCAACCCGACCGAACTTACTGGCTAGTGCTTCTCTACTTTGTTGCTAAGTCATAGACTGCCCAGCTTTCGTTCACTTTCACATGACCCACGGTTTGGTGAAAAGAGCGAGGCAGACTATTCTCTAGAATAAGGCGGGAGTATTTGATTAATTGCGAAATGTGGTAAAGGTACTTGCCACAGGTTTCATCCATTAGTAGTCTGCACTTTTGGTTAATGAGGTCTATAGGTTGGGCTGCGGTTGGCTTTACCTTTGAGTGAGGGAAAGAAGCAACATTGATCAGTGGCTAATCTTCCAATCTGTCTTGACTACTCACGAGTAGCGTGGTTCGTAATTGTTTATCATCATTCGCATTTGGCTGCCGGCCCGTTGTCCACGTTTCCCTGCTCCCGATTAACGTTCACGTTCTACCTGACTGAAAACGTGACGGCTGTCCTGTGGGGCGAACCTGGGGCACAGGAATGATAGACGGGCGTGTTCCGCACCATATCAACCTGACTGCTCTCGAGGAACATCTTCGCATTGCCTCAACTGGGAGATTCCTCTGGTTCCCTTCTAGCAGGGTTGAAGCGCGCTTTTTAATTTAGCGCCATCACAAATGCTGCTTTGTCACACTTTCGGTTAATGAGTCAAAGTGCATCTCTTGTTGTGCTGAGCTCACCCAATACCCTTTATTCCAGGTAATTTCCTTCTCCCTTTTAATTTGGAGCCACCGCCTTAATAGGCGATCTGCGTTCCATAGCCTCGTATTTTGCTCACTGCACGCCTTCTTGGGTTAGTTTCGTCAAATTTGGCAACGATACTGTCCAGAAGTTTGGGTTCGCATTACTCAGTACAGTACTAAGATCCCCTATTTGTTTTCGTTTCAAGTTTAAATTGTGCTTTTTAGCGTAAAAATGGTCGTATAAATGTTCGTGGATTACGCCGAGTTAAATGCATGAGTTTAATGGGCGTGATACTGAACCGAATCATCTTTGGTCTGGTTTACCAAATATTACTACTTGAATAGAGTCAGAGCTGGATATCTTCAAGATCGATCGAACTTCAAAGATAAAGTTCACTGCATTGGTCAACTTGCATACCTTTCGCTTGTCTTGATTTGTCCGGCTGTTTCACTTTAGGCAGCGCTGAAGTCGTAAATCAAATGCAGTCTTTCAACCAAATTGTTTTTCGGAAGCAAAAGTCAGTTCCTACTTAGCAACAGGCGGGCCAAATTTGTCTCAAAAGAGTTAACGTGTACTATTTATATAAAAAAATAGGGTGGCTGACTCATTGGTGCCAGAGGCGAACTTTCTAATAAGCAGTACAATACACTTGAAAGTAATCAATCACGCACTTGTTTTGCTTTCTGGTTCGGAAAACGAAATGACTCGGTATAGTAAACATCTGAATAAATTAGTACCTATTTGATGTGCTTAGGAATCTGATGCACTACAGGTGTCTTTCACACACTGTCTCGTCCAGAATTGATACCTAAGTTGGTGACAGTCCAGTCATACGTGAATTTTGACACAAGTAACCGGGGTACTTATTTCCACCTGGGCGATACTGCTAGGTGAAAACGGACCAATGGTCTGAAGAAGTTGAAAATCTGTTTTCTACGTGAACTGTCACACACGTTTCAGCCACATTCAACAGCACATGCGTGCAAGTTTTATGTGGAATGTGTAGAAGATGCAGATGTTTGTAAACAGTATAGAAAATAACAGATTATTTGGGACTGATTTGTATAAGCCTGCTCCGAGCGTTGCTCGTCCGCTAGATAGTCAAGCTTGTTGACCACTGATCATCACTGATCTGTCCTCTATCAAAGTTTCGTTACTATGTGAAGAGGTTTCTTCATTCACCCAACCACCCACTGGTAGTATTTCGTCGTATGGTGACGAAACATTTACAATCCACTTGTGAAGGTCGTCGAACAGAACAAGTGTGACCGACAGAATCTGGCGCATCAAAGAACTGTGCATGGCACCACAGTCAATGAACGTAAACGAACAGCAGTCGAAATATGACCAAATGTTTGCCGAATTCCTGGAACAGAATAGGCTGACAACATATTCACCGATATGGTTGCCTCAGTCTGAAAGCCAATAGGTTCTCTAAGAAGTTTATACGTTTTTCTTTTTTCCCGTACTGGGCACATCGACATCGGCACATCGAAACAGATGTACAACAAAGTGGTCTGCTGTGATCAAGGCGAATTTGCGCTCATTTGTATCCGCGGTTTGAGTCGATTCACTTGAGATGGTCAATGTTCCAAAATATCAGAGCTCTCAGTTCGTTTAATGGCAATCCAATTTGCCACAGACAAAGAAGTGGGCGATGGAAGAAAGTAATCAAAACATTTCAAAACAGTAAACTGGCGATTTGAATCAGTGGCTCATACAAGTTACATGGGTGGTGATGCTTCTCCAACTGACGCTTGCCTGCTAACTTAGGATACTCAAAAGCATGAGACTGAGGAGTTTAGGACAACCCATTCAAGTGGAGATCTTTGGCTGCTTAAATTCGATTTCTCCAGTGGAGTCCAGATTGGCGTCCATATCACGCCGGTGGAAACAGTCCTCGTTCTGCATTGGTGTGATTATTCAGTTTATTCTTCGGCAAAGTGGGGAAGTACCAAACCTGGATCTCGCTCTCACTAGAGTTCATCCTTAGCTGTTCAATGAAAATAACTCCTGGTAGACGGTCCTCTAGGCAACCGTGTCACCAGCGCTAGCTGTAAGGATCTGCGTTGCTACTTCTGAAAGAGCCGATTTGCGCATACTTGACAGATAGGATCGTCGCCTAATAGGGATGTAGTCCACCTTCCAGTAACAAGCTCCGTTCTTCCACACGTTTTCCGAGTTCGCCTAAGGCCACTTGAGATCTCAGCCAATAACCAAACCAACCAGTTGTGTGCACATACACCGTTCTAGTCTTGATGCGCGGCGAAGCGTTCGTGACTCTATAAGTTGGAGTTTGATGCGAACTAAACCTTTTCATTCCCATTGATTCAACGGTCAATCTGTGTGGCACCATGGCGAATTGGTCGCCTGGGTGTTGCAGTTTGTCATGCAAACGGTCTTCCGTAAATATAAGAATGTAGACTTTTGTTTAGCTGACCAAATTCCCCGCACTAACACCTGGAATAGGCGTCCATTAAACCAGTATTGGAACTGCATCAACATTCACGAAGACCGTTTTGGCTACGGTCTTTATATACAGAGCGTTCGCTATGGTCGCGATAACCTCAGAGCCATTTAAAACCGATTCTTAGATTTGTATTCTTGTCGCCGTTCCGCTCAGTAGGTTTCAAATTAGGCTGAAAAAGTTTGACAGACAGCCATATCTAACCAGGACTATCCATAGTACCTTTCAGGTGAAGGATTTGAGAATCTTGGTGAAGTCTACTCAGACAAGTTAGCACCTGGAACTGTTCTGGCGACTTTTGTTGGAGTATGAACGCTGTAAACACCAGATCCAGTGAGTTGTGACCGCAGCGTCCTTCCTGGACGTGTGGGTGTATAACCGGACAGGTCGCTGTATCTGCAGTTGCTGGATGATGACTTTCTTCCCTAATCTTCAGGGACTGGCACGATTAGGAATGACGAAGTTCGAGTTTGTGTTCTGCAAACTATCTTTACATAATGATTTTATTGAAGCGCGAAATCCCTTACCCGTTGTTTTAAGTCGGAGTTCCGCTTTTACATGCTGTATCTCTTCAGTGTAGAAAAAAAGTTTTGCACCTGACTCCAGGACTCAGAAAGCTGGTTCAAGCCCATATTCATAGAGTGGCTCATCAGTATTAACCAACCCCTTATCGCCACACCAGACCTGATGCTTTTTGATCATGTGTGGCTGATGGCATGGAGATTATCAGCGCTCTGTTCAGGAAACGGAGGCATTACCAAGAACCACTTACAACAGCAAATCAAAAACAACCTCTAAATAACCTCACAATACAACATTTACCAACGAGGGTCCCATTATACAAGGCGTGGATGGCCTATACAGAACTTGCAGACGTTCGCTGCCACTAGCTAGATGATCCCCGTAGAACAGGCAGAGAGCAGGCGAATTGATGAAGCTATTCTGAGTGTTTGAAAACACTTGTAGCACAACAGGAAGACGCTCCGTACGTTGGTTTCTGATGTAGCAAAACGAATCTTCCGTTATCCCGAGAAGATCACTTCCGTAGTATGAATAATTGAAGACAGAACTTAAAGCTCACCAGATCCCCCCAATCTGGCACTCGTTCATCGGACAGTGCGAACGCTGGACAACTAAAATCTATTTTACGATATCAGGGAATGTGATGTGCTTGCACTAGGATATATGATGCATTCAATACCAATCAGGTAAATAGCTTTACGGACTTGGTCGCGAGAGAATTTTCAACTGAGAACCCCGGAAATGACGATGGAGATACCTGAAATTATCAGAGAAGAGCTGTTTTTACCAGTTGTTGACTAAGATGGATAATTGTACCTATGAACGACTTGTTGGTTACTGATCCAAGCAACGTGGTTTGAATGTAACCGGGTCTTTGTACTGAAAATGTGGCAGAGCCCTAAAAGTCTCAACCACATGATCCCGTTTCGTTGCTCTGTCCCATCAAAGCCTACGTGATCGAACTCTGTGGGAAAGATTTTTCGTGTGGCTGAAATTGAGGAACACCTTTAGTTTCCAACTTCTTATTGGTATCCGATGAGAATGCTCTTCACTAAATGAGACTACACCTCTGAGTGACGTCAATCAGGTGAAGTTGATGTGGTAGCCAACAAAATTCTATTGAGGAGGTAAACCTTCTTCTAGGTGCACTGAATTACAGTTTATAACTTGTAGATCTTGATTAAGTGTTTGCCGATTGCTGTAACTCATGCAGAAGAAGCAATATACCGTGGCAATTGTAAAAGGGTATTTTTTCCGATTTCATTTGCCCCTGCAGGGAAGAACATCACTGGAATGAGACCATATGTGAAGTTGGTCTGTCTGTAAGAGGGCAGTTATAAATCTGTATGGACATAACCAGTGACGATTTACGCAATTACGTGTTCATGCGCTACAGCTGTTCGGTGCACCTATACTCCAATGATTGGTCTCACGAATAAGGAGTATATAGTAAACGATGGGTAGAAAGTTAAAAAAATACATACACAGAATACTACGATGAGTTTGATGCGTTGGAGATGCAAGTGCCAACTTTCCCTTTGACTGCATTCAGACCTTTTACCATACTGGACTGTAGCTTGTTCTGTTTATTTTTTTAATTCAATTACTTCGACAGTCAGTTTGATTGGACTAGCGCACCACTAATAATAACGCCGAATTCTTGTAACTTTTTCGACACAAGTTTATCACAGAGTTTTTTTATAGAGAAATAAACTACAGAATAAAGCAGGTTGTTTATCTGTATTTTAATATATGATAAAAGTTTATGTGATATCCTGAGCGAAGCAGATATTAGGTATACGTTTTAATAATCTCTTTAATGTAAGGATTTAAGAACATAATAAATGTTAAAGCTACAAGAAAACGTAGCTGGACCAAAGGAAACCTGTTTCTACAGTGGTATGATCTGATTTGGACAATTGTCAGCTGGTATTGCGCTCCCGGAGATACCAGTAGTGCATAACCTCTGTGGGTATGTTGTGACCAAAGAACGACGTAAATAACTCCGTAATTTCCGCAGGCACCTAGCAAAGTTATTACCCTCAAGGTAGACGAAATGTTCAGCGATCAGTACAGAAAAGCGACGTGTTAAAGATGGCCTTAACAAAAACAACTACCCAGTTGGAAACAACACGTGGTGCGACCCGAGCAAGGGAGCTTGAAAAAGCTATGACAACAAAACTACAGAACTTGGTCGGATAGTCTAGGTGGAACGTGAATGCCTCATCGAACTGGCGGATATCCTAGCTGCAAGGAAGACATTTATATGGAACAATTAAATTTCTTGACATTTATATTGAAGTTTGCTGAACCGAACTCAGACGATGTCGCAACTAGTCTCTGAAAACTTGGATTCATACTTTATGAGGTCATGTAGACATGTTGGCCGTTTGTACCATTTTCAAGTATTCTCCAGATTTCCAAGATTATGCACTTAGATGCGGCAATAGATACATAAAAACTCACTGATGATCCTGAAGAAGCAAACTCAGTATACATGGCTTCAGGTCTAGCGGGGTAATCAAATGAAATTTAGAATTATTTTAAAAGGCCAAGGCTCAAGGCCAAGCAACTATATTGCTTCCTTGAAACAGGCAACTGCTTTCCGGTGGCCGAGCAATGCAGGTTTGCGTACTGCATCGGAAAAGACGAGTACCACGATGCTCTCAATTATTTCAGATCAACAGTTTTCGAACGGGGAAGACAACCAGGACGGTAGACAAACCGGACCCATAAACCGGTGCTAGGCAGTAATCTCTAGAGCTTTGCGCTTTTGTCATTCCCGAAAGCAACAACAAAGGGGTGACACAATCTGAGTATCTAGCAGTAGTCAGGTTTCCGAATAAGTCAGCTGACCTTAAGATCAGTATTCACAATAGACCCACAAAACATCCTTCATGTAGATAACCTTAGCAGGTAGACTGGTAATTCAGTATTTGTTATCCGGATGACTAGGTTAAGCTTTGCACGAATGCAAAACAGGTAAACAGAAAACTCAATGTAGCGTATTCTCCTTTATACTAGAGATGCTGGAAAATCCTGGAGGCACTGCGTCTGCACTCTCTCGAGGTTATATTGAATCCTGAGCCAGTCCAAAGGGATAACATACACTCTCTCGCCATCAGCATTTAAAGAACGCTGCAGCTCGTACTTGCATAAATCTTATCAATTTCTCTGTCAATGTCCTGTGATACGAACTGAAAAGTTGTTTTTCTTTAGGCAGAAATGAACTAACAAGTGATATGTGATACCAGGGTTTTGAGGGCAAGATGGTTCAGGTTGTCAGGGAGCGAACTTACTGACCGGAAGTTTCGTGGTTCGAACCCGACCTCTGCACCTTGACTTCCTCTGTCTAGGCTTGAGCAACTATGCAGTTTCCCAGCCCTCGTGCTTCCTTTGGCTGGCATAGCAGCTAGACACCGTAAGGGGGTTAGAGATGAATGATTTCTCCAAGGTATTAGATTTTTCGTCAATATGTTTGCAAATAAATTGGCTATTATTACAGTGAGAGCATTTGGTTTCACGAATGTAAATGACAACGGATGACGGAATTCTGCATAAATCCTGGAGTGCTCCTAGACAAAGAAGGGGAGTTGGTTCGTGCCGGCTCTACATTCAAACCAGTTTAGAAATTGTCAAAGAGTATTGCCAAGACAGTGATACTTCACTAGTTAATGTACTAGTAGTAAACCGTGACAACTAGGGGCAATGAGTTGTGTAGTCCAGCACATTAACAGGGTAAGAATATAGTCAAACTATACTGGTTGTATGAGGTCTGAGGTTTGTATTCTCGTGATCGCGGGTAAAATGTACGAACAGAGGTACGGATCGAGATGTCTGAAACGACTAAGATTATAATCAGCGATTACGGTTTTCTAAACAAGTAAATCCTAGACAGTGACTGTAGTGGATAGAAACAGCCATATGTATACTAAGTAGTGAAGTTTAAGCGACTGGCCAACCAAGAATAAGTAGGACAAGGAAATTTACGTATGAGTGTGATTCGTCTTGTAAAAAGATTGGTGCTTTAACAGTAGAAGACCGCAAAGAATCTCTTTATTGATGATGTCCGGAATTTAACAAACTCATTTTATGGACTTAGACTTTTGAATAATAAAATTTTTATTTCTTATTGGAAGTTCATTGTCTGTAATAATTAAAAGATGATAGACAAATGCACGCCCGCTGGGCTGAAATCATGTTTAATTCTCACTTTTTATTTGCTATTTACTTTTTTAAAACTTTCTTCAGCTCGTACGATAAAGAGCTAAGTTGTTAAATTTCCGAGAACGGAGTCGCACCTACAGTGGTCTGCCGCGATAAGGGACATCCGTATTTTCTTAAACGTGATTTCATCACCATATTGTTACTGCTTTTCATACTCGAAAAGAGCTGGTCAAGTGAATTTTGTTGGCCTCAACACAGTACACAAACAGCTGAATATTCCAAATTGACAGCAAACACCATGCGTCACGCTCCACAAGACTTGGTTGTACGCACGATAAGCCAGTATGCGTGGGCTGTGTAGGGTTGTTACGGCCGGCCAAACCAATGACTGGATTGGTTGTCGACGTACCTGTCATTGGGAGATTCACATTCGAACCAACTAGCCGTAGCAAATACACACAAAACTAGACCTATTCACAAGGATCTGTTTAGCTTTAGCCTTGCTGTTGTGGGTTCCCACTACTGGAATACCAAACGCTCCAAAACAGAAGAGTAGAACGCGACATGTGTAGAATTATTGCTCTCCATAATCATACATTACAGATCAGAGCAGATAAAAGTATGCGTCCATTTACTTGAACCGAAAATGCCGAGATAAAACTAATACCCGGATCTTGTTACTTTTTGACTTACCTTCCTGATATGAGCAGTTAGTCAGGCCTTTTTTATGCGAGAATTGGCAGAGTCAAATGGACTCAAAAGCCCGAGCCAGAAAATGGGAAAATGCTCCAACTAATGTCGCTGTCTACTGGAGCAAGCCAATCACTAACATTCACATCGTTTTTGCCAACGTCATCAAACTGGTTACCTCTATCTGGCGCCTTCCTTCGGTTTGTAAGCAACTTCAATGAAAATAAGACCCTAGCACATACCCCTTACAGATGATGAATTTTATATTGGTTTCGTTTATATCACACGTGACTAGACTTCATATTTCAAAAAGTCTGAAACCCAATTTTTGCTTCCATCCAGCGACTAACCTGCTAACTATGGTTCGTTTGCGAGATATCGTCGTTGAAGCAGCTTCGCTTCAGCAGGCGGAATCAATTACTTTTTAAATCTCGATTTCACTTATTTCCAGTGGTCAGAGGCGTCGACTAGTTTTATCGCTTTGGCGATTAGCCGGACCATGCGTCTGCTCACCGACGAGTAGGCTGGTTTGTACTTTGTATATATAGACAGTAGTGGGATTAGAAAGTCCTTTTTTGGGATTACAACCTAAAAGGCTACTCAGCTGATAGGAAGAATTTGATCAATAATATGTGGCTGTTTCGGCTTGTTCGAGGTTATCAGAATTGCGCATCTCGCTATTCCCTACGGACATTCGAACATGCTACCCGCTGTAGTAGATGGACTGATTGGCATTGTTTTGACTTACATAAAGATTCGTCGGGTGTGCACTACCGATAATTTCGAAAGAGGATGAAAGAGTAATTTTCATATTTGCACCATGGACTGTATTTTTGGAGTGGAACCTCATTTCACATCCCACTGTTTGATTAAAACCCAAATCCACTAATAAACTGTGAACATTGCAATCGGAAAATTTAAAAAAAAATCTCACGACTTACATAGGCCTTCAAACACTGCAATCGGAAAATTTGAAAAAAATCTCACGACTTACATAGGCCTTCCCTCTAAGAACTCATTACTCGAGGAATCAGTCTCCATTAGACCATGGGACGTCAGCTGCATTGTTAGAGGATAAAGACAACAATTCTTTTCTGGATGTAATTAATCACACTGATGATCCGCGTGAAGGAATGATATGATTTCAGTCAGTAAGAGGGACGTCGCAGGTTCGATTCTCTCCAGCGATTTATGAAACATGTCCTGCTGATGGGTTACAATATAAACGAATTATTCGTGAGGGTATTTTTTTAGCCTTGAACGTGGATAGTCAAGCAAAATTAGCTAATTATATTTAAGCTGTAAACAGCCATTGCTGTTTTTGTGACTTTTGATGACTGATAGGCTTGTTTCATCAGTACATTCAGTCAGACAGTCTCACGTTGACGCCGTACATTCTGTTGTCTCGCTTTTGCCGGTGTGGCTGTCTGCTTTCGGTGCTTCCAAGGCATTTTGAAGTTGCTTTTCGAGAAAGTGAAGGGAACCTTCATAACGAATCGAGTCATGTTGTTTTTTTCACTGTTGCATTTGGCTTGCTCAAGCAAGAAGTTCCGTACGCACCTCAGACAGATTAGAGGCGTTTACATTCCCAACGTTTCCTTTTAATGGGAGCCAAGAGATTGAATTTGGCACCTCATATGCGGAACGCATGCGTGGCATAAAAATCTGCTTATTATGGTTTCATCTCAGCCCTCCAGTTGGTACCAACAAGCACATTTGGGTTTTGGGTGGGTGGGTTCGATTGCATGTTCTACTTAATAGTTTGAAACTCCCGCTAAAACTATTCACATAACCAGTCTGAGCTGTCCAGATTAATTTGTTTGCATATCTTGCTGCTTTCAGGAGCCATATTCACTCTGGTCAACCAGGTCCGGTAGGAATAACTGATAGATTTTTCTTGGATAAGTTCGTATATAGAATCCTCCTAACTTGGAAATTTAATTGTGTTACGTGTCCGACTTACTTGGAATCACTCGTCGGTGTCGTACAATCTTGGTCGTCCGTTTTGAGAGAGGTCTGGTCTTTTGATCAACTAGGGTGTAAGTTGTTTGCAAAGGAGGAACTGCTCGGTTGCAATGTACCTCTTATAGCCCCGAGAACGAAAGGCAATACAATACGCTGTGCTGAATTCAACAGTATAGGAGTATCACGAGTCAGCGTTACGCATAAATATTGATTTATTGAACGCTGTCACTATCTGTCTAGTTAAAGACGAAATGCCATTTTATGCTTAGTGTATTCGGTTGACAAGGTTCTAGAAGAAGGTGGGTTTTACAAAATAGATACCACGTTTCTTTAGATTGTCCTTGCGCGTTTGTACATAGATGTGGGTGAAACCTTCCTTTTCTGCAGGCAGAAACGATACTCCAGTCTGTAATAGCTGAAAGCAGGCAGCCGAAGTTCAAATCTTCTTATCACATAGGCAAAATCAGCTGTTTATTTGGAGACATTCCTGGGGAAAAATTCAGGAAGCTGTACTTGCAAGATGTGATGAATAACTCGTCCGAAACTGCACACAACATCTCAACTCTGTCACAGTCCACTGATGTACGGTGACCACTTAAGAGTAGGCACTAAAATGGACATCACTAAAGCAAAAATTTACGCTGTAGTAAATGAAATTATACTGCTAGAGAGTACATCTCGAAATACTTTAGGATGGACAATTTTACTCCCAGTGGCCTCATTGTAGCATTCTTCTTTCCTTACGTTAGCCATGTTGTCACTGCACCTGGTCAAAGTTGACATGAGCAAATAGTTTACAAAAGCTGAACAATGGGATCTGCCTACTTTGATCTTATTTATTTAGTGTATACCCCATGCTTTTGGATATAAGTCAAATTTTAAAATTCGTATATTCCTGTCTGACACGTATAGGTTTGAATAAGACCATCCGAAATTGGGTCACTCAGCACAAACGCTACCTCTATCGAACGACCCATCACCAAATACGAGTGCAGGGATTCATTAGCTACCAAAGCTTTTTGAATTATTTATGTTGTGTCACGTACAGTTTGGTTGCTCTTGAACGTGATCCTTCAAGGAGCAACATTCCCTAGAGAATACGGAAATCTTTTCTGAACTAGACAGTTGCGTTCATGAAGATGTCTTAGAGACTTTTAGTTGATGTACTGAAATAATACTCCCTCTAAACAAATGAATGATATACGTGGTCACGATAAATTGGCGAGACACACGTAGTTGCAGATTACATTGATGCTAACAAGAGACCTAGCTGAATCTCTCGTCTATCAGATTCTCCTGCCAATAAAATACACTGCAATGTCTCGAATGTCACACGGACTGAAACTTGAAGTAGCGTTTGTGAATGATATTCAGTTAAAGAATACCACAAGGGCGGGATTCCGTTGAGACTGTCGGTAACACTAATATAGCTTGCAGATGAATGTGTTTTTTCAACAGTGTGCAATTCAATATTTAAATAGAGCATAAAGTTGAAGGAAGATCCTAGACTACAACTACCTGTCGAGTCCCAGGAAGAACGAAACCGGCAGTTTGCTCTAAAGGTGCTCTCAGCAACCGTACGAATGGTCTCTTCTGGCCGCGATAAACCCTTGTTGAGAGTTGAATATTCGTCTGTTGTCCGTTGCCTTCTCTACATATTCGATGACCGAGTAATACATCTTCCAGAAGTTTGTAATTTTTGAAAACTGAAATTCTTTTGTCGGTAATTTTAATACTTTGTTTGATCAGCCTAACCCCTATTAGGCAATTAAGCACACCTACAAACCCAGCTGAGTGAGTGCTTTCTTGATTATATCACGTGATTAGCCCGTGAAGATGACTGTAGATAGTGATATATGTGATTGTGGTCCATGAACTGATAACTGATTAATAGAATCAGTTATCTCGTTTCATCTATCACTCCACGCAGATCTTGCTCAGCAGTTGAAAACTATGAACTGAAGCGTGCGCGTGACAAATCACGTGACCAGTACTCAGCACATTCAGTCGAGCCGGTTGTCACAGCTCTCTAAGTGGTTACGCTGTTGCTGACATAGTTCATATCTTCGAACTCCTACCAGCGCGTATTCCGTACTTGATTACGACAAACGCTATGAGCGATTATCCATGATCCAGTTGTTATAGCGTTTTTAGAGATGTGAATGCACTTTATCCTCAGCAGATTGGTAAGAGCTGTTTTTTTTAAGTTTGCTTTCCGAAAACACGATAAGAGCGATAGGGTAATTCAGTTTTTTTAAAAAAAAGTTTGCTTTCCGAAAAACACGATAAGAGCGATAGGGTAATTCAACCACAGTAACTTCAAATGCAAATCGAGGAACATTGTCTGGAAGTAAACAGTTACAGAACAGCTACAGTTTGGAGTAGCTAGTCGTGTTTAGTTAGATCGACGTGCCCTAATTAGGATTCCAATGTTGTGTTGGTTGCGGTCCTACATTAAAGACATCAGTAAAATTGATGTGGTATTTAGAAACAACAGAATATCGGTGTTGTTGAGCGTGGATACTGTAAATCGATTGAGATCAATCGATACCAGAAGTTGCTTCGGTAAGAGCCATCTCCGTGGATCACAAACGTCCAAGGCAATTTAATCTGTTGGTTTTAACACTTTAGAAATGTAACAAGACCACAGGCAAAAACTTGACAGGTCTAATCTATTCAATCTAATGAGAATAATCTAAAACCAAATCCCAAGTGCTAACCAGAATAACTTACATCTACACGAAGATTTCATCGGATAAAAGAGGTAAAGTGGTTAACAGTCTATGGGAAACTAGAAAAGGCAGGATATTTTCGGTCAGTAAATTAATACTATTGTGTTATTGTAAAAAATAGGTAAAAAAAATAAACTGAGTAATAAAGCAGTCCCAGTCAGCATCTAATTGGTCTAAGTATTGGTTTCATAAGATGAGGTCATTTTATTCCAGCTTGTTTTCTCTAGTTTCATGTCAATCGAGCTCACTTTAATTTGTTAGTCGATTTGTGTGAAAACGTCCGAACCTCAGTAGTGAATTTTGACACATGTGTATGTTGAATCTCACTTGAAAATAAAGGGCACCTCTATTGGAACTTTCCGGGCTCAGAAAAAATTTACCATAGAACCCAGTTAACTACCACTCAGTGTAATCAAGTCCACTACCGTGGGGTGAGGAAAATATTCACTTGTGAAGCTCCAAGCTCAGAAATAATGGCCATAAGGATAGAGAGATAATTTCTTTCACAACCAACGATATTCTCTCCCAGAAGCCAACTGGCCAAGTACAAGCAAAATCGGTCATCGCAGACTATATGTAAACCACGACTGACTTCAGTAAGCACTTCTCTGGAACAAATAATTTTTTATCGCTTTTCATACATGCAATATCTTTTTACTAGAAATCTTCGCTATCACCCTTTAATCTAACCCTACATGATCAGATTAACGTGAAGCTCCACGTACGAAGTCGTAGCAACCAATTACGGACTCAAAGTGGGTCTCAAGAAATCGGGTGATGAGCAACCCAAAATTTAACCACCTCTACATGCGCCTGTTCTAGATGGCACTCTGAAGACGTAAACCAGTGTATTTCGACTAACAACTGCGTCATTTTAACCATTCCTAAGATATCCGTCTGAGATCCCAGGGTCACCCTCATCAAGTATACGGTGGCTGAATGTCACAATCCGCAGTTATTCTCATTCGATAGATTGGCATTGTGAGCTAATTTACCCATATTTTCTCGTCTCTTGTTCACGCTCTTCAGATACAATGGTTAACGGGCAAATTCCTATTCCGGATGATCTTTCCGCACCCCCATCGTCTCCAGCTCTCGTCTGGACACAAAAGGTAGCTCGGAAGTCGGGACAGGTTTCTTTTGATTTGAGCAACAATTTGTGCTACGAATACGAATGTTCCGACGTCCCCAAAGCCCAAGGCGAGCGGATCATTGGTTACGTCAGTTCGACCGGTGATGCACCAGGAGAGGGCATCAGCCAGACACTGAAGGGGCGAAAATGCCTTCGTTTGAGGCGGGAAAGGGAAGCTGTTTGGCATGCTGAAAATCCTTATTATGACGGGATATCAACAAAAAATAGAAAACCAAGGCATTCTGTCCCTTACCACGAGCAGAATCGCCCCACACTACTCATAGGCTATTCATCGAACCTCTATCCATCCCGATTTGCTTCACAAATGCCCGTAGTGAACGAAAGTCCCGCAAGAATCCTCCGTTTCGAACCGCGCTCACAATTGTCAGGTCAAGAAAATTCTCCAATGGTTGTCCAAAGTGAGAAGCCTGGCTGGAAGAAACGCGAATACCATCACAGCTCTTCGCCCACACTTCCCACATCTGATATCTCATCCTGTAGGCCTTTCGGATTCTGTCACGATTTAAAATTTTATAAGGGTGCGACTTTTGAACGATCAAAATGCCAGAACCGAAGGCCTATTTTTCAAATTATGCGGGCTGGTTCCGATCAACCAACCACGTAATCAAGCAACTATGGCAATGATCCACTGTAAAGATTAGGCTTCGATTTGTCAATCAAAAGAATGGTTACCTCGTTTTCTGTCGGCAATATTACTGCCCGCGCTATAGTTGATGTATCTCACTATCCCGGCTAATTTTGGTCTCCAGTAGAAGAAAATTGTTTGTCTACGGGGAAACTTTCGATTTCTTTTAGAAAAGTATAGTTCATTGTTTACTCTGGCATGAGCTTTATGTACATGTTTTCAGAAAAATGCACCTTTCTTCATTATCCTAGTGAATTGAACGCAATTTGATCTGACTCACTCACACCTGGACCGTTCTGATTTCTCTCAGGCATACAAAATCATGAAAACTTTCGCCTAATTTCAACTCCTGTTTTGGTCCATAGTAGTGGCTGCGAATTTCCGACTTTGAGGTGTTAACTACGGTTGATGAGCGGCTATCCGACTAGCCAAGGGGTTCTCTTTCTTGTTGCCAGATTCTTGATAGTAAACCAACTTTTCTAATCTGAGGGTTCAGAAACCAAAACTTTAAACCATCCGGAAAATATGTACTCACGTACAGCTAGTCGCTACCACCGGAAAAATCTGAGGACAACGGCTCAACCATCAACAATTTGGATGAAGGTGAGTAACCTGCGAACAGTTTTCAAAACTCACTGCCTGCGTCATGTTTTGGTTTGTGTTTAACCTCAGAACTAAAGCAATGAGATTTTCGTTCCAGCTTGTGTTTCACCCCAGAGGAGGTTAGCCTTCCAAGCACAGAACATTAAATTGTATCTCGGAATTTGTTCGCCAACCGCCCACCCTGCGGTGATCACCCACGTAAACAGATGTCCGAGCTAGTAACCGAGTCCATATGAAGTCACCGTCAGCCGATCGCTTGTCGCAACCCAAAGAGATTGTGGGATTATTGTCTAACTGTTTTGATGGTATCTGATTAGTGCCCTTTATCATTCCAACACCTACCAGTGAAAGGAAGAAGTCCTTCGCTGCAGAGTTGTCTATTTGAGAACACCAACTGAACAGTTACAGACTATTGAACAAGGGAGCAAAACTCTCATATGCATCTCGTTTACAAAACTGAATACCCACCTTCTGCTTGAACGCGTCTTCCTGAACTTTTCTGGATATTCATTGACTGTTACTCGAATCCAGGCAAATGCTGCAGAGACTCCGCCAATTCCGTAACAGATCTCACTTTTCAAGAGACGCAAAGCGGATTTACGAGAAGACGTACTACTCACATGCCTCATCAGTAGTATACACCGTTACACCAGTATAATTGGCAAAGCCTACCGTTCTGTTGTGGAACAACCAGACCACAGGAAAAAAGTAAAGCAGAAAGTAGGTAGACGAAGCGGACTAACTGCTTTACGTCACTGCAACTGAATAGTTCTCAAGCGCCGATCGTGAAATAGAAAGATGACCGGGGGCCAGTACCGAAACAAGAAGTACGTGTTGTGGATGACGCACAATTCGTTAAGCAGGAAAACATGCAGTATGACCATTTTCATGATGTGTGATCACACCAACAACGAGTGTAAGTCCATGTGGGTGGAGAGTGTATACCCGTACTGTGGAATGCGATCATGAATGCTTATACAGCATGCCCAATGGGAACACACACTATGTTTTCTTCATTAAAACACTCCTGTTAACTGTCAGACCAATAGTAAAATAGCTAAGCGATCACTCTCGCGTCCACACTGACGATCAAGACAAGTGGACGTATTTTTAGCTAAATGTATCCGTCTGATTCTAGGTCATACAATCATAAGATCAGATATTGGGGTACAATATGAGGGGACTATTGTTCATAAGAGTGATCATCAACCATGAGCATCGGAAAGATATCCTCGAAGCTTCATCAATATGCCCTTTTATACAGTCAGTGTGAAGCACAGCAAAGCCACTGATTTACCTTGTCATCGAGGTTACTACTGGGAACTTGACTGAACGGAAAAAAGACCTAAATGGGCTACAGTAGCCGGTGGATTTGTGGTGTCCAACTGAGTGGCGTTACGTATTACTCTGAAGTTATCATTTTCGTGCACGTTCAGTTCAGTAACAGCTAAGGACTACGGATTGCAGATATATTTTCATTCAAACTGTGCGTCACACACATTTTTGTACACTATATCACCAGACCATTAACGCCATAAGACAGTAAGGAAAGTCCGAACAGAATGGAGATTATTTTCTATATCCCTAAGAGGCTTGTCACAAAATGGCCACATTTATATGTTGATTGGTTGAATGTTGATTGGTCAAATGTGGCCCACTGAATCCACTATACCCTTTAGTGAGCAGCAAGTATTCTATCTGCCAGTCCATTCGGGTAAGCACATAGCCAATACACAAACCAATATCACTTGCTACAATTACCAAATTCGTTACCCGTGTGTGAATGTCAATGAAAGAGTTAGGTGCAATCAGTTATTCCAGAAACTGCTCATTGTTTAACGAAATACAGAAACAGAAGAAACTGATCATCCACAAACCTTGTGGTCCGCTCATCTAATCGCTTCTTTCCGGGTATACACAACTAACCTACTGAATAGCATGATCATCAAACAGACTTCTAATTAGGACGATTCACAGAATCGTATATGCAGAACAGCCTGACTGGTTCGGAGACATAGGTCTGTATATCAGCGACTACAAGAGAACAGGAGCGTACACAACAATCCACCGCCAAAAAACTGAATCACTGTCATATCCTAGGGTACCAGAAGACAGAACTGAAAAACATGTATTCCTGCAGACTGGCGAGAAAACATGGTATAATGAGCAACTCAGTTTACGCTGTGATTCGAGCATCTGAGCGCCGTTCTCGGCAGGTGATATGGTGACCGACTGATCTTAGGAAACCACTTCACGGTGTTTCACAGTTTACTGAATGAGTTCCTGGAGGGATCGGACGGTCTAGTCGGCTTGCCGGCAAGATGAATCAGCCAGCTAGCTTTTCTTGGGAGTCATATTAAGTGATGAGATACCCGGAAAAATCCGCAGACTGCGGACATAGATCGAGAAACAGTATCGCTTGGTAATTTCTGAGAGGAAGTTCTGGCACTCTGTAACAGACTGGGAACAATCCCTCGAGTATCATCTTTCATTTGCTTTCAAATGTATAGCACTGCATTTCCTTTGAATTAGCTTAGCTATTTGGCTTGCTTTCAGAATGATCAACTAACCCAATTCTACGTTGTTTTTGAACCGGAACAATTGTTCTGCTGAAATATGTTCAAGAGATTCCCTGAGATCCTCTCCTTTTGCTCAGACCTTGCTAGCTGCATGGATCTTAAACGACTTCGAAATGGAAGGAAACTTAGTGACAAATATGAGAAGCTTACCAAAATGAATGAGCTCATTGTAAATAGATAAGAATCGATGTCTGCATCCCTGTTCGAACCAATGAACACGAATTCACACGGGAGTATATGAAGCTGATTGATTGTTGGTCTGTTCGCCGAGCTCGGCAGTTGGATTGCAAACGTTTCATCACCAATCGAGGTGACATCGTCAGTGCGGGGTTGACCCACTCAACCCGTGTATTTTCTTGATGGAACACAACATTCATAAAGCTGCTAGTGAGCGTATAATCACGTTCAGCATTCAGAATGTTTCGCCTGAACGGTACACAGATGCCGCAACGAACCTGCTAATTAGCACAATACTTAGGCGTAGTTGTAACCCGAAAATTTCAGCCACACAATGCCCTACGCCCCTATGACTAATCAGGTGGGCTCAACTGGATCGGACATGTCAGCAGCCTGAGACCACTAATAAGAGTCATGTGTGGTGATGAATCACAATAAGGAGGAATGCCTCGAGTGGTTGGTGGTTATTTCTTAAAAAGTGGACCAAAAATTTTCACTTCACTATCAGGCCCTTCACAGGGATCCATAACTCTCCAGGAATCAACACATTTGAGTTAATCAGTGGCTGGTTAGACCATAAACCTGAAACCTTGTTCACCATATCGGTGAGCAGATGACCCTAAATAAATTCGTGACCATCACTATTCCGTTGCCAATATTCTCAATCTAGACCCCCAACAAATGCCTGATTGATACCTGGTGATAGACTTCTCAAAGACAAGGCCAGCTTTAAACGGATGGGGCCTTACACGAAGCCTTCTGTGAACCTATAAAGCGAACGTAAAGTCCTTCATGTTATTTCATCAAAGTGGTCGATCAATAGTTAGTACGACGTTAAGAACAGCTGAGGAAATGCTACAGTCTTGCTCAGGGGGGGATTCATACCTATGAACCGATGGACTCAGTGTGACGTGTGAGTTTACAGGAGGGTGAACATAATTGTAGCTATTGACTTTATCATTCCAAAAGGTTTAAAGTTATACTGATTTGTCCTGATTTATGTGGTTGGAAAGAACGACATTATCAAACACTTGCCTGTCGTAGTTTCCGTCCCCAAGCCTCACCGAACCCCACCCCAAAGGAATGAAACGATGTCAATGGATGCAGGGTAACGCAACGCAACTGCACAACGACGAACTCCTTCAGTGAGCTAGAAATAGAATCATCAGGTGATAGCATCACAAAGATTGGGTGATCGTCTGAGCCTGTGAAGCAACGCCGTATTGCCACACAGCCGCAAACACGCCTCAAACATACAGTGCCATAGGAAGACGAACACAGACATGTCAAGTCACACGCAGCAAATCTCTTCTCAAAAACAACTCCTACAGGCCCATATTGCTACTTCGTACTGTGCCTACTGCTGACGTATTGCTATCCACGACGGAACTCTCAGAGCTTATAACGTTCCCGTTAATAGCGGACAAACTTGGAGTGAAGCAACTGACGTTCCATGTCATACGCGGTAAGAAAACACGATGAAATTGTTAAAGCTGTAGTCTTATTTGGGACATGACAATAAAATCCACGTTTGATGAAACACCTTAGGCACGGTCGAAAAGAACAAACCATCCACGTCACAACAGTGGTTGACGATTGTATGCAAGGTATTTTTGATTTTATACGAAAAAGTCATACTTTTGTTACTAAGTCCACTAGCAGCTTACTCAACTTATGTAGCACAGATCTAGGTAAGTTATCCACCTGCTCTGCCTGTCGTCAGATAGCAGAGCTGACTATACTGAGGTGGCTCAGAGTAGTGCCCATAACCGCTCTTTTGAAATCAACAGAAAATGGTGACTCTTGTAGACCTGGTAGACCTTAGTAGTCCTAGAAACTTGGAGTACTTAACACAAAATACCAAGCAACTGGCTCATTCTGAAAGCATCAACTAGAGTGCTGATAGGTCATCACGCTCAGGACAGAGACCCAATTGATTCTAAAAACTTCACGTTCGCCCACTTGTTTCTGAATCAATGGCGTAGCAACTCAACATCTCTCGCGCTTTATACAGTCAGCCATGTTTTGATTTCCGGTGCAAGCTGTATTGAACACCAGATCAGACAAATCAGATTCGTCTGGGCAAATCTTTCAGGAGACACTGGTAATATTCAGAACTTCACCGGCGATTCAAACTGAGTAGTAGATAGCCATGATTTGTAAATTTGTTTGGTGGGGCCGGCTAGTTGCATTGAGGAGAAAGTACCGTTTCCCGAACAAATTATGCAGACACTAGAAAGGCGAACACGTCGTCTCTCTGGGTGATAAGTGTTGTGGGGCGTTAAGCAGGATCACTCAGACCATCCACTCCCAGATAGACCTTGCTAAGCGACGCCATCGATCTGCGAGTGTCGGAAGGGTCCTCAGTAAGTTGTTGTACATATACAATGCTAACCTGCGGTGCGGGTTATTCAATAAACAAATAAACCCTTTCGTATTTAACCACACGCCTGTCTGGTCAGTGAGCGTGGCTACCGAAGATAGGGGTAACATCTAAGCTACTTATCCGTCGCTAGCAATCTAACAAAACAATCACAGTCGAGTGGCTGCAGAAAGCTCGAGGGGATGGATGAATTTTCACGTCGAAAAACATGATGTTTTGGATCTTGTCACCACCATGGTGACCTCCAAGGAGCTGGACGATTGCTCTATAGTGTTTCGACCATGATCGAGACAGCACCGTGTCAGAGAAGCGGAAAAGCAAGAAGTCAAACGAAATCGACCACGAAGGGATTATCTTGAACACAATCGGCAAGGAACGACAGTACGATTGTTGCATACAAGTGTTTCTTAGTTGTAAGAAATCCTCCCAAGAAGCACATCGGAATGAATGCATCAAACAAGTTGGAGGATCCTCCGAGATTAGTCTTTACAGCACTTGTTGAGATTTTCGAATTTGAAATGTCGAAAATTCCCAAACGAGGCTAGTCCGGATTCCTATTCGCAGAAGGTAAAAATGAAATTGTCTTGATGATAATTAGGTCGTGAAGACAGAAGCTTATCACAGCCCAACGACTTGCGTAATTGCGTGACAAATTCATGCGTACTCGAAAGTCGTCCTCTACTATCCACAACTTCAACTCACCGGGCTGTCCAGATTAATCCCGGCCCTCCAAGTTGGCAGACGAGTGACTTAATACAAGGAAGGGACATTGTAGTATTCTAATTCCGGAAGCTAACACCACCATAACGCACGCCAGAGAACATCAGGTTACCAATGCTCGAGTGCAGCGAAAGTTCTTCGGCAACAAACAACGTACACATTCGACAGTTCAGTCAGCTGTCCTGTTTGCTGAAGCAGTCCCCAACTGACAGATATTACAAGTTAAGCAGCACGTGACCTGGAGACGAAGCATAAGAAGCATAACGAGTCTCACCCGTGCTGATGCGCGGTCTGTGTGGTTGATGTGTCAGAAATTTATCCTGTGGTAAAAGGTGCTGGCCGACATAGCACTGTCACCCAACCAGTGGCATCTTTGTGTTCATTCGCTTATCCTGAAGGGTTAAACGGCTTGAATTTTCTTAGCAAATCTGTCCGTTCTTTAGGTTGCACTGCCTGCAGCGAACTAAGTCGCATTTCATGATTGTTAAGCTGAAGCGCCTCACTCTCGTACAGAAACCAGTCAAGAGTACCTCAGTGTTTCGGCCAAAACATGCAGATCAGAACAGACACTGTTGCCTACAACAAATAAATGCAGACATGAGAGGTGTCACCCATCCAGCGACGTGCTCCCGGCTGGCTAAGCCTAGACAAGAGCAGTCGAGAGGCCGAGGTTGGGTTGCAAACACAGACCTTCCAATCACCGAGCTATCTAGAGCTCACACTTGCGGACGATGAAAGGCGAAAAGATTGCTTGATGGCAGTCTTCTTTATCCAAAAAAGAATATCTACAGGTACCTTGGACAGAACCTTTCAAAACAGATGTGAGTAGAAACAACGCTCAACCATCGCAACAGTTCCATAAACCACTTGACAACTGCCGAAACCAGGATTACAGAAACGGCAAAGCAAGTGTACGTACGCCAGCTGAAAACATGCAAGAATTGGGATTTTATCCAAAACTGCACTGTATACGTTAAGGGTCACATCCAACTGAGTCAATGATGATTTCCCGACAACACAACAAACGCAGCTTTCTAGGAAAGCAAAGTAACCTCGAAACAACAGTTGACTGCGTGTAAAACATCAATAAAAATGGTTATTTACTGCCCAAGCAGTATCAGATGTCCCATCCGGAAAAAAGAGGACGCACTACTCTATTGGGTCAGATCTGCTTGGTCAAAATCCCGTCGTCCATGGAAGAACTACGGTCTTAAGTCAATCAATTTCATTGCAAATCAGTAGGACGTCATAAAATTCGTTCGAAAATACGCTAAATCCATACAATACAAGCAATATTTACCAGACAATCTTACAAATAATTGAATGATAAATGTTGCACATTGAACCGGTATTCATTGAATTCGTGATGGAAAAAAAACTAAATTCCGCAGTATGAACTGAACGTGAAAAATACAAAGTGTGCTGTTTCCAGTCGAACTGGGAAAATATGCTACGCACAAAGATAAAGAAAAATATCGAAGTGATAAAAACGGATGGGCGGAAAAGATAAATTACGCAGAAATGCACCAAGTTCATACGAATGTAGACAATGATCACTTAATGACGGTTCCGGGAGCGGCGTGAAGTGTCTGAAAAATGGAAACGGAAAGCTGTTAGATGGGAGAATCATCCGACGGAATCAAAAATTTCAAGCATAAGGAGAGCGGAGGAACATCAACTAAACAGAGGTGAGAGGAAGGGTGAAAGCATACATGCGAGTATATGTCTTGTTACTGGCTGGCTAGTCTGTGTTTAGTCCGATGACCGACTATGGACCGTAAACGCATTCCGGTAAGAGTAAGTTGGTGCACCCAATCTACAGCAGCGATTTAGCTATGACGTCTTCCAAGGGTCATAAACATGAAATCTCCAAAGGTGACCGCTTCCGCGCAGTTACCTGTTTCGATCTTTTCGGCTCATAAGTTTAGGAGTCATCTCCAGTAACGACAGCTACCCTCGGCTGAAATAACCAAATAGTTCAGTGCGGCGGTACTTCAATCAAAGAATGCATCCAGTACTGTAAGCTAATGCATAGGGGCCACGCAAGAGTGCTATTTTCCTTGCCTAATTTGAAATAGTGAAAACCTAGAGGTGGACAGAAGTTGACATGGCAGAAGGGAATGAGGGACGTATGGATGTTACGAAAAGTCCGGGTGTTGTTGATGCTGTCCGCCCTTCAGGGTGGGATTCAAGTGAAACTCCTTGTTCACGGCTGGAGGTATGACAGCTAACCAATGTCCACAGCGATCATTTTAGATTGTCTGAATGAACGTTAGAGGTCTAGGAAACTCGGATATTTGAGGCAGGTTAGTCCTACGTCCCCCCACTGCCCCCTTTTTCTCTGTTCCATCACTAGGCATCATTCATATAAACTGACATGGTTGTACGGCAGATAAGCATCAGTGTTCTCTACTGGTGTTGCTTTCAATGATGAAGATGAACTGTTTTACTGGGACGAGAATACAAACAGACAATAGTGCACAACAGACCAAACAAGAAAGGGTACTGAAATGATGAGCCTAATCAGGGTCGAGTTAACCGTCCGTCTTGACGACACTGGACCACTAGAACAAACCAAGTGGACAGTATTCGCAAGTCACAAACTGGATGTAGCAATATCCTCGAAAACCCCATAACCAGGAAGTTCAATCCAAAATGTAGTCAACTGATGTTCAGGCGGCCAAATGATTATGCCTTATGGGATAAAAGGCCGTTAGAAGATAAAACCACCTGATCCTAAGTTATTTGACACCTCGATGACAAGACATACTAGTTTAGTTTTGTGATATCAACACGCCCTACAATTGTCCATTGACTACTTCAACATTTTAGGTTTGTCGAAAACCGCAATCCACTATTTACAAGTCCAGTGAGTGGACAAAGGTGAAGGTATTATTGAATTTTCGTTTCTACCTTTGGTCCCATGGGGTCAAGTCAAGCTGGTAGTAATTGTTTGTCCAGAGCACAGTTAGTTATCTGGGTAACAATTGTCTTGATATTCCCAGAGGCATCACCAATACACTTATCGAAAAACTGTGAACCCAAGTTGCCTTTGGAAAAGGAACAAAGTTTGTGTGGGCGAAGCACTTCTCATCTGCTCAAGCAGCACCCAAATCCAACTGCTGAAAAAGTCGGGGAAGCTGGAGGTCCTTGGTCAGATTGGCATGTGATCACGTGGTATGTGACTACCCATCAGAAACCGTCTAGCAAAAAATACGTCAATTCGTGAATTTCAGTGGAAATCATCAGCAACTAGGGACAACACGTTCTAATCTGCTAGATGAGGAATTCTTTAAAACGTTCAAATTTGAGGCGATTAAAATCATTTGGATTCATGGTTGGGTGAGTCAAGGGACGACCTTGTGCTATGCCTATATGATGGACGATAATAAAGCCAAGACCACCAATCAAAATGTCACAAACCTAAGGAGCAAAACAGCACACTAATTGGTAGGGAGCAATTTCGCCAGATGTGCATACCTGTATTAGTCCTCGTAACACAAAGACCTCGAGTGTTACGATTTCGTTTCCGTGGGAGCACGATCGTAGAGTCGGAAACTAACAAGTCGATATCTTGTGGCTTTGATGAAATGGATGGAATTTCAGATGGTATTTCGAGAATGGGTGACCGTATACAGCCATCATGGGGATGAGCTGACGCAAGCTTTTTGGCAACACAAATCTTCGAACTTATGGAAAACAAACGTGACTGTGGAGTCGAAATAAGATGGTCCTCCGATTTTGCAGATCGTGATGGACAGGCTTGTGTTACAGATCCGGCGGCTGAGACCGAATCGCCCCTCTGGAACGTTTTAAGATCGTCTCCAGGACACGAATTGCTCCCTGATCTGCAACCCGAAAATGGAAGCTTGGGTGAGTTAGACGATGCACAAGCAGTAGGACGTCTGCGGGTTTGATCGAACCACTCCAATTTGGGATCTAAACAAGGTGTTCCTGAAAAGTTAAAAGTCAACATTATTAGAACCGCAACCTACCAGCGGGGCGACAAAGCCTCAAGCAACAACATCCAATGGCTAGTAGTTTACGGCGCAGTCAAACCACAACACAAACAGACACAGTGTACCTAACTGGAGACCCATATTGTATGCGAAGAAAGCGGAATATCACATTCTGTGGACAGCTGTCAAGAGATGGGCATTCTGTTGAAGTTCGTTTTGTAATTAGTGGACATATTCAGAGCTTGATGCTCCATCATAGGCGAGCAGAGAAATCCAACTTGACGGGACGCTGGCAACGAATAGAGGAAGTGACCTCATCATAGGGGACAGAAGCCATATGTAAAACCACAATAAGCAAGGAGGCTCTGGACTAACCACGAGCTCAAAGTGTATCTAAGGAAAGCAGAAAAACTACAGAAACCATATTCTCGAAGCTTTCAACAATAGTAGGGATAACTATCGAAAAAAAAATCGTCCAGCTGTAACACCCTTTCGGTGCCTAGCTGCCATGCCACCCAAAGGAAGCACGAGGGCTGGGATACTGTCAGGTCGCCCAAGCCTAGACAGGGGAAGTTGAGAGGCAGAGGTGGGGTTCGAACCACGGACCTTCCGGTCAGTAAATTCGCGCTCTAACCACTTGAGCCATCTCGCCCAGGGATAACTATAGGCGGAAAATATCACCAAAATCAATAACGGCAACATTGTCATATATCACATCAGTGTCGCCATACAGCCATAGCAAAAATCCGACAGTTCGGGTATCAAAACTCACCATGGTAGCAAATGAACTCCACGAAATCATGTACAGATACCGGTCGGCCCTCTGGGTCTTGACAGAGTTCACGAGGGATGATATCAGAGGTTCTTTTGACTGGAACGCAGACCGGTGCGTCAGGAGAACAAAACAACCTGCGTTCTGGTCGGACCGTGTCCAGTTCAGGGGAATCTGTGCCTAAAGCAGGTGAAGATAATCGATAGGAAACAGTGAGGGGCTATAAAATTTAGGATGGCCACTTCCAGCTTCCAGCTGCAAAAGTTTCGGCCCAACTGTAGCTAACTAGGACACACCTGATAGAGATAACGGAACAGGTTTGTACTAGTATGAGGCGATGTAGTTGCAACAAGTTACAAGGCAATACATCGGCCAGTAACCGTCCGAATCCGATTCAAAGCCTGCCGACCAACCACAGTGTACAGTCGAAGGTGACGGGGGCCAAGATCCATTTGCTTTAGCGATGTAGATAAACGACCGGGGCACCGCAAATAAACAACGGCCGCCTTCCCTTGATACGACTCCGCCGCAACCTCTGAATGGGCACACGACCAATAAAGGTCCTTCGTTTGACGTTCCTTTAACGCTGCCTCCGTTACCCTCCGTGCTAGCCAAATCTGGAGCCAAATCGTCGGCGCCGACACTTTTGTACGTTTGTCCTCTGTGTGGTGATAATGCGCTGGCGAGTCTTCGTGAACGTGATGAGCACTTGCAATCTTCACACAATGGTGAATTGGTATTCCCCTGTCAGGTCTGTTTCCCTTTGAATATCGGGTTTTCCGCTGGTCTTTTGTGGTTTTTGTATTTCCATTAGAGACTTATTTGTCTTTTAACTTCTGGGAGTCTCGGAAGACCAGCTACAATTGCCCGTGTCTCTTACGTTGAATATTTTTTTTAACGTTTAATATTGCTTCTTGTCGGCAGTGGATCATTTTGACTCCTAACCTAGGTCCGCTCGGTTTGGATGCTTCTCTCGCGGAAATACGTCGCACTTGTATACAGCCAACGTTTTTAGCCACTGAGCTTTCACTTGAGGAAACAGCAGGCGTACCTACCAAGTGTTTTTCGAACAAACATGTATTGTCAAGCAAGCCGCAGAGGTGCCGATACCCCGAAGTAAAGTTGTTGCCTTATCAACTGATTTTCACTATAAGTTGGCTTGATCACATCGATCCTGTTATCAGTTTGCAAATTTAACAGTTTGATTTGAATTGGGAGCCAGCGTTGTGGTGTGGCTAGCTGACAATGTCCTCAACTAGGCATACTTGACACCAGGGTGAGACACCTTACAGACTAGAGTTCACGCATCATAACCGCTACCGAGACGACCGAAACTGTAGTACACAATAGTACAAAAAATGCGGACTTCTTGAAGCATAGTACCTCACCAAATTGCCGTTGCTAAACATGTCGAAACCGACAACCGTATGAATCAGTCTGTTCCACCACGCCCAATTACAAATTCAAATCCGGAGACAACTGTACGATCGATACTGGCTACATCGATTGTCTGCCATTTGCTTCAAGTGGCGGATACGTGATACATCGTGTCGAGAACCACGGATGACGAGATGTTACGGTTTGCGGAACTACTGCGATCCGAAATGAAAAAAGACAGTTTATATAGAATAGTTTAAGTAGAAGGTGTTGGCACTTCTCTGGCGATTGAATTGCTTTCGATTTCCCGACAGCAAGTACTTTTGTTCTATTCAACTTGTTTACCTGGCTAATTTTTGGCGTACATGCGAAGAGATGCAGCAAAATATACCCGGTGTGTTATGCACCACTGCATTTCTCCGTACGCCCTTCAAATGCCTCCTGGGGAAAGTATTTTCCAAGAAACAAAAATTTCTATCGAGCACACGTCACGAATCGGTGAAACGAAAACCACAGAGCAAAACAAGTTGCAAAGCATCCAGTGAAATTTGAAGCAACTCTATTTGCCGAAAATGTCATTCAGAATCAGATTCCAAATATAAGTATTTGAACCGCCCGAATGCTCTTTAAGTAAATCTGCGCAACAGATGTCTTCCTACAAGTCCGTAAGCCAATAACCAAGCTTGGCGAACAGATAAACATCTTTTTGATCAGCCAATATTTCGAAATATTGCAAAGTTGGTTGTCGGTCATTTCACCGAGCTTGGCAGTTAGATTGCAAACGCTTCATCATCAATCGAAGTGCCATCGTCTGTGTGGAGTTCTCTCTTCTAGTCGTTTCACGTCCTAACGGGTAGTTCCGAATGTTGCTTTGTCACACCACTCGAAAGTCCAAAAACACAAAGAGTGAGGAAAGTGAACCTAAGTGTTTTTTATAGCAAAGAAATCGTTTACGATAACGGGAAGTCAAGTTTGAGACCCATTAGTACCGAGTCATACCGAGTGAATACTACCACGTGACTTCCCAGCAGGGGATAAATTTACACAGTTCAAAAATTCAAACTGTAATCAGTTTTCAAGGAATCATTCTAGTAATATAATTACCAAGACCACCATTTTTTCCGGTTGTGGAAGAACCCACGCCCCAAAATGCAAATTTTAACCTCATTTTTTATGGATGTATCCGTCGCGACAACCAGATATAAGACCGACGCACGTTGGTCACAAAAATATGAGATATTATCTTCCATATTACGGAGAAAGCAATCACAAAGACGACACCTTTCTCGTAAATTACCTATGCTAGCCTCAGCAGAGGTGAGATGACAGCAACCATTGTGCATAGCCAAATCAAAGTTCACCGTAATTTGAGGATTTTCAGTGCACCTCGTACAGAGGACAAACATGCTTATCCCGCACTAGTGAAGCTAAACATGAGACCTCAAACAAAGCCACACGGAAACCGAATAGCTGGATCGAGAGGAAACAAAAAACCCAAGTAACTCAACAGTCGACAATCAAGACGCTGTGTGAGAATACATACCTCTTTTCAGGGGAGACTTTGTGGTAACAACTGGCTGGGACACTGAATGACGTTCAGAGCGTGGCAAACCCGATTTGCGATTTCGATCATTTGTCCGTGCGGCCGAAGGAGCAAACTTAAGTGGAGACCGGAGCCTGTGGGAAAACAGGACTCAACTGTAAATGGTGCGAAGTGACATCCAAGATACGCAAAATTTATTTCAGATGAAACGGTAACCGAAAGCTAGTCTTTAAGCAACAAGGTAGGCGAGACGAAGAGTATAGAAAAACCTTTGCCAGGGACCAGTCCTCTAAAAAACTTTAGCAAGGAACCGCCGGACGACAAACAAGTCCAATAAGAATGTCTACAGTCCTCACGTTGCATTGAAGTAAGTGGAGAATTGAAGGCGATGCTGGGCAGGCCTAAAAGCCAATGAGAAAGGAATTCATGGTTGCCGGACGCTAACCTTAGGACAGCCCTATGAGAACTTAACGACTCTAGCATAAAAAAGCAGATCTGTCCGACCCTCCGTAAGCGAAAAATCTCGGTAGCAAAACGACAGACTTCGTTTCCTTGCGTAATTAAGCAATGTAAGATAACTAGCTCTTCGACGTAGATCAAGCTTCGATGAAACAGGATACTTCAGGTCGATGTCTGCAGAACCACTTCATTCCTACTTCAAAGAGGCTCAGAATTACCGGCAATGGGTGGGAAATTGTTGGACAAAGGTGTTTCACTGCTACTTGAAGAAGGAAGGTGGGCGTTCTGACATCGAAACACTCGATATCAAATCTTTGAAGGGATAAACACAACATCACGTAACTTGATGCAGTGTTCCCCGATTTGATGCCACCCCATCAATAACGACCTCCAAAAAAGACCACTTTGTCCCAGTCCAGCGAACTTTATCACTGGACTGGTGGAGAAAATACGAAACCCTAAAAAAGATCAAAAGATGCCGATAATTTCTAGCTTACTACCACTCAACAGGAATCCGCTTCCTTCAGATCAGAAGTAAAGTGCTTGGCATGGTAACTGATAGGGTGGACCGCGATTTCCGAACACCAAGTTTAGCTCTATTGTCTACATTCGGTGCGCAGTTCATATACTGACCAAGCTTGTCAGTTCAGCTTACCGCATCAAGGGGTAGTCCTATAATTTGCAACGGTGGTTGGTTTGGCCGTTCTGGTTACAGCTAACAACACTTCAAAGTACTGAGTTAAATCGTCCTATGGCGACTCATTTGCGCGCTGGTTACCTCAGCTGTAACATCCCATGCGCCTAAGTGATCACATCATGAGAGATGGGGTTTCTGTTCCTTAAAGGTAAGATGACGACCATTTAGATCGGTTGAAAAAGCGCAAATTTGTTGAACATAACCAAAACAGGGTTCAGTATATCGTCGTGTCAGGCTGCGAAACCTTAATCTGCATGTCAAATCATCGTTTGCTGTGCTGATCCCCGTGCCCGATTCAGAGCGGTGCAAGTAGAAAGATGATCAGTCTTTGACCTGGCAGAGAGGTAGGGAAACGATTACGAAAGGCTTGTGCACTGTCGGTGCGACTCGCCTTCCAGGATGGGGTTCGCGTGATCACCCTGTGCATGGTTGGAAATGCTGCAAGATATAGCTGCTAAGCGATGTCAATGCTATTCTTGTCATTTTCTATCCATATTGCCTAAACGAGTGTCTGAATGTGTAGGCACGTCGAAATGCTTGTGGTAGACTAGCACCAGGTCCCTTCCACATTCACTTTTATTCTTTTCTCTACAACGCATCCAAATAAATTATGACTGTACAGCATCGAAGAATCAGTTTCGAACACCGATGTGCTAAAGACGATGGTGATAATAAATGTTCAGAATCATCACAAATCTCTCAGGAGTTGAAGTCCTCAATCGCTAAGACTTCTGGTTTTGTTCTTACAGGGGATTTCAATTATCTTTGTGTTTAACGTCATTTACCTTTTGCTGCGTGACGCCATGAATGTTCGATCACTTAATGGAGGCCGGTATTTTCTGTGGAAAAAAATTCGATTAACTGAACCAGCACTACTCACCAAACACAATTAGTAAATGGAAATTAATTGGGTTACTGTTGTTAGTAACTTATTGGAGTCTTGTTGATGTATCAAACGGGAGACTATACCACAATGATGTGCTCTTTTAAAAGGCTGTTTCGCTCGAGCGTAATGGAAAAGAGGTTTTCCTTTGCTGGTTTCAGGAAACGCAATGCAATATTCTGAAGGACCCGACGTGCCTTTGGTTTGCTTCGCTTTTTCGTCATGCTTTGTGTTAAATTCTAAAACATTGACTCGCACTGGTACATTCGTTTCACATCATTTCATATCATTCCATATCATAAGAAGGACCCAGTAACAACGGAAATTACCAATCCAGACACGCGAGTTACTAGAGACAAATTTATTCCAAAGTGCATGAAAATGTCATGGCAACTAGGCCACATTCAACTGATGAAATTTCCATGTTGCTCAGTTTGTTAAAGGGTCAGGTAGGGTGTTGAAGGAAGTTGGAGTTCTTGCGCAATTCCGATTATGGTTGCCGCGCCAAATCCTCTCTGATGTGTGTAACTCGTTAGCACAGCTCCTAACAAGGGCAAGGGCTTCAAGTGTCCTCATAACGAATCCATGAGAGGCAAAGTGATTAGCCTGAAAACACTCGGGGGATTAACGAGTGGATTGCAGACTGGCCTGCACCGACACTGAGTGAAACGAGTTTGACATCGCTCAGAACAGGTAGATCGGACAGCCAAATTTACGAGTGGTTTTACCGATGAAGGCAATGTGGAGCAATTAAACATTTCGACATCAGCGTCTCTGGTACCTTGTTGCCTGATGTAAACGGACATCCGAACGGCTGTTCGGCCATCCGTACACCCAACTTCAGAATATTTATTCATTCTAGCTCCATGTTCATACAGCCCTGTATTAGTCTCTGATACTGGCGCTTTGCAAGCACGTTACGTTGGTGCCACAACAGTTCGAGGCTGAATTAAATTGGAAACTAAATGAATTCTGTTGACTTTGCTAGTATACAGTTCGTTCTTCAAACTTAGCTCAAATACATCAGTGGCAACAAGTGATGTTCCACTCAGCCCAGGCGAGCTGATTCACACTCAGTGGTTTCTGATAAGGACAAAATCAAACCAGAGCCACAGTAAAAATAGTTTGCTGCACAAAGTTTGTTATATCGACATACCGTGAACGTTTAGGACTTATTGGCCTCTTGTAGTGTGTGGAAGTAACCTTGGCATCGTTAGAAGCAGACATCAGGGTTGGGCGTTTGCTGGCTGCAGTGACAACAGATGGACCACAGTTTGGAGCAGATCGGTGCAACATCTTGGAACCGTGACCATTCGATCGTGCCCGGACAATAGAACGGGCGACGTTCAAAACAGAGGGAGTTTTGTGTTGGTTTACGTGGGGACGCTTAGAGCAAGTCGGTTCTTGATATTTGGCGGCGATCTATAAAACGAATTAGATAGGATCACACAGTGATTCAACAATCCGAAAAGATGAACTATCGGATAAATGCAATTCCTGGGGTTATAAGTGAAAAAACGATTATATTTGGAGGTTTTCGTTCCCGTGGCCTTCTAAAGCAAAGTTCACTTCCACGACGTTATCGCGGGTTATATTATACACCGCACTTAGCACAACGCCTTCTTGACTCGTACATGGTGTACTCAAGAGGTCATGTTTGTGTAAAAAGTTTCACCATTAAGAAAGTAAATAACAGAGCAGAAAAAATAAGTCTCTAGACACTAAATCTGTCCATTTCAGGCCTTATAAGAACGATGGATAACAATACAACAATAGGATATGAAGAATGGCGTTGGAGAAACCGTATCTAAAGGCGTCAACGTGGAAGTTTGTAGATGGCCCTTAAGGGTACAAAACGGAAGTAAACCTGCTGTCGGCCCAACACTGTTGAAAAAATCCAGTTTGCTCGTAATAAGCCACCATACAGGTGTAGCGAGGTTCCGGGAAGCCCGCGAAGAAAGGTGACCCGGCCTTGGTGAAAAACTTACTGATGATAAAAAACCGCGACCAACTGGACAAATGAAATTCGACGCCTTTGGGAGGAACTGGAGCAAAGTGGTATACATGCATAATGTGTCAACCTTAATATTTCATACTGTCCCAAACCAAACTTAAATCTCCAAGAAGGTAGACACTATCGGACCGAAAGAACGATAGAGAGGATAAAGGCGCCACAATTGGCGACCACAGCGAAGAGATCTTAAAGTGCTTTTGTGAATGCACTGAGCCTTAGCAAACGTATTCGTCTGTTCGTTACTTCAAGCATTTCACACTAATGATTTCTGGTTGTGTATAACAGCCGGAATACAAATCCTCCATGAACTTACTGGAAATCTGAAAATACAACCAACATCAACGCACTATAAAACATAAACAAACGGAGCCTCAACCAGGGTATCTACAGCTGGACAGATTGAGTAGCCTTAATTCTCGCGGGTGTTCAGGGTAGTTCTTACACTGATTCGTTTTCAAAAGTAACTGTTCATGGATTCCGAAACACAAGGGGCCGATTATTAATAACAACCACGTGTCCTTATTCACCAAGTTACAGGCACAGGAACCTGTGGGTACCCGCATGTTACCGTCATTCCTTGGCGAACCTTGTTTCAAGCCCAGAGGGAACAACACCAGCAAAATGCTAGACTTTGCCCGGTTTTGATGGTGCTTCCCGCTGAGAGCTAATAGGCCCCACTTCACAATAGTTATCAATAAAAATAAAAGCAGAGCAGCAAGCTCCTGGTACTTTGCTATGATCTAGACAAAGGAGACTAAAAGAGAATAAAGGGACTTCACCATCAAACTGCTAGAGTCCATCAAAGATGAGACCACCCACCTGTACTAGTTCAGAGGCGCGATCGTTCTGTTAGGAAACCGGTATGCTCACACAGGCGTATACATACACACACCTACAGAATAACCAACATGTATTACCAACAGTGAGTGAGAAACTTCATTGCAGTGGATGAGATGTGGAACGTGCTGAACAACACTTACATCGGTGAAGTTATTTTCAATTTCCGTTTTCAATCCTCGTTTATTGCTCTGAAACCCGTTTGCACGTGTCGACCTGGACCCTATGTGTGTAGAGTCAGAACGCAACCGCGATGTTGCACGCAGTTTGGCTGCGCGAAGCTTGCCCTGGGCAGTGCGCTTGGCAAGAGCTTCTCGACCTCGCGCAGGATTGCGGAGGCTGACTGCGCTCGCCTTGAACCCATTTTCAGCTGTTGATGAATATTTTCGAGCGGCTTGGCGATGCAGCATCTTACGGGAGCGAAGCTGGGGTCCATTGGAAGGTTTGTTTTTTTGGCGCAGAGAGACGTACATGGCTTTACGCAATTCACGTTCTTCTTTCCAGGAAATTCCAAGAACATTGTCCTGAACCAAGCGTAAAGTTATAAGCAGGCTTCAAGTACATCAGTTTGGAATAGCACTTATCGTGACTGAGTAAAACTACATTTGCCCTGATTGACAATAAACGAAGACGTCTTCCAGATTAACAATGAACACAGCAGAAGTGTTCCCGCGATAAATATATTATCCAACGTGTATGGTCTCACGATTAATGTCCTCTGCACACAAAAATACTCAAACATAGATATATATTGTGAACATGTAGCACGTGCTACTTTGTTACTCTGTCGGCTAAAGACTACAGGTATACTTGTGCCAAATTCACCCGATATCCGTTTTCCAGACAGTTTTCGCTTCCCTTTGATTCGAGGATACCTCCCGAACGTACTTACTGCCTACTGCGCTGTTATCTCTATGCACTGTCTATTTACACTCTGACTGCCCATATCCGTACGTTTATGTATCACTTGCTAGTTACTCGTTGTTACTTCTAGAAAGCCCTGCTGCCTCACTGCCCCTTTTTCTTATCCTAATGATGGCACGATTGTACGTTCTCCTTAATTCACGATGTGTACTAACCCACTTGTCCATAGAACCAGTTTCCAAGCCTCCCTTTTGCTTCTGCTCCTACAGCCTACTGAATGAGAAGTGTGTATAGTCCAGTAAGACACTTAGCCGCCCCGATCTTATAAGCATTGGGGGTGAAAATCGGTGTCCGAAAGTGCTCCTTCAAGAGAGATGCATGTAGTAAAGGGTCGATTCACATAGAATGGAATTCATCTCAGTTACTTTGCGCAGAAACTTCCATACGATCCAAAAAAGATGTGAACCTTTGGTACCGTCAAGTTCTATTGGCAGAAAAAGACAATGGATGCATGGATGCATGTACATAATTTCGGGCCATAACAATGTCGCATTCGATAAAAGGTGATAGATGACAAAAGTCATTTAAAAGGTCGAAAAGCAGAATGAGCGCTTATACAAACGGGTCATTTGACCGCCTCTGTCCGATGGGAAGCCGGGCCAGCAGCTACTACCTGAGGGTTCTGTTCGGAAGCCATGTGGAGGATTACGAATTCAACACGGTGCAACTCTCCACAAGATAGTGACTCCGAAGATCTAGTTGCGTTGAAAGGATGAGGTGGATAGTTCCGCTAACTCAAGGTGTTATTATTCGGTTGAAAAATTCGTTTCAGAAAACAATTTCAATAAAGCGGCAGTAAAAGTTAGAGCAGTATGTTACGTCATGAGAATCAGAAATTCCTGTTCATTATGCAAAAGCAATCACACTAAGGTTGGATTCCAAGGATTGCTGTAATCGTTGCACCCTCTCGGAGATGGTCTCCTCAGAACGGAACGGATGTACAACGCCCACACAAAAAACTACGTAAGCTACAAGGCACTGCTTGCAAAGTTGATGAGAACCTTGGGAGAGCTGTTGGTTCCGACCTTCTGAGGCTCGTCAGGTGGGCTTAGTCCTCGAATTTCCGCTAAACCTATTGCGTACTTAAACATGGAATTGCAGGTATGTGCATTTGCAAACAGAAGTGGTGGTGTTGATTAAATCCCTTGTTGGTATAGCACATTAAGTTACGTGTCAATCAAACTAAGGATCCAGTTCAGTGAGCTCTCAAATTTTTCCTGAACCAATGTACCACAGAATCCCTGTGCTTTCCGAGTAGCACCCAACTGAAAAACTGGTAGGTTTGACCTCAATTTTCCATCCCCATACATTTACTATCAGGGATCGACCACCGAAAAATCGGAGATATTTGAAGGAAATTCCGAAGTGAGCATTTACATACAGCAAACGTTAACCAGTCATTCAGTGAAAATAGTATTCCATAATTGGTAGCAGCAGCAGCATTTTCTTTGTTTAGTCTGTCTGCGCCTAGGATGATAAAAATAAGTCTCACGAGACTTCCTTATTAGGACCTACTGGTAAATAAAAACACACATGTAGGTGAGTTGCCTAACTCACTTACATCGCAGGTTTTGGCTGGCAAACGCTTCGGTCGACGGGATCGTGTAACGGGCGACGAGCTGTGCTCAGACATAAGTCACTAATGTCCTTCGTCTTGCGGTACAGCAGCAGCCTTTTCTACGGTCCTGAAATAGAAGGAATTGTATTGAAGATTGGTAGAGATGTCCCATTGAAGAAAACAGTCAACCCGATACAAATAAGACACCTGTGGAAGAGAATAACGGTGAACCAAAGGAAAGCCGTTCCACGAGGCACTTTGCTCAGGTAACGGAATTCAGGCTTGCCACTTGTTAGCCCCACTAAAAATTTCAGTTCCGCAAAAGAAAAAAATTGCGGGAAGAATTGAACTGTTCCTGATGTGTGGTGCTCCTTCTCAACAATGGCCTATATAAAAAGCATCCCACTTTTGCCCAGTATTAATGCGATTGACGTTGCTGCGAACCCCTTCTCAATAGACTTCTGATGAGCTCTTACAATAAAAAAAAATTCTGTCCAGCTTATTTAGTCTGCTAATCACACGAACCAGCCGAGCACACAAAACAAACCCGCTTGAATAAGATATCATCATATGCGACGTGTAGTAACATCGTCAAAATTACAAAACACAATCGCATAGTACATGAAAAATTCGTTTTACTATATAAAACATTGGTCACGTAGCACAAGTAGCCACTCTCACGATGTGCGAATCACTGTTCCGAACGTCAGCCTAAAAGCTCATAGCGAAAGATGTTGGATACCGACTGAAAGGTTGGTGTTTGGAGGCCTATATCCGCCTTAGTACCCTCAAAGCATGTCAATCGTCCAACTTCCTTGAGGTTGCAGTGTAGCCACGTAACAACGGGTTATCAAAACTTGGTCTGGTTTACCGTTCAACAAAAACACAAGCAAGCGGGACAAACGACAAAGGCCAAGCATCAATGCCGGAGAATAAACATCGAAGCACGAAATAATTTCACGCCGAAAACAGAACCCCTACAGAGATGACAAGGAGTGTGTCCTGGCACTCTACTCATGAGTGTCTATTCGAAAGTCGTTCACAAACTAACATGGCTCCTAGCACAAATCAAATGCGACTAGAAAACGTACCTTATTTTGAAATTCAGGGTCAAAGAAATACGTTCAGCTTCTTCTGCCTCGTTCAGCAGCCGTAAGCCATCATACCATGGTGTGAAGTCAACGAAGGCATCAACGGCATTTGGAGTAGCCGACATAAACTAAAATACGGAAAGCGGATGAAACTGGTCAGTATTGCCATTATTGCTTAGGAAGGGGAAGTCACGAAATTGCTTACTTACCAGTCCATGTGCGCTTTTAAACATAAACAAGTGCATATCACAGCTCTTAGGACATCTCCAGTCCGTCGGGACTTACACAGTTGCCCATGTAAACGAATTTGTCAGCCATATCAGATCACCTGCAAGCACGAGGACTGGGTTTGATTCCACTCAACTTTACGGTACCACTTTGCACTTTCCAAGTGACAAGTGCATACCGCACTGTTCAGCAGCTATTTTAAGGTTTGCACTTCCAAAGGTCTGATCTAAAGATAGCAATATCTTCTGTGTACTCAATGTAAATGAGCGAATACCCCGAGGTGTTACAAGCAAGTAGGGAAGACCCAAGCAGGATACCAATTGGGAAGTTAAATAAAAAGGGCGAAAGAGGACATGCTTGTATGACACCACTGGATGTGGTGAACTCATGAGGGTATATCCCGGAGACGGGAGTAGGCATAACGGACGGAAAATTAGGATGGACACGCTTCATCGCGAAACATTACTAATTTCTGACGATCAACGGGGTCAAAAGCAGATCTGAGATAAAGAATGACCACCACTGTTTGATCATCAGAAGGATTAGTGCAGTTCTAGCACCTGTTGCAAAGCGAAGATGTGATCGATAAAACCCCGGCTAAGGCTGAATCCAGTTTGATTCTCGCGAAGCTGAATCTCCCGAGGACGGGACAACCTGCGTAGGACAATAGCCTGGACGCCATGGATACTAAAGTAATGTCACGATGGCCTTTGGGCGATATTCTTGCACACCGTTCCAACATAGGAATCGTTATCGAGACACTCCATTCTTCTTTCTTTCTTTCCCCAATCCAGATATTTTGGAGTAAGTGGTCAAGATAACCGTGGGGACTCGCCAACTTTTTAGATTACAATATGCAAACCATCTGAACCAGGTGCTTTGTTGCGGTGAAGCGATGAAGCTGCACGCTGGACTCCCATTGTCGAGAAGAGACTGGTATCGACGCTCCACTAGTGTTAATTTGGCCCTTCCAGAGACAAAGCTGATGGCGGCCAGCTGAGCTGTTCTTCAAAGTGTTCAGCCCATCGTCCAAGACGGTATTTCCATGAGTAAATTGAAGTTCCATCCTTTTCGGAAATAGCCTCACTAGCATCCACCCTTCTCAGAACATTTGATCTGGGACAGGATGCAAGTGGTCCCCATTACAGTGGCTTTTTCCATTTCTGCAATCGACTAGTATTGTCTGTCAGTGCTTCACTGGAGTATGCGAGGGATCTCGGACAGACGGTTCCTAAAGCTGTGAGAACGGTGAGATGGATCAGTCGTTGGAGCGCGGATTTACTGATCGGAAGGTCCGTGGTTCGAACCCTACCTCTGCCTCTCGACTTCCCCTGTCTAGGCTTATGCAACCTGGCAGTATTCCAGCCCTCGTGCTTCCTCCAGGTGGCATGGCAGTTAGGCACTGAACTGAACTGAACTATTTTTCTTCCACTTCTTCCCAATCATCATCCAAATCACTATTGTTCTCACCGAGTTGTGGAAGCTTCTCTGCCAGGTCAAATCGATATTGCCGAGCCACAGAGAAGCTTTGCAGATGACGGACTGAGTGGCTCTGCATCAACCAGCGTGTTCCCGTACAATCCATGGATCGAAATCCAGTGGCGCACTATAAGATGAACGACAGAGTTGCATCAAGGCTTGCCACCAGTAGTTGATTGCTACATAATCCAATTGAGCCCATGGAAAGTATGTAGTTGATGGCCTCCAAGTAGCAATGTGTGAGTACTTATGTTAAAAGATTACGCTAGTTTGAAACAATTGTTGTTCCGTACACAGTTGAGGAAGTCGGTCCCCATCATTTGTGCACTGAGCGTCAATCCTGAATCAGTCAGCAAGATGGGCTTCCTTAGGACTTATTCGGCCGACCCGCGCACTCATATCACCGGCCAGAATCACAGTATGCGTACTTCTCGCCGGCCGAGACAAATACTCGACTGAAACTAGTGAAATACACTCATCTGCAAACCAAGTTGGTTTTGCGGGACATTCACCTGGAACCCGGCTGAATCTCTCGTTTACGATGAGGACGGAACCTCGGGGACTGCGCCTACCTGATGAGCCCCAAGAAGAGCTAAACCGGTCGTGGGCAACAACCTTGTGAGTAGTGTATTACGTCACGACAGAACCTGTTTTCCTCAGCCCCAGAGCTGCGTCTGTTCGAGTGTATGTTGACAAAACAGACAAACATCGTTATGAATTGAGATTGATTAAACCAGTCAATCGAACCGCTCAAAGATGATTATTTACGCTGGAATCCGGTCCAGTGAGGCGCGCGCAACCCTAAGGCTAAGCACAACTCCCTGGCCGCAGATAGCACGAGCCAGTGCATTGGGCGGTGCACCACTGATCTTCCTGATGTGTGTTAAGCCTGAGGAACTATGTTCCAGCCAATGTAGACCACAGGATCATTGTAGTTTGAGATGGCTCAATGGTTAAAGCGCGAATTTACTACCAGAAGGTCCGCGGTTTGAACTTAAACTATGGAGCTCGACTGCTCCTGTCCAGGCTTGGGCAGGTAGTATCTCACGTTCTGTGCTTCTTTCGGCTGGCATGACAGCTAGGAACCGAAAGGTCGAGTCTTTTGAAAGTGAACCACTACGGCAAGGTGACAGCTTTAGGTTGGTGGACAATGTAAAACATCGGAGTTTCAGTTTTCTACAGGTAAGAATGTCAGAGGTCGTCAATTCCATATCTGCGGTGAAAAAATTAAGATATTTTGAACAAACAGAGTGCGGCATACGCGCAACTCCGGGATGACACGAAAATTCGTGACGATTTTTGTGGTTAACAAAAGTCCAGGATGCACAGTGGCTCTATGAGAAAGCATTACAAGCTATGCTTTCTGTAAATGACAGCGTATCGAAAACAGGGTATCTCTGCTCACCTCAGAAAACCCAATGTTTCACCCCGCCTCTATTTCTCAAAAGACATTCGAACTATTAATTTCTGATCCGGCACTGGCTTGGAATGAACACCAGTTTGAGTGTGCTTCCGCTTGTGGAAACGTCCCGACAATTGCGTACACCTTTTACGAAAGAAGAGTGACTCCGTGCACTGGATGTAGGAAAAGGTTGGGACAGGGGCCTGGCTTAAGGTAGCGGTTACAGCAATATCTGAGGCATCCGTGGTGGCTGATGATTAATAGTAATCAGGGAACACGCTCAAGCTTAAGAGCGTTGTAAGACCAGTCCATTTGAAGATTCGCTGCCATGCTTTATTGTTTCTGGAAAAAGGAAGTTAGTGTGAGGATCAGGAGTTCTTCACTATCGGGTTTTGTGCAATTCGAAACTGGGTTACCTGAGAGGGTAACACTCTGAGTTCCGACGGTTGATTCATACGTTAAATGTAACGACAAGCTTTAAGGGTGCTTAGGAAATTCCCGTAGTTTTCATCGTGTCCTGCAAAAGCAACATCAATGTAGTAAAAGTTGTGTTTCACGCTCAACTCGACACAGATCATCATAATCGTCATTAACAGCACACCAGCGTTCAACGCTGATGCTTCGCTACTGTGCAACTATGATTTGTTTGAACGTTTTATGGTGAAAAAAGTGAAACCGATGGGGAACGGACTTGGTGCTAACCTATCGTAATTACTCCGAGGTGTTTACATCTCCACACACTCATTAAGACGATCGGGAGAAACTGACAAGAAAACCATTGACATTCTCAGGGGAAACACGCAGGGGTCAACAATGACTATTTGAAAGCCAGGGAGGTTGTTGATGACACCAGACGGCAGACGACAAAACTGAACAGCTTACTCTATGCCTCTGAGAAAGTATCATCATAATCATTGGCAGCATGAAATCAGTGTTCAACACCGACGCTTCGCTGCCATACAACCATGATTTGTTTGTTGCGAAGAAAAGAATAAAGGTAGACGGGAAAGGGACTTGGTGCTAGCTTACTACAATCAATCCGAGATGCCTACACCTTCAGACACTCATTCGGGCAACCTGGATGGAAAGTGACAAGAAGAACGTCACTGACATCGGTTGGCAGCCATATCTTGCAGTGTCTCCAACCAGGCGCGGTGGGGAGCACGCGGTCCTCATCACATCTCAGGGAGTATAGTACTGTCCGCTCTCATGAACAGGGACCTGGTGATCGATATGTTTAGATGCTATGTACTTCGTGACGCCATGTTTCCCAATCAACTCATCAGCGCGTGGTATTGGCGCGTCTGGCTATAATCTACCACCACGTTCTTTCTATGTTTGTCTTTGTTAGCAGCCAACACGTGTGCTGTCCATGATGAGTTAGACGGTTTAGTGGTGACGGGTAAATGACAAGAATTACAGCTCTAACATGCCACTTCCATGACCGGGTACCTAGGCAATGGACGTGTTACAACCGGAGACGAAAAAGTTGAGCAAAAAGAAAGTCGCAGAACAAATGCCGAATCTAGCTTGAAAAGATATCACATGTGAAATACGACGTCGCAGGCGTCGGTGTCAACAATGTAGTCGTAGAGGTAGACGGAATACCGTACCGAGTGTTCGTGCTGCTCCGGCCAAGGAACCCAAACCTCGGGCGATTGGCCGGAAACAAGGGCTGTTTTCCGGTCAAGCGTCAAGGCGAACCCTGATTGGCCGAAAGCCCAAACCCAACAGCCGGAGCCGCTCACTAGAAGCACGCCCAAATTATTTTCGCCGGAACTATGAGGTTTTAAAGGTTGTGACTTTTACGGGGAGTTAGTCTAATCCATTTACACTTGTAGATGATATGTTGCTGATGGCATTATGTTCAAGTGAGCGAAATTTCAAGGTCACGGACCATCACCGGTTCGCATTTTGCTGCCGGTTTACGAGAGATAAAATACGAAATCGCACTTTACCATATTCTGGCCTTCTTAAAGAATAAAATAACATCTACAGAATATCCTATGCAAATTCCACCCAAGAAAATCGGTCATCAAATTTTGTTTGCTTTATACCCCCCAGATTTAACAAACGAGATCATTTTGTTCAGCGAACATCATCACAACACTCTTTCTTATGGAACTAAGCTTCCATTACGTATAACATTGTCAAAAAACAGCATGAATTGTGCAATGGAGATGCGAGGGCCATCTCTGTGGATGATTGCCTTTCCCAGCTATGCATAACTAGCCCGTGGACAATACAGCGTTAGGAGGTAACCTTCGGTAAATTACCAACACAATGGTATCAGTTCTATTAGGAATATTACTCACCCATAGGTGGAATACATCATAAAGCGGTCATCGTGATAACGGTACTCGATGTCACTCACCTCGACTACTTATCGTCACTACAGCATGTTAGCTCCGTGTCAATGTGCGGCGCTGGTTATGAGGACCCACCTATACACGATAACCTAATCCAACGGCTAATGACGACCCGCCATTCAACCGTATTCAATATCGCCTGTCTTCGCTACGTATCGTAACTGCTAGGCCCGTGTCCATGTGTGACGCTGATTATGAGGCCTCACCTATACACGGCAACCTAATTTAATGGCCATAACCGTACGCGTTTTCAATCATCTCAAGTACTTGTTGTAACTGCTAGGCCCACTTCTATGTGCGAAGCTGCTTACGAGGCCTCACCTGTGTACAATAACCTAATCCAGTGACCAACGACTGTCTCTCACGCACACCTGTACGCGATGTCGCTTATTTCTGCTACCTATAGTAAACACCAGGCCAGAATCTATGTTGGCCGTGAAAATAAGGCCTCAGCTATGCGTGGTATCCTAATCTAACGCCCAATGTGGGTCTGTCGTACTCATAACTGCAGTCGATATCGCCTACCTTGGCTACCTATGGTAATTGCTAGGCCTGTGTCTGTGTGCGACGCCGAATATGAGGCCACAACTAGGCTCATCAGCCTAACCCGATGGCCAACGAAGGCCCGTCACGCTTATAACCGTACTCGATGACGCCTGCCGTAGATACTTATAGTACCTGAGAGGCCCATACACGTGGTCGTAACTAATGCCTCAGCTATACATAATGGACCAATCCATCGACCAACGGCGGTCCTTCATATCCATACATGTCATCCTTGTGCCAGCCCCATCCCTAAAAATACACAGCTACCTTTAAAAAATCATGTATCCGTTTATTCTTGCTGTCGGTACAAACGTAATGAGTGGTGAATCCAGTTCTCAGTTTCAGGAAGCCGCTTTTACTCGACAGGATTTCTGAAAGGAAAAATGTAAAAGCACTTACGACTCGTACACACTCCGTACACACATAATTAAACGAGGTTGTAGTGGCCAACTCACCAAGTGCTTACTAAATCCCTTTGTCCACAATTCCAAATGGGTGTCCACGATGGAGCTGCAGTCTTACTGTTATAAGGGTAAACCCACCACTTGCCCAATTAGTCCCGTGTGTACATCGATTATGCGATAGCGCTATACGGCAACCATATGCATTTTTGAGCGCGGCGAAGTTAAAGCTAAAGAAGGGTGTATATATGTCAGCCGTAAACCAAGTGGTATAAACTTGAGCCCTGGGATCCAGGGAACAAGTGCGTCATCATACGTGCACGCATGGCTGCACAGGTAACGAGGACCTATTGAGTGGGCGGGCACTTGGTGTCAAGTCTGCTCAATACCCGGCAATACCCGGTTTGGACGCTCTGTTCGCTGTTATCCACCCCACCTGGTCAGTGATTTACATCCCCAGAAATCCCCAAACGGATAAGAAAAATACCTGCGATCTTACATTGGCTTCGTCCTACCTCTGCAAATTCCCCTGGCCAACTCAAAAACCCCGCTGCTCACAGAATTGCACATCCCGGCCCAATCACTTCAAACATGACGTCCGTTACGGGGCTGTCCAGAAACCGAAGTACGGCAGTGCAATGATGGCACGGCACTGTCATACCCAGTTTGATAGCACACCCGCAACTAAACCCTTCCTACTCTTGACTATACCTTTTCGCCAACTAGGCTCATTAGCTACAATACGAACACACTCATGCTTCATTCTGAATGTAATCTTATGATCACGCTACCCACCAGCTGTGACTAAGCATTATTATTATTGCCTTTCACTGGAGTGCAGGGTGCACACCAAAGGACGGGATGCTTTTAGACAGTTCACTCAAAAACACCTGTGTCTTTTCCTCCTCTTTGAAGATGAGAACGACGTCTGCACACCCCATGTCGGCAAGGCTTTCGTCAGATATTTGAAAACCGGGGTCCAGAAGACGTTGGTTAGTCAGGAACTGTGACCACATTTGGCCGCTTGTTATTTCGGGCCGCAGTCTAACTCACATAATGGTGCCTTCTAGAAGTCTTCCTGAGACTTCTCCTATTTTGTGTGCCGGATGTAGACACGGCTGTCTTATTGGCTCGTCAGAATGACAGAAATGAACCACTATGCGCCCTCAATGGACCCTTAATCCATGCTTATGAATGCCGGTCTCAATTTGTGACAATTCCCTGGCGAATCGTAACTATAATAACAACCTCAATGGACCCTTAATCCATGCCGGTCTGAATTTGTGACGATTCCTTGGCGAATCGTAACTACAATAACAACCCTAAACGACTCACCCAAGATGTTTATATACGGGGCTGTCCACGGACCCAAGTACGGCGTTGCGATGACGGTACCGCGACTACCATACTCAGTCTGATGGATTGCCCGCAGATTCCCATATCCACAATATTTACCGGATGAGGGTGTTACGTGCACCCACAAGATGGCCTCAAAACGCTAAATTTGTGCCAAGACCTGAAAGAACTGGCCACCTTGTTGTGCGCTCTGCCCATAAATATTAATTCTACCAACATCACTATCGATAGTTCGGTATAACCTTGCGCCTGATATAGCATGTACTGACCATCATAAAAAACTTACTAGCTGTGACGAATTCCTTGGCTTTGTTTTGCGGAACACCGCAGAGGGCGACATCATTGTCCTTGTCGTTTTGAGATTATTTCCAAGCGCATTGCAAAATAAAACACGTGAAGAAACCGGCTCATCCACAAATTTCCCACCGTCATCAGAGGTACATCACGCGAAGCCTTTTGCAGCCACTAAAATATAAATTCCGCGCACATGGTGGACCTCGAGTACGTTTAAACAACTTCCAACAAAACTGCGCACGCATGGAAAGATCTTGAGGGACGAATAAATGCCATCAAATGGTGAAACTGTATGTTAACGTTTTCCTCCTCCGAACTATGGTTTCAGAGAAATTTCGGGTGTGCATCTAAGGCTGGACCCGAAAGACCACATCAGTGCGTTCTTAAAGAGCGTAGTGGGGGGGTAGCGATGGGTTGGTGATTGTATTTGAGTAGTGTTACATGTGGTTTACTTAACGTGCTGCTAGCCGGGGCTAGCGCGGTTAGTTGCCTTGTTATCCTATACCCTAATTCGCCGATTACCACGTGACCCTTGAGCTTGGCATCCCCTGTCCCCGTACTCTGGTCGATGTTGGAATGACCTCTGTCCTTCGACCTACCGGGTTCCGGTTTGTGACCTTTTTCATCTGACTCGAAGGACTTCTTAGTTTCTTTGTCTGTGAATCCAATATTCGATTCTTCCCGAGTATTTCTGTGGATATGTTTGTCCTTCGCATTTAGTGGCGCGTAAATTTGGTCAAGTTCAATGCGTCACTTGATCGAATCCTCCATGAGGAAACATGGTTCCAGAAATTCCCTTCCGTGTCTAGTATCTCCGTTTCTAACGTTTTGCTTTCTCCAGATTGAAGTTGTGGCCTTCTTGGTCTTTGCGTATGGATGTAAAGGATGGGGGTTATGCCTCCTGGCTGCCGCGTTCTGTTCATTTATTCGTGTGCATAATTTCTTCTCAGTTTGTCCAACGTAGAATTTGTTTTGGTTGTTGCAGTTGATTTGGTATACCACATAGTTCCTCTTAGTTTTGTTTCGGTTGTCGTTCGGTCTTGGAATTAGTGCTCTTCGAGTGGTATTCGGTTTATGGACCAAGAGTATTCCGTTTGAGCAAACAATCTGGTTGCGATTTGCCATTTATTTTTGATGTGATGGCAAACCACCTCTTTGGTGGCAGGTTCATGCTGTTGGTGCTGTCGGGTTGTCTTCTTCTTCAAGTGTCTCTTAATAAAATTCCTTGGATATCCATTTTTGTGGAATACTCTAAACAGATAGTTTTCTTACTTCTACCGTAGTGCTGTGGTGCTGCAATTTTTCTCCGCCTTCTGGAACAGGGTTTGGACGCTGCACTTTTTGTAGTTTAATGGATGATTACTGTTGTCGTTCAGTATTTGCAGCGCATGTTTCTCTTTCCTGTATACGCAGGTCTCCAGAACCTCATCCACATTTTTGCCCACTAAAAAGTCCAAGAACGGTAGCCGACCGTTCCTCTCCAGTTCAAATGTAAACTCCAACCGTCATACTGAGCGGTTCAAGCGCGTTGTATACTCATCTCTCATGCTGACAAAAGTATCTTCTACGTAGCGGATCCACATCGTTGGATAATGCCTAGCAGTACCGTGTGATCTAAGCAGTGCAAATCCTGACATTGATATGTTTGTCCATCGAACGTTAAGCAAGTACCCATGCAAAAGTCCAACACCTTGCGTAGACTTTCGAGTATCATGGTTTTTGTCGCGTTTGGCTTATCCTGAAGCAATTCTGTTGCAGTTCCTCTGGCGAGGTTGTGGTTCATTAAAGTGAACAGAGATGTGACATCAAATGAAAGCATGATTTCATCGTCCTTCGTTCTGATGTTCCGTAGTTTGCCAAGAAATTAACCAGTATAATTTATTGTGCTCCGATCCGAAAATTAAGCGATTCAATATGTTAAATGTCTTGCTACTTTGTTTGATGGAGGGTCCGGAAGAATTGTGCAGCGTTGCTATCGTCGGCTTTTGTTCTCAATCGTTTTGTCTGGTTTTCTCTTTTGTTGCTTGCAGTTTCTTTGGCGTCATGTTGATTTGACTGATGTTGTCTGAAGTTGGATTATGGTTGATCAACTTGTAGGTCGTCTTCATCCTTTTTAAGTTTCCTAATCGTGTCTCGTTCCTGTTCCGAAATAAGTTGCGTGTTTCTATTCCACGTGATCGCCTGTACGATTGTCTGTCGGACCTGTTGTTGAATCTCCTTGAACAACTTGTTTGCTTTTGAGGCGTTTTCTAAGCTGGCTAGGTAATCTTTGTAGGAGGCGCCTTCGAGGTTCAAGTTGACCCTTTTTATTGGAAGTTCTTTTTCGGCTGTGTTAAGTTGGCGGCTAGATAATTTTTTGATCCAAACGTCATAATTGTTGTTCCTTGTGAGTTTACGCAATTTTTCCCAATGGCTGTCCTACGTTTGATATTGGTATTGTCTGCTCGGCATCCGACATCTCCTTCAAGTTCTGTCAAGTGGTTTGGACCAGTTTTGGGCAGACAATTTTTCTTACCCACGATGATTACTCTGTGATGTTTTTGGAGACGATTGTAGGCTTCTGTTATCATTAACTTCAAAGTAAGTCTGCCATACTGTCTTATTAAGGCCCAAAAGTGTGGACGGTCTATTGCTGGTCCGCGATATGTACTGGGTGGCAGCACGTTCTTATGAAGGCATTCACGGAGGGAGTGCGGTTGTCGACGTGTGGGAGATCGTCAGCAGTATTCAGTGTCCACCAAATGCGAACCGACAATGCCCATTTCCAGGAGCTATCCGAACTCCCTGAATTTGTTTGTTTCGTACGCTTCAAATGCGGCGCGCTCAACACATGTTCCAATATGCTTTTTATGCGATATAATTTGTGCACCTTTCGTTGTGTTTATGTGGAGAATGCTTACTTGGTGGATTCAACTCGAGAACTGGCCTATCGTATCACCATTGTTACACATAAATAACGGAACCAGCGTGATGCGCCAAGACATGCAACGCTGCCTGCTTCAGTACACGGAGTAAAGTAAGACAGTTCTTCAATATGAAACACCGATGGTCACATTTTTCTGAATCAGCAGCTGACGGTTCGGCACCGAAGTATTCTGAAGACAGCTTATTATTCATTGGGAGAGCAAGCTGTCACATATTTGACTATCAGTAACGCTGGGTATTTGAGTTCGGCCAATGAAACAATGGTTCTCAAACTATGCTTCAATCTTCTGGGGACGGCACGGTAGCAGAAAGGCGAAATATTAGCGGCCGTGCATGGGACAAAGTCAGGAAAGTGATAACACACACATCGAGAATTTTGTGGCGGCTAGGTTTTGAGCTATTCGGCCTTCTCTCACTAGGCACGCACAATCCAAATAGCTTGCGTCATTCACCATAGAGCTCTCAAGCATTGGCGCGCTCATTCTCTGTTCACCAAGAGTTTATGAAATCAAGCATTCACATCTCGAACCAGATAACATTCGGACGTGGATCGGTCATGTCTTCCATCACCATAATCAGTATAGGCGAATCACAATATTAGCCATGTTTCCCACCACTTAGGCTCTTTCACAAAAACGTATGAAAGCCTTCGGTGTTTTTGGTAAGGAAACTAACATCTAATCATCAAAGAATCCCTCAAAAGTGACGAAGTTTCTCAAGGAGTTACGCAGGCATGAAGTTGATCGCCTTCTGTTAGTTGTGTCCGCCTGGGCCACAAACGAACACATCCATGACACCAACAAAAAGCATTTTCATCACGCTGTAAATGCCCTGCTGAGGCAAGCGCAATGATGAAGTGAATACAGACCTTGATTAACGTGGCACATCTAAGTCACAATAAGGCAGTCGATATGGATTGGACTCATTGTATACAGACCCAATCATGCCTCAGTTATTAAGCTCTGTAAAGTTGGGAAATAAATCTATTTTTATCGAATATTACTTTAGCTACATGACCGCTGGCTCTTTTCATATGGCACTTACGTCCAAATTAACCAAATTCGTATGGCCACATGGTATTCTCCAGCATCGTGCCAGCTACAAACTCAAATTGACCATATCACCATTAGGTACCGGATGGCTAGGTCAACAACCGGCTGTCGCTCCCTCTGGAAGGTATGTGTATTTACACCGCAAGCCCGTTCGGCGCCGATTCTCTCTACGAAACCGCTTAAAGAGCAGATCTGGTGAGGTTATCAGCCTCGTCATTTGGACCCTCGCAACTCTTCTATTATCAACTGTGAATTCGTGCTCAATAGAGTTTGCCAGATCACTGCACACTACCTGGAGTTTTGCCTGTGGCACGGCGCTACCAGGCCCGCTTAGGGACCGGATATCTGACTGATTATTGGCATTGCTTGCGACCCAATGTAAAATTTTCGTGGAATGCGAGAATAATTTGACCCAGGGGACCATAAGCATTTAAGTGCAGCTGAGAGTGCGCGCCGACCGTAAATCTCGGTGAACACGGATGTCTAAGGAAACTGAAGTGACCCAGAATACCTGGAATACCCAAAGCTACTTCATTTGGTCATTGCTACACACCTTTCGAGATCCTCTGTGGGCAGAACTCTCAAGGAGCAAAATGGTTTAGCCATCTTCACAAAAGGAAAACTCCTCTACCTGGTACCGCCCAGATAAACTCTGAAACTAAAGGGGGTGAACCTGGAAATCTCATTGTCCTCGGAAGCTTGTGACCCAATGTATTCTCTCTTGTTCCGGATGATCTACTGCCTGCGTTGTTCAAAATTGGAGCTAAAGTTCTTAGTGACAGCTCGGCTTATCTACGTACTCCTTTCTAGTGGAATCAATTAGTATCCGTTTTTCAATAGAGGTACATTATTGAATGCGTATTCCAGTCGTTACACGACTCTTGATATCACTTGCCCTTCATCGCCTTTTGGTGGTCCTTAAAACACTGAACCGAACGCATCAAGAGGGATTCCGATCCCTTGTTGACCACATCTCTACACTACTTCAGAAGCATGACTGACCGACATTAGTGCTCCTGAATTCTTAAATAGCATTTCATTCGGCCTTGCAACCAAAAACCATAAGAACAAGCTCATGGAGGTGTATTCACTTGATAGGTCACCTGCAGTTCAAGCAGAAGCAATTGAAGTTACGGAGCATTTGAGGCATCTTATAAGTCGTGTTAGTTACGATTGTCAATGCTTTGATATCTAAGGGTCAGGTAGCGCTCGCTAATTTGAAATATATATGGAGAAAACCGGTGGTTCCCTGAATCAAAAGGGTTGCGTGTACCGGGATACAGTATGCGCTGTTTGGTTCTATGGTTGCGAGACGTGGCCGACATGAGCAGCAAAACTGAGGCGTCTCCGTGTCTTTGTCAACCGTTGTCCCAGAACCATAGTTGGCACGGGTTGGTGGCCGCGATTTCGTAACGAGGCAGTAGGAAAGCGAGTTTTCGGTTGTGCATCAGAAAACCTCCAGTTAGAATGTGTCCAGCACCAGAAGCTGCGTTGGTTAGGCCATATATTGCGCTTGCTCATCCATGGTTTTTCGAAGAGTGCTGACTTCCCTGCACGGTCCGGAGTGGCGCAATTAGAGGCATGGTCAACCTTTGACTGGACAGTATGAAATAGAGTCGACTGCTGAACTTCTCGGTGCCGTCGGTATGACCTCCTTCCAGGGTCGGTTCCGCCTATCTTATCTTTGCATAGTTACAGACACTGCAAAAACTGGCCACTAATCAGGTATTAGCGTTCCTGTTATCCAGATTTCCTGAATAAACGTCTGAAAATCAGGCATTCTTGAATAATCGTGGTAGGTCTGCACCATGTCGCTTCCACATCCAATTTTATTCTTTTCTTCGATAAGTGTCTTCCAAGTATATCATTATTGCACGGCAGCAAGGTATCAGCTTTGAACACTGATGTTATGCTTTCAATGACACAGAATTTTAGCACACCATCCACATCCCATTTGTTGTGTCGTAAAATCAAGCCTTGAAGAAACTGACCGTTCATCATCGCAGTGTGCGGTGCACTCGACTACTATTCTAATGAGCTCGTGTGGACCCGTGCCAACGAGATTCTCATAACTTGGATGAACGCCCACGCTATTTTCAAAGCCAATATTACCTTGTAAGAACATTTGTGTAATCTTTCCCTTATTTGCGCGCACAACATTAATGAAAGTCATAATGACCGCTCAGCTCCACGATCATCTCGAGGGCTGACACACAGTACTTTAAGCAGAGCCAAAAATATATTTTGGACGCTTAAGCTCCCTGGACCACACCATAAAGCAAGACGAACGACAGAGCCGAAGTCAGCTCTCAAGAAACTAAAGGTGACAACTGTGGGTTGCTGGAAGCGGAATCGCTCTCCCATAATCTACAGGCGAATGAATGTGATCAATTCATCCTTTTGCAGGACGAAAATCAGCCAGCGCTTTAGTACTGTGCCAACCTTCAGAAGCTTAGATTTAAGTAGTCCCCGGGCGCCACAGCTGTCAGATTGAGCCCACGGTTGGATTCACATTGCGTTCAACACTTCATTTGAAAACTGAATCGAATTGTGGTGTACCTTAATCTGCAGGCGTTTTGTCTTCATTCCGTGTAGCACCAATACGTTTTGCTCTGCTAATGAGGGATTAACACGAATGGTCCGGCCCTAGTGTTCATTTACTTTCTTGAAGGAATTTTGTGATTTACCTCTTCTTCCTCCAGGCAGTAAAGTTTGATACAAAATCTGCCAGAATGCGCCGTTTTGAGGGTTTTTGCAAGAGACCTGCAAAATTGACCCTGGCCACCTAAACGGAGTTAGAATCCAAAACTTCCTATCAGCAGATATGCGCCCTGAACACAAAGCTACTATGTGACCGAGTGCGGTCTACTAAGTGCGTTTTCCTTTGTGGTACTGAACACTCCCATAACCGATTTAATCTGTATCAGCTAGAAATACTTGGTCCTACCTATACATGGTGTTGGACCTTAAGCGCCTTATCTAAGTCCCTTCATTGATCGCTACGACTGGCGCGAACACAAACAGGAAATTGAAGACAGCGTCTATGGAAACGTATTCAACGTGTCAATGGCTGAAAAATAATAAACCTACACGAAGAAATGATGAAATGTCATCAGGACGCAGTCAGGCCTATAAATGTGCAGGAAAACTTCCCCTACCAGCCTACTGACGTTGACGGTATGATAAGGGCTCTTTAGCTGTGGGGAAAATGGCCAAGAAACTCCCAAGAAACTTAAAATAAGTTGTACTGGCCTCTTGGGTGACCACCTTTAGAGCAAATAGCTCCGACGGTTTGAAATATTTTGAGCAATCCATCTCTGTACGCTCAGCCCTATCAGGGACTCCTCAGTTAGCTCAAGTTTGTGGACGTAAGGAACCCAGCTGGTTCGTCCAGTGGAATCCAAACCGGTATGAATGGGAGTACGCTCATTCAGGCTGTTAAGTGAACCGAACGCGGATTAAGATCATAACTTTCTAGGAGCCGTGTCTGCGACTGTTTTGATCAACGCATGTCCCATCGGGGCCAGTAAACCGCTAGTTTTCTACTAGCCTACAGTATGTTGGAGAACACTAAGCAGTGCTCCGATGACCTCGCGTGTCCGTTGTCCGGATTCAGTTTTAAATGATCCGGGACAAAGTAAAATTATTCAGAACGATCCGGGCAAAATTCAGGTTTACTTATCGTGTACTTTCTCCACTTGCCAAAAGCGGTTCTACCTCATTTTCCCAATCAGTTAGCCCATAACAGGATACCGTCTGCACTTAGAAACAAATACTCAGCTAGGCAGTCTCGTCATCTTTAGCTTGACTCACCGGCAGCAATAGGTGCACAGTTTACTGGTGGGGTAAAACATACTATCGAATGCCGTTCTGACGCCATATTTTTACGCTCTGTTTACTAGTACCAGCTTACTCTGTACTTATCGTGCTTCCCCTAAAAAAGTCAGATTGCTTCCGCTACTTCTCCTGGTAAACTGTTACGTGTTTGATTGTCCAGAGCACATCAGGCTACGCCGTTTCGGTTTCCAAAAATCTCTCCCCGCGAGGATCTTTTGTTCATGTACCGCTGTTTCGCTCTTCAACTGGTCGTCACACTGATTGTGTCGGCCCCTAAAACTCTAAACCACAACCCAAGATCTAATGAGGTTTGCCGGATAAGGATAGACGTTGCACAGTGACAGACAACCAATTAAGTTATACAAACCCTCCAACCCCTCTCCCCTTCACATTTAACGCAATTAGTTTCGATCACCGGGTCCAGTGGTGTCGATATCATTGCCAAGAATTTGCTGGGGCACTGCTAGCGCTCAAATTTGTTGCTTACTGTAAAAATCATGCTCATCCGTATATTCACAAGATTTTCGCATTGATCTAGACACCGTTGAGGCAGTTCATGACGAGGTTAACGGCACGCTTGTTAGAGAGTTTTACTTCCGTCCTTCAAACAAGTAGAATTGTACTTTCAGCTAGATTAGTTAAAGGGTGCTATCAGCCGCGGTGATATTAATGATAAAGTTTGGTCTCAACTAAAGTGTAACGTATTTGCCGGCACGAGCTTGAAAGCGCAATCAAAATATAGGCACGCCTGGCTTTAGTTGTATGTGCCATGCAGTGAGTGGAAGCAGTGCAGTCACGTGAAAATTGAGCATTGTCCAAAGTATATAGGGTCTTGCCAAATTTGACACGATATAACTAAAGTGGAAGTCAAGGACGGCGAAACAGCCGGCGTGGAGATTATACAGCGGGGATGTGTGACTGGAAAATAACTGCAGGTGTAAATGATGAAAACAGCATTAATATAGTGTTTAATAGATAAAACTTCACAGTTTTGACCTGAAACTGTTAACAGTGGCAAGAAATGGGTTGTCCGAGCTGTCGGTGCATTATCTAGGGAGACAAAAATAGTAAAATGAGGGGACCGAATCAGTGCAACGGTATCCACCTATGCCGAATGTTAGGCGGCAACCAGCGCTTTGCAAAACAGTTTTGGTAGCTATAAATGCCGATCTGACTAACTCGCGGTGTCTGGTAAGTTATCGGCTCGCCGGCTCATGCAGCATCAAGACGGGCTTCGATGAATTTCTACTGAATGGACGTGCCCAATCTCTGCTGCACGTTGTTTGCCAGGCCGGCCGTTAGAAGCAACCATACCTTCCAATTGCCATACACCTCACGGGAAGAATTGTGTTGCTAAACTGTCTTGCGTCTGGCCACTTTTGCCGGACAAAGAGGACGCCAGAAGCGTTGTATTATCATCCATGTTACGTGACAATGGAGCTCGTAAGTCCGGATAGCATTAACCTCATTGCATTAAGAGAAGAAGCTGTTGCACTCATCCAGACTAGCCGTCAATTCCTTCGTAGTTTTCTTCTATAACATATCCGACAGCGTGGAAGGATGCCACTATGAATCTCATTTATAAAGAAAAATCGCCGCACATATCAAACAATGGCCCCAAAACAACCACCCTCAGCGGATTCATCAAATGTTTTGTGAGCCGATGACTTCCAATCTTAATCCCGTCCAACAGACTCCCCAGCCAGATCAGCAAGCTTTTTATCGCAACTTCCCTACCCCCACTGGTTCGGTGTAACTGTCTTGGGTCATCCCAGTCCTGTTGAAGGATAACACCCTTAATGGCGATATTTTCAGTCTATCTTGACCCTCAGACAAAGTGCCTCAAATGATGCTTATTCACACCGAAAAGAATTGTGGCTCTGGAGTTCTTTTGCTGGCTATCGACGTTTGCATTAAATTAGTCTTTTATGGTATGCCTTTTGGGTACACCTGGTACACACTGATTTCACGATGTACCTCAAGGGTCAGCACTGGGACCAGAGCTACTCATGCGTTTCGTTGTTTTCCTCCGTACAAGCCTCCCACGAGGCAGTAAGCTCCTTCGTATGTTTCTGATCCTAAAGATGGTAAAACCCTCCATCGACCACCCAGAGAGCTATTTAGTTTTGCACACAAAAGTGGTGTCCAGTTATCTCACCACAAGCACACGACAAAGTCTAATACGGGTACCTCGGGTGCACTGCCTACACATGTCCTTCCGAAACAAATCAACACCCTCTTAAATATGTTGTCTTAAACACGATGGCTCTGCGCATGCCTAGTCTGTATGGGCAGCTGGTTTCGGCGTGATTTTGTTCAACACCCCATGATCCTTCTTTTATTGTGGATCACTTTCCAGTTAACGTGTCATTAACACAAACTGTACTAGCGAGTGTTAATGTACCAAGGTGCGAAGGAATTTATTCTATAGTCTGATGGTGCGGGTCCAGGCTACCGACTATTCAGATGTGTGTTACAGTCCAGTTAGCCTGAGGTTAGGGTCATGATCGTTGTATATGGTTCGCCATAGTTTCACGCCATCAGTGCACACTGAGACAGTTGATAGGCGGATCCAAGCAGACAATAGACACGTTTTATGTGATGCGCCTTTGTTTAACGAGGGATGGATCAGCGCATTTACATCACTAATTCGGGTCGAACAAGGACCTTACGACCTCAGTATTTGGCCATCTGGTTACATACATGTGAACCGCTGATGTAGAATCAGACTGGTTTCTCTTAAAATCGGGCAACTTAGCCGGTCCTTGAACTAACTAACTTACATCGACCCGTACATAATCTTTGGTGGGAAGCGCCTAGCCAAAGTTCACCCTCCGATCATCCCCTGAATACAGACGCGCTTGGCAGCATAATCATCGGTCTATGGGTGCGAACTAGTTTATGGTTCTACATTTGACACGAGACTTCATCCGACACTATGTAGAGTCAGGCGGAAACTGTCTACTTGTGTAGCTGACCAGAGAGGGTTACACACACTGCGGCATTTACTGGAACTTTTTGAGCCCAGGTCTCCAGGAGCTCTGTTCATTTTAAGGTTCATCAGCTTCAAATTTACCTTCGATGTACATCTTGCTTCGGATTAGTAAATGCCAGTTACTCCACGTAAAAATGCTCCAATTCAAGAACTGAGAAGGAAATTGGGAGTGAAAATTTATTTCGGATCAGCATAACAGTTGTACACGCCTGTGAGGCTAGCGCCAACCGTGTACGCATAAAAGAGGAAACGAGTGCACGGTGAAAACGAAAAAAACGAAGGTACACATAAAATGGCAATAAACGAGACAAATATTTTTTAAAAAGGTGCACTCAAGCATGCCACGACGTGGATTTTCCTCAGAAGGATGTTAGTGGACAGCGTCTGGTGACTCTAATTAACGACAAAACGGGCAAAATCGAGAGGTGAAAAAAGACGCATTCTCGAAATAAGGAGGAAAAACTTAAAGCAGTTCCTAATTTTACAATGCTTGCATTCATGGCTAGCGTCAATGGGCATTTGCCAAGCCCCACTTGTTGAGTAAAACTGAAATCAGTGCTTCGGGCACTGGCAACACTTTCTCATACATTCACTTTCCCTCACTAATAATGTTACTGTCCAACTCACGTAGTGAATTCCAGATAAACTAGCAAATCATCCCGGAAATTTTATCCCCATGGGTCCTGTTTTTGCTGTCTTCCTTCGTACCATCTATGCATAGTTGTAGTGCTTCGTTCCAAGCCTCCTGTACTATAACTGCATTATATCGGCAAGCTTAGCAAGTCTTTGGTCGCTAAGCCAACAAGCACAACTCCAACCCTATTTTCGTCTCATTTAGTGGTTTCTTGTCATCACCTTATGTTTAATAAACTTTAGGGTGTTTTATTGGTGTACCTTTTGCTATATTACGCCCCCCAAACTCGTCAGGCCATGCTGATTTCAGTTCATTCGCTCCCCTTCCCAAGCTTTGGTTTTCGGTGGTACGCGGTTTGACCGCCATGTACGGTTGTTATCCAATCCACCTAATCTGTTATTTATACATGAGTGAACCGAAAATACCTGAGATCCTGCATCGCTTTTGTTTCACTTGTGTGGACCCCTTCAGAAAACCAACAATCGCTCAGCTTACAGGACTGCACATCCCCACCTGGATCACCTGAACCATGTGGTCCGTTACGGGGCTCTCTAGGAACAGAAGTACGTTAGTGCAGATAGGGCGCGTCACTGCCATAGCCAGCCTGCTTCACACCCGCAACTATTCCCTCCCTATTCTTGACTGCGCCTTCTTGCCCACTATTTCCTTCACGTGCAGTTGCAAACAAACTCTTTACCTGACCGAATCCGCCTCTGCAACGAGTTCGTTCTAATCTTCTGAACCCCTGGTTCTGAACCAACCATCCCGGCGCATTTTCAGTTTGTGCTCCTCAAAAAGTCAATACTTCCGCGTCCCGTCCTGTGCGCTAACGCTAACCCACCTTCCCCAGGAAATTTTGCGCCAGAGGCCTCTCCAGCAGCGATGCCAGTGCGTTTACACCGTTTCACTGTACACCGTGCTTAGGAGAATCAAGCGGCCATTTATCCGCATTGCGAATACTTTCCCTTCACCATTCCACCTATGCATCTTTTAACTCCAGCCATAAGCTAACTGTCTAAGGCCAGATGGCCTTGGCAATGGTTTTCAGTTTTGGGTCGAACTTCTTCCATTGTTTAATTGATCTATTGTTTTGATTCCTTATTTTCCACAAGTTGCAATATTCTCATCACGTTCCAAGTACATTAATTTTACCTTAGCCCGTTTTGTTGTTAAGCGCCATCTTCAAATTCTAAAGGTTTGATCGTACTTTGATGGCCGAGCCTTAGATGCGCACCCAAAATTTCTCAGCAACGATAGTTCGGAGGGAGAAAACTTGAGAATAATGTTTCAGCATTTGATGGTATTTAATTGGTCCCTTAAGATCTCCCCAGGCAGACTCATTTTTGTTAAAAGTTGTTTAAACATACCCTAGGTCAACTATGGGCGCGGAATTCGTATTTTAATGGCTGCCAATTGCTCCGCGTGATGTCTCCCTGGTGGCGGTGGGAAATTTGTGGTTTCTTCACTTGTTTTCTTTCGTATTGCATTTGGAAATAATCTCGAAACGACATGGCCAACAACTGCGCCCTCTGTTTCGGCGCAAACTCAAAATTGAGCAGCATTTCAGGACGCGTGCATGAAAAGATCTCCTATCGCTCTGGCAGGTGTCCTGAGAAACCAATCCAGGGAATTCGTCACAGCTAGTAAGTTGTTTTTATGGTGGTCAGTACACACTATATCGGGTGCAAGGCTATACCGAACCATCGATATTGACGTCGGGAGAATTAGTGTGTTTATGGTCAGAACAAGCAGAGCGCACAATAAGGTGGCCAGTGTTTTCAAGTCCTGGCACAAATTTAACGGAGTGAGGCGGTCTTGTGGGTGCACGTAACACACTCATTCGGTAAATATTATGGATATGGTGAACTACGGGCAAGTCATCGGACTGGGTATGGTAGTCGCGGTACCGTCATCGCGACGCCTTACTTGGGTCCGTGGATAGCCTCGTACATGAATATATTGGGCGAGTCATTTAGGATTGTCATTGTAGCTAGGATTCGCCAGGGAATCGTCAGAAATTAAGACCAGCATGGATCAAGGATATTCCTGGGTCCATTGTGGGTTGTTCGTCGCTGTCTTTCAGACGAGGAAACGGGACGGGCGTGCCTGCATTGGGGACCCAAAATAGGAAGTCTCAGGAAGTCCACTAGGAAGCATTATGATGTAAGTTAGACTGAGGCCCGAAATAACAAAGCCAAAAGTCGTCACAATTCCTAACTAACTAATGTCTTCTGGGTCTTTTGAGTTGGCCAGGGGAATTTGCAGAGGTAGGACGAGGCCAATGTAAGATCGGAGGTATTTTTTGGTCCGTTTGGAGATCACTGGGGATGTAAATCACTGACCAGGTGGGGAGGATAACAGCAAATAGGGCGTCCAAACCGGATATTGCCGATGTTCGAAGCTTGGTATTACGAGGGAATGGGATGAGGCCAGTAAAGCCCGGTGAGTTTGAGGAGATGGCTGATAGGATAAAGTGCGTTAACAGAGAAAAACTGAACGACTCCCTCATTATCGCCAATGGGACTAATTGAGCAAGTAGTGAGTTTACCTTTATAACAGTAAGATTCCAGCTTCAGCGTGGACACCGATTTGGAACTTTCGACAAAGAGATTTATTAGGCACTTGGTGAGTTAGTCACTACAACCTTGTTTAATTATATGTTTTAAGTGATATCACAGATGTTTACGAGCCATACATGATTATACATTTTTCCTTTCAGAAACCCTGTCGAGTAAAAGCAGATTCCTGAAATTGAGAACTGAATTTACCACACATTACGATTGTACGGACAGCACCAATAAATAGAAACGCGATTTGCTAAAGATGGTTGTGTATTTTATAGGCATGGGGTTGGCAGACGGATACCATGTATGGATATGGAGAACCGCCGATGGTCGTTGGATTAGTCTATTATGTATAGTTTGGGCACTAGTCAGTTACGAGCGTGTGTACGGGCCCTTCAGTTACTATAAGTAGCCACGGTAGGCGACATTGGGTACGGTTATGAGCGTGACGGGCCGTCGTTGGCCACTGGGTTAGGCTGCTGAGCTCAGCTGAGTTATCATATTCAGCGTTGCACATAGACACAAGCCTGGCAATTACGATAAGCTGTCAAAGTAGACGATATGGACTACAGTTTTGAGTAGGACGGACCCACTTTGGGCGTTAGATTAGGATACCACGCCTAGTTGAGGCCTCATTTTTATCGGCCCGCATAAATACTGGCCTGATGTTTACTATAGGTAGCAGGAGCAAGCGGCAGCACACACAGTTATTGGCACGATGGACCGTCGTTGGCCGTTAAATTAGGGAAGCATAAGTGAGGCCGAACAATCATTTTGACTGTACCAGTATGTTCATGCCTGCTGGTGTGTGACCAACAGCAGGGATTAAAAACCTGTTGTCAGTGTCCTCTCCCACACTAACTCGCCGAATTCTAACTCTGCGTCCTTCGTTTTCCAGCCGGACCAGACCATGGATTGTACATAAATACGCCAGTGGCCCTACAAATAGGGCACTCCTGGTCCCTGGCATGACGCCTAACTTCCAAACAACAGTACCTAATCTTTCTCTCCGTCAAGTTCTGCCCCGTTGGCTACCAGCATACTATTTGCCTGGGATCCCTGTTCAGCAGTTACATAAACCATCATCTTCTTCACCTCCTCTAAAGCCACGTACAGCTATATCTTCGGATCCTCAAAAAGTACATCAAGCCACACGTTAGACATGGCTAGAAAAACCTCGTACCCACAACGACCGGTGACTAGCTTCGATCCTCATCCGCCTCCAAACCCAGCTACCCACCTTCGTCCCACCTAAAAACCATTTTCGGTTCCCGCCCACCCCTCCATAGCCACGATCTCGTTCTGTGCCATATGGCCCTCTAAATCTTTTGACGATTCAGAGGATGACGCGCCAAACAACTCCTCATTCAACTGCATGTCCTCCTCCAGAAGGCTTGCCCTACTCCATACGGAGCCTGGTATTCTACCTAATGCTATAGATTCACACCTGTCACCAACTATTTACCCACCTATCATCAATGCCGAATATCCCTCCCTCTATTACCAAACTCCACCGTAAGCGAGGTAAGTGGCTTCTCAGTTGGTACCCTTTTGTTCGCCTTGGACGTCTGGCCAAATACCTACTAGTTAAGTTTTTACTGGCCACAATTGCCATCAATAACCGGCAGCGGCTGTCAACTTCACTTTTTTCAGACCATCACAGCAGCCTAAGACGCTGGGCATCCCACTGTAATAGTCTACATGGATGTGCAAAAAGCTTTTGACCCGAACACTCATGCAACCTTGCTAAAGCAACCCAGTATCGTTGATATCGCTGGAAACGTATTTAAGTGGTTCAGGAACCACAAATTTGGTACAAACAACCATCCCCGCAATCGGGTACTAGTGAGGTCATTCAAAGAAGCGTGCTAGGCTTATCCGCTTCCCACTGTATATCAACGACACCTTTGGTGCCGTGTCCCGCTGTCAGACCTTCCTCTTTGCAGATGATATAAAAATTCACTTATAAATCTCCCCCCTCTGCACAAGCACTTTCATTTCACCATGTTTAACAAGACTTGGACTCGCGGGCTCACTAACCATGCCGTCAGCATGACACGAAAGCCTCTGGCTTAAGTTTCTATTCCGCAATGTTCCAAATAACTTCCTGCCGATGCACCCTCTCAGCTGATGCGTTCACAGTTATTGACAAAGCGCTAACTCATTCCACAGCGACCAAAAATTCTCTTGTATCTTTAAGTGTTCCTGCCGAGTCCAGTTCCAAGTTGGTTGAGCACATAGACTCAGCCTTTAAGCATTACACACCCTTCACCTTTGGGAGACGATAGTCGCAATTTTTAGGCAATGCCTTCAACCAGTTTTGGGATTCTCTTCGGTATTCTCTTCCCTTTGTAACCGAAGTTGTGGAGTAGCACTTGAAAGCCTCTAACACGTTTTCGCGAACAGGTAGTTTCTACACTTCAGCATTTTTTCCTACCGACCCTGTTGTCAAATTTTGGGCCTTAAAGCCACTATGGCCCAGAGGGTTTCAGCTAAAGCCAACTCTTCATCACCGTCTTCTGCTCCAACATGACCTTACAACAGAGACTAGGTCCAAAGCTAATTCACGTCCTTTCTATAGCTTCCATAACTGCAGCAACCCTTTAGTCATTTCTCCGGCTCGTGCTAACCCACCCTACTACTTCTTTCTAGTTTACTGCGTTCGCATCTGGAACAGTCTACCCGAACAGTTGCGAAATGACACACACTGTCATCGGTTTTCGCAGTCCGTGGATAAATTCTTTACTTGTGAAACGACTGCCGCTTTACCTACTACACGGCTTCTTTTCGATCTCCTCCACGAACCGGTTTCAATGCACATAAGGAGTTAATGACAACACAGGTTGTGGGCAGGCAAAAATATCCCGTTATTATATCCGCCCATCTTCTTGACTTGTTGCAAGCCACTGTAGTCGTTCGAATGCCTACTCGACCTGTATGTTGTGGTACTGGTATGATTTTTCTTTCCCAAACCAACTATACCTCGATCTAGCCAAGTTCATGCCTTGAATGACTCTTTCAGCTCTCGCTGATGACTGATGCTCTGTTTGGCTCAGCTGTAACACAAAACACACCAAAATCAGCGTTTTTCTTCACCAGAACATTGTATGAGCCAAATATATACAACATGTGATGATGCGCAATGAATAAACTTCATGTATGGCTCCACAGCCCACCAAACACACAAAACATCGCAATGCGGCTCTGCTTGACAGGGTAGCTCTCACTAACGCTTCATTGCCATTTATACATAACGCGCTAGCTCTGAAAATCACCACATTGTTCCGCTGTCCCATTGGTAGATGCCATTTTATTTGCCTCCTTCGCAACCTGCGGCTGTTTACTGTTCACTTGTCTGAAAGGATGGTCTATTGGCCCGGCTTTCCTCGTAACCGGAAAAAATAGCTCATAGCTGGAGTTCTTTACTAATTCGCTAGCCGCATTTGCGGCTGCTTGTTTGTTCTCCACCTTGCAGATCAGTCAGCATGCACGCGGGATGAAAACCCAGTGTGGTTGCAGGGCACGTCCCGCAGTGCTTGTCGCCCTGTCATGCCGCACAATGGTGCGCTCTTATGCGCGCCACACCCCAGAAACATGGGTACATCGCTCATCTCTGGTAGTTCTGAGCCTTCAGGAAAGCCATAAAAGATTATTTTTGCAATAATATTGATAGGCTTACTTCCCAACCCGTAGGGAACATCCAATCGGGGCAGATCTGCACTTAGCTCTGGCTGCTGGTCTGGACTTTCCCCCGGTGCATCACTTAGCTGACAACAGTTTCCACTACAAATGATGAGAAATTGATGTTCTTCATAAAAAGTGTAATATGTACACGGAATACCCTGGTGATACACTGCAGAGCACATGGATTACGCTGACATGCAAAGTTATAGCCACCCTCGTCTAAGTCGGAGTTGCACTGCATCAAAGCCCAGTTCGTCAGCCAAACACAACGCACTTCCCTCTACTGCTTCCCGGAGTAGTTGCGTATAAGGAGTATAAATATAAATATAAATACAAATATAAATATAAATATAAATATAAATATAGATATTACGAGAATGAAATACGTGTACCTTCACTGATACCACCCAAGGCTAGCGCCCATACTCTTTTTACGCCACGTGAACCGAAGCTAATTGCAGTGCACCGGAGACTGGTGACCGTTTCTCTTACACTTACTATACATCCAAAATCATGGTGCTGTCCAACCCAAGTAGCAAATTCCAGATAAACTAGTAAATCATCTCAGAAATTTTGTCCCATCAGTCCTGTGTTTGCTGTCCCCACCATACCACCTATGCATTGTTCTACTGGTTTGTTCTATGCACCCTGTACTATAACAGCATTGTGTCGGCAAGCTTACCAGGCACAAATCTACCCCTATATTGTCCCATTTAGTCATTGGCTGTTCTACCTCAATGGATCTCTGCGGCCAGCCGAAAATCCAGCTGTCCACAGAAGCACACTGCCACAATTTGGTCATCTCACGAGTGAAATCCGTATCGAGGCTTTCCAGAAACCGAAGTGTGTCAGTTCAGTGATGGCATGGCACCTTAACACTGAGTCTGCTGGCACGGCCGCAAATTTTTCTTTCGTACTCTTGACTGTGCACCCTCGCCCATTCTCTTCTTTGGCTGCAAGTACGAACAGATTTTTTGCTTGGCCCCATCCGTCTCCAGGACGAGTTTTATCTAACCGACTGAACCCCTCATTCGAACCCAACCGCCTTGGTTTTGTGATTTCACTATGCTCCTTCTAAATTTTATACAATTCTACGTACGAGGCTCGTATAGCCCAATGCTTTGGCTCTACCTCCACCTTGCTCATATCTTTTAAACCTGCCCTCTCCCGACCATGACTCAAGCGAGCCTACCCAATTTTGGTATAAACCATATTTTGAGATGGATGTTGTCGTTTACCTCCACTTTTAATTTATATATCCCTTCAGCTGTGCTTGTGTTATTCGTGAGTCTGGTCATTTACTCAACCATCCAAGGTCGTTCACGGCTAGAAACGGTTTTTCAGTTTTAGTTCAAGTTAACTGGCTTCATCGCTGAACTAGTTGTATCTCACGCTCCATTGTTCTAGTTTTGTCTTACACAAGTTGTGATTAATTAGCAAGCGGCATGCTTGTTTCTCCGGTCTTATCTTCCTCCCATCGTATCGTTGTCCACCAAATTTACGTTGTAACGGCTGATCATTCCTCAATTGGTATGCCCTTACGAGTTGAGGAATAAACCTATTATTATGATGGGTACGTATTCGGATTTGCGAGGAAAGAGCCAAGTCAAAAACTGAGCCTTATGACCAAATAAAATTTTGGCGGGATGTTTGCTTCAATTTTTCTGTGAAAACTATACCTGTACCAAAATCACCCCTCGTAATCCGAAGGGCAGTTGACTGTTCAAGTGCAGTTCAACCGTGTCCTAGGTTTTAAACTGTATCTACATCAGAATGAGGGTCTTTCGTTTGCATGTGTACGCTGCGAGCGAGATAACCTGCGCATCTCCAAAGCTTAGCCTGCTGTGTTCGCTGTCAACTACACTGCACAAACTTGCTCTTCCGCCAAGTGCTCTAGTCTGGGGGGTTGCTTGCAGAATTTTGTAGCAACATTGGTGTTAAGGTTCCACTAAGCCGAGACTGCAGCCACCATCTCGCCCTACTTGAATAAGTGTGCTAGAAAGTTGAGAACAGCTTGGCAAACAAAGAAGACTTTTACAGAGGCCTTGTAGGCAAGCAGATGGTGAAAGGTGCCAAGGTAATTGGCAAGGCAGACAAGACGGAGATCCGTTCGAATATGGCGATTTGCTGCCGTTACACGTGTTGATCGGGAAATGGGAGTTAGCATGTGGAAAACCGGATAAATTATAAATGCTGCCGAAGAAGTGCTCAAGGAGGTTGCATTCTTGTTCTCCAAAAAGACCGGCTGTAGGTGATCGGCGGACGTTCTATCCCATTCCATAAGCGTCTTTTTTGTACGTATATTGAACGGGGACGCTGCAACAGTCTCCGACCATTGGCTGGATGTTCCAATGGTGACGATTCTCGTAAAGCATATGTATTTGGGGCCAAGAAGGCAAACGACACACTTGACTGAAGTAATTGCCCCATCGAAGGTACATTCAGAAGTTCGAGGCTAGCGTCCTGCACAAGAAGCTAGCTAGCTGGCCGGAAGTTTTCAGATGTGCCATGGATCGTTGACAATGTAACTAGGCATTAACTCAACCACAAATCTCACTGTTTACTTCAGGACACAAAAAACGCCAGAGTTGTGGATCCATACATCGCCGAAAGTAGCGAGATGGGTGCTTCGCGCTATGCGTCCTGAAGGCTTTTTATAGGGAGTGGGCCGATCATGCCCACCAATGACTTGAAGTCGGTGGGGGACTTTAAAGACTGGGGGAGTAACGGGTAAAGTATTGTTTGCGAGGTTCTGGGAGTGGTTACTAGCAGTGAATCTTGGTAGCAAAAATGGACGAAAAAGTGTGAGTACGGCAGGCTTAGAGTAGGCTTCCGCAGTGGTGTAGATTACATATTTTAGCGGTTGATACTTATGTGTCTGTCGGCAAAACATGAATAGTTCAAGGTAACTTAAAGTGGAGAGTTTTGGTACTTCGTCCACCTGGAGGTTAAGTACTCAGTAGTAAGCTATTCGTCATATATCCTTCCGATCAAATGATATAAACCAGTGTTCTTCTGCGGCTCACGTAGACGACATCTAATTCCTGAAGATAATCCACCAGTCTGATGATATTCTACCTTGCTTAACTCCAGAACTATTAAGCTGATTAGCATTTACATTCCAAAGCCACAGAGTTTTCTTTACACGCTATCGGCACGGCCTGCTACAAACTAAGATAGCACCATCAGTAATTCTAGCGTAAGATGATATATCTGCAGGTCAGCGCAAACTCTGATGTTGAACCCATATATGACATCGAACTAGTGGCCAAGGAGGCGCATGACGCCATCGGACTATTCAAGGGAACCTGGACCACCTCTGAGCCAGCGGCTCGTTAGCCATCTACGGCGGCAATGTTAGTCCTCGCCATAAATCCAATATCCTGGTCGATCACACTTCATTTTTAGTCAGCCTGAGGCGAAACCATCAGAATCATTAAAGTCTGGACAACAATGCCGCGTGAAAAATGACAACCCATTTAAGCCCGAATTCGGCAGACTAAGAAGCGACTTGTAGCTCACTGACAAAAAATTTCGAGTACTTGACCCACAGCCGTGGACGTTCGTTCGTAAGCCAGGTTGCAACTGTCTGGCAGGTCACTCACTGTTTCTCGCCTATGAAGAGGGGCCCGACAAACGCTGCGCAAAGTCCTGCACAGCCAGAGTGGTTTTTGCACGCAATCGGTTACCAGGAAAAAAACATCCCTAGTGAAGGACACAAATTCCTCCAAGCACCCTACGTTTAAAAACCTTCCACAGGACCAATTTTTCTAATGAATGAATGAATACCAACAAAACACTCTATAAATGAAGAACGTGCCAGACCGCCGGACGCCCTGCAATGGATTGTAGTTCTCGGGGCATACCAGGGTATCCTGTGTACCTTATCACACTTTGCTTGTTATATCTTCATGTCACTCGTCCTCTCTTAACTCCACTAACGTGTCAAAGAGTGAGAAATCCGAAAAGATTAAAAATTATGCATGGAGAATGCTGTTGAAACGTGCTGAGGCGTGTTAGAAAACCAGCAAGTAAAATCAGCTGACATGCAGGAAGATTAACATACGTAAAGGAGAAACGAGGAAATAAACTTAAAGATATTATGGCCACTGTGCATCTGCCATCTTGCGGCATTGCCGTGTACCTTGATGCCCCTTACTTTCCCTACCATATTGCCCTGTGGACATCGCAATGCGCGCCTTGCTACCTTAGAACCCCTGGACACAAGTCAAGGGATAAAAGCTGCCCGCCACTTTTATCTTCTCGCCACTCATTTCTTTGGCGCGCAAGCACCGATGGCTTGGTCTCCGGCGGCATTTTCTCCATAGTTGTACCGAGAGTACTTGGACTCCGGTCTTCAGGTTGGCAACTGTCTTTTTCGCGGTCCTCCGAAATGTGTGTTGCGCCTTCTGGCAGCCCATTACAGCCGGTGATGAAGAGAATCATCTTAGCGCTTACATTGACTGACACACACCCATCGGTTAACGTTGACAGAATGTTTATGAAGGTTTTCCCAGCTATAGTTTTTCTAATTGAACCAAGCGTGAAAGCTTTTTGTTTAATTACACAAATGACTTAAATACACGCAAATTACACCCGAAGAGGCTACCATTTTTTGAGCTGTCACGAAAGACAAGGGTCTACGTTCGAACCTCTACCTGCATAAACTCAGCCGACCATTAGTGCTCCGTCTCCAACACCGCAGGATCTGATGCTACTCCGCAAACCGTGGTACACTGCCCAGGTCACTTGTGGATGGATATTCCACTTGCACCAACACGCACCAAACACTAAAAATAGAGGAGAACGTAAAGGGCCGCCGCTTGTGTCACATAGAATCCATAATCGTGTTGACAGCAAAATCCAAGGGGTTTTTTCTTACTAATGTTGCAGTGAACTGGGCCGCCAGAGGCTCTGCCTTCACTCCCATTATTGCTCAAACCTACGTTGATAGGTTGCCTTCCCACCATAGTGTGGCATCTTACCACGAACTTTTATGTGCTGAGCTCAGTAAAACGTGCCGTTTCTGTTGGTCCGCCTTTCCAAGTTCTTAGCCATTGATAAGATGACAGATATTGACATTGACAACTGGCCTAGAAATATTTTTCACCTTGCGAGTGAACACCTTCAGTGTCTTGTAGAGCGAGCGATCGCTCCATTTTTGTCTGCACTCATGAAACCATAACCTCCGAAACACAACTGGTTGTCTGGGAACTGTCTGGTATTTACTCCGTTTGGTCATTTCCAGATTGACCTCACGTTGTGGCATAAGCGTCTAGCTTCTTGCTGGTTCAGTGAGTGGCTCCCTTTCAGCAGACGTACGCTTTCATTCAGACTAGTGCACTGCACTTTCTCTTGCTCGTTGCGTTCCATTCAGTTTTCAAGCACATTCTATTTTTAACAGCCGTTTCTGTTTCACTGTGTATCTTGACACAGAATCCTTTGGATGCTATTTCAGAACTTTTGGTTTTGACTTGGGTCTGCTTCCCAGTGGTTTCGTTTTTTACTCAGGGACTAACTTCCTCATGCTGCTTTTATAGGCTTCTCTGACGTATTTCATGGTTTCCAGCTTTTGTGCTTCGAAGTTCTTTTTCATGAAAGGTTGAAGATTGGGTCAATTGGGTCGACCAGTTAGGCCGAAGAGAGAAAATCGAGTAAATAGGGTATCTGATCAGCCTACGTAATGGCGCCAAGGCCGTCTGGGAGCAAAAGAACAAGAAAGAGCAGAAGAGGACAATCAGCTGGAGGGAACAGAACCACTCAAATGGAGCTGCTTATTCAGAATCAAGAAAACTGGACCACAACGGAAGGCCAGTCACTTAATGACCGATAAGATTAAGTACCGGACAAGTCCCAAAACATCGATCACGCTGTGGAGCTTAGCTGATCTCCAGAAACTACATAAATGCGAGGAGAAACGGGGCAGTACCTTTCCTAAAGTGTAATGCGCGTGTCAAGTCGCATGGTGACGAAGCGTTTGCAAGTCAGCTGCCAGTGTCGGGAACTGATAGACTTCCAACTGACTCACTCGAGCTACCTATAGTTAGACACACTGTGTTTAGGCGAGAGATAGAACTGCTATACCAGAGTTAATTAAGTAGATGATCGTCCACAGACCGCAGGCTTAGCTTTTGAAAATATCATAATTTGACCGTTGAGGGGAGACCTATGAGCAAAACAATGACAGCCCATTCTGCCCCGAATTTCGGCGCTTAACACAGGAAAAACACCTCATGAAGTCCAAGGTCTCAGCAGTTACCTTGAGAAAAGTGTTTAGGATAGAGCCGAGGTAATGACTGGATTTAACGTAGACCGACAGTTAGATCGATCGCACAGGGCTAACCTAGCTGCGGAATCAAGCATGTTGCGTGGGTTCAATGGAATGGAGGTGGTGAGCGGAGTGCCAATGGGCCCAGCTTGAATTTGGGGATGCGTCTTTCTAGTGCGACCACATATAGCAGGAACAGTTGAGATGGGCCTACAACGGCAACGTTCCTGTGAAGTCAACAGTGGTGTGGATTACTTTGAACCCCAATGGTGACTAATTCGCCACGATTCTATTTGGCACAGTCGTTTGGTTTAGTAGGACGCATCATGCAAATAGAGTTAACACGATGGACCTGAGTTATCCTAGACGAACAGAAAACCTGGTATCGATGTAAATCGCTTGGATACGAGTAGGGCTGTTCTAAGAAAAGTCAAAATTGGTGTGCAGGCTACCCGAGAACGGAACACCGAAACCGCTTGTGGTCTTACCGCGCATGCTGAAAATCGCATGTCATACCTTTCAACCTACTACTCCTATTTGCTGACTCAAAGGTTCTCAGGTTTTTAAGTTGATCACCAGGAATCCCACGTTTTATTGGATCCCGTGGAACCTGATTGGTCGACGTGAAGCCCGAGTCAGGTCTGTGGCTGTGACTTGATTGGGTCCAAGCCGCCCAGCTAGATTTGCCCCCTTTTACAAAATTTCCCTAATCGCTTCACTAAATTAAAATGAGCGATAGGTCCGTCTTAAGCTGGGGCTTTAGAATAAATTTCTCTCTGCACAAAGTAACTATTGTATCCATATTCACTCCCAAAAATGGGCCATAATCCGTACAGCGTACTCATTCACGTCCCTAAAGGAATAAGGCCCACAAGCCGTGACCGATGAATGGGAACTCTAGTCGGCTATACTGGTGACCTAACAACCTAATCTCGAGGATCAGTACGGTTCCGCGAAGACACAAGCGCTAGCATGCACACAAGTCTACACCTCAGGTGTAAGTAATAGGTGGTGCAACTCTCAAGGGGGTCCGAGTATCTTCCAATGATACTGAGCCGTCCACACCGGTACTCTCCACCAAGAACTTCCTTTTTCGAGGGGTTTCCTTAGGTGAGGACGAAGATCCACTGGTTACTAGCGGATAAACTCCAGTAAAATACTTAGTATTATAAGGTTATAATCTTACGGTTACACTGACATCCATGCGAGACCAGGAGCGTCCGTCCGTCGATGTATAATATCCAAGGTAAACAGACGGTTTTCATAAGTTTTTCAAGAGGAAATTAATCACGGCACTGTGACGGAAGGGTTCAAACGAAGCTTAACCGGCGATGCCCCAGCATAAATAAACCCAGCCCGCCTAATCCTTTGTATACTCGATGTTTCGAGAGCCCGTTAGTACTCTAGGCCATCTCCCCTGAGCTAATCCCGTCATCGTGTATTCGGCTCTGGTAACCGCGAAAGCGCTAACTGTCCACATCTGACGTGATAAGTGAAGTGTTCGAGCTTAATGCGCGAACTTACTTACTCGAAGGTCCGTGGTTCGAAATCAACCCTGGTATGTCGACTGGAGCATCTTGGTCCTTGTGCTTCCTTCGAGTGACATGGCAGCACCAAGCACCGAAAGGGTGTCACAGTGGGACGAACAATGCCGAACTTATTTGAGCGAGTGACTTAATGAATCACATGGTCGCAGTGGAAACTGCCGTTTTCCTCCGGAGACCTATAGCATTCAAGTCCGGTATCACGACCACTCCCAAACGGACAACGAATGAAAAGCACACCACACTTTGGGTGCAAAGTGCTGTTGCCAGATTGGGTGGGATCAAACTCAAACCTCATTACTACAGAACAGCCGATTGACTCGGCTGATAAATTTGCGTAACTGGCTATTCTTACAAGTTCCGGTAAGCTGATTGGAGACGAGGTCACTTTCCTATCGGGAAAGACAGGACTGCCTCCGCAACCTCACACAAGCGTCAGCTTGTCATTCAAGGGCAGATTATCATTTCGACGTTTGGACTCATTGTTTTATGAGTCACAACCGTGGCGTATACGCTCGGAAATTGTACGTCAACTCACCGCTTGATAATCAGTGCCCGAAGTATTTACCGGGTCTGGTGGAAATGTCAGGTTAGCTCTTTTCGGCCATCCCTATGCTGAGTGGAAGCGACGGAGGATAGACAGTATATGACCCAGAAGCGAAGTATGGAAATCCCAATCAATAAACTCAGTCGGGTCGACAGGTGCTGTATTTCTAGATGGGGACCACAGGACCCAACTCACCAATGACAAATGACACTGGTAAATATTGTTCCGTCACCAACACTCTTGTATTAAAGCTGTCGTGTTTAATGTGTAGCTACCCAGTTTCATGATCTACTCGACCAAGCTATCATCTCCAATGCTTGGCTGTCTCCAACGCTGTCCCATCTTCCGGTGGTTGAATCTATAACAGCGGGAACCAGCGTACCCTTGGTACATGATTCATAACTGATAAACTTAACTGAACAAATATTGCACGTCTGATCATTATCTCAGCCCTTCTGGTGACATGGCAGCTAGGCACAGTCGCCCAAAAATCAATAATATTCATCTGTTCTACGTCATATTGCTTCGTTTGCTCTAACCAATGAAATCTAACCTGTTCTCCACCATTGAGGCGTAGCCTACGTTTCCTTGTTCCGTCACCACCACCATGGCGAGTGCCCTTGCAAACCCTTCTGCTCCACTTCCGAAATCATTCCTATAGCTGCTCCCTTCACTTCCAGGCACTTACATCGGACGAACTCTTCATAGGTCCGGCTGTAGTACGATACCTAGCTACCGTGCCGCTCGAAGGAACCACAACGGTTAAGGTACTGCCATGTTACTCAAGGCTGGACAAGAGCAGTTGAAATCGTGGGGTTGGTTTCGGACCACATATCGTCCGGTCAGTGAGTTAGCGTCTTGATCACTGAGCTATCTGGCGCTCTTCAGTGGCGCATAAAATTGTATCACTAAGGAAAAAAGAGAGGTCCGAGCTGACCCTTACTTGTGTTAAGCGTGAGATTGCGTGTTTTTCTATTTTTCAAGTTGCTTGATGTGTTTCTGTGTCCCCTGTATTTTAATTTCCCTTAGACTGGGTTTCCATTCTGTTTTGTCCCCTATGTAAGTAATAAAAACCTATAGGGATATATGAACCACCATGCCTCCGTTCTTGTCCGGGTTAATTCATTGTCTCAGTGCGCACTTCGTGGTTTGAACTGAAGCGTTACCCCGGCCCACTGAAGAATAATGATGAATAATGCGCCGGTGGTCACGGTGAACCTTCGGGTGATCGGAATGTACGGATTTTACGGCTGACCTTTTCTAACCCGTCTTTCCTTGAGGGAAGGTATCATCAGTGCTTCCATGAATATGGACATTCCGGTTGCTAGGAGGAAACGCCATACCATCATCACACTCCTATCACAGAGGACAGTGCGACTTTACCTTCAGACTGCATCGTAATACGAATACTCGCAGTACGAGGTCTCGCTGTTCTTCACCGAGCTTCTCCTAGCCATGCCTTCCTGGCTTGGTTGAGCCTTTAGGAAATGAGTTCCAGCCAATATAGCCCACAGGGTCATTGCAACACAGAAGCCCAACCACCACGACAGGGTGACAGCCTTAGATCGGGTCCGTTCATCGCAAGACAATGGTGCCTCCTCTGGATTCTCTCTGTTGAACGCCCAGCAGCATAGCAGAACTCCGTGTGTTCGGCGATTTGCCATCTATACTCCGGATTGGATACCTTATTTCTCACCTCCAGACCCTACAAGCCTTAAGGCCAACACCTTTTCTATCGCCAGTCCCTCATCCGAATTGCATGCTTTTTACTACAAGCCCATCATCGAGACGAAGGCATCTTAAGTCTATTCTAGCGATGCATGTTTTTTCTTCCTTTCGCTCGTTTGCTGTTCTGATTCCGTCTGAAAAATGTGCTATTGCTTGAACTCACCTCTTATGGAAGTTAAGCATCAGTATGTATTACTAGTGAACTAGTGTCAATGGTGAATGTGAACTCATCCGCTTTTAGCCGTAAAACCCGTGCTCCATGACGTCATATTTTCGGTCAGCACTCTTCTGCTTGCTGGGGGTGGGCATTGCGGCAGTTGTGCAACTCTTATTCTGATTGATCTCGTTCTTGGCGTGGTCTCCGTTTCTTATGAATTAATCACGTTCTTCCTGACCCGGGTTTTCCTCGTCCCTTTTGAGGCAGGCAAACGTGCATCTCTAGAACGGTTTAACCCCACTTGTCTGTGCGTTGACAAAAGGAACGACACAATGTATAGGTGGTGACGGACGGTAATCGCAACTCAATGGGCATCCGAGTTGTCCGCTGATCCGTGAGAGATCCGTCAGTGAGAAGCATCTGATCCGAGAACCTTTATTTCCTTGTAATCCGGTCCCCAAAAGACAGTTAATATCTGACCGGTGGTCGTAGGGTCTATGCATGCAGGTGCTTTGACTAGAAGCGCCAACTAAGGTACGGATATTCTAGCAAATAATGAATCGTTTAGCTGCATCGCCCTTTCAGTGCCTAGCTGCCATGCCGACGGAAGGAGGCGTGAGGGCTGGAATACTGCCAGGTTGCCTAAACCTAGGCAGGGGAAGTCGAGATGCAGAGGTTGGGTTCGAACCACGAACCTTCCGATCATTAAATTCGCGCTTTAACCACAGCCATCCCGATGGTTTGAGATGCCAGTCGACGAGGTGGTGTCACGTCGCCTGTTGCTGCTGTATTCATTTCTCCGAATCATCTTTCCGATGTTTTCCTTTCGATTTGCTGCTTTCTTTTCCCTCTTGATCTTCCCCTCGCTCTCTTTGATCGTTATCTGACTGCAAGCATGCCAAAGCACCATTGTTAGAGAAGGGCGAATTTACTATTGCATTCTCGAAGACCAGGGCACCGTTTGAGCAAGTTTCACAATGTTCCCATCGGCTTAATGAAATCTAGAAATGAAAGAAATCGTTCAGCCGTAGCACCTTTTCGGTGCCTAGCTGCCATGTCGCCCGGGGGATGCACGAAGGCTAGGATACTGCCAGGTTGCCCAAGCCTAGACAGGGCAAGTCGGGAGGCAGAGGCCAGGTTCGAACCACGGACCTTCCGGTCAGTAGATTCGCGCTCTAACCACTTGAGCCATCTGACCCCCGCCTTCGAAGTCGGTCCCCAGACGAGCTACCCACCACCCTGTAGCAGGTAATTCGGCATTCAGTCCTCGTCTGAAAGATTTTGGACAGGAACATAATACACTCAGTTTGCTTACTTTCGGTGTTACTTTATTTCCTAACCACGGAACAACAGTTGGTTTGTGTTTGCCGCAAGTAGTTACCGGGCGCATCTCCGTGCAATGATCAAATCCGCCAGCGAGAAAGAACTTACTACATGATGGTCATATACTGATTATTTAAGTGTTACACTTAACATTGGAATTCGTTTGTCGATGTGCTCGTGACTGCTAAGTGTAATCACTCACATAAAGGACTTATTCATCAATCTGGTTTTATGGTAACACTGTGTAGTCTGACTCCTTCCATCACACCGGTCAGTAGTTGCTACTGCTAATTTGACTTCGCTCAAATGAGTGTAAAGCACCCCTATTGTTGAGCACTTTTCCGATGGGTTGGATGCGGGAAGCGTCTGAATTGTGAAAATCCCAACGAAAGCATCGTGGGGTACACATGCCCCTACGTACACTGCGCCCCCCTGGAGGAATCCACTGAGTTTTTTGCAGTGAAAGCGTAAAATAAAGTAGACAACTACTGACCTACTTGCTTCTGGACGTTCCTTTTTAAACTTCTATCTTATGGAACATGTAGGTCGCGAGTCAGAAACGCATATTCATGTTATGGCTCATAGTTTCGTTTTATCCATGTTTCCTTTATATTATTGAATCTCTCCTCCAGCTGGTTGGGTTTCGACACCTTTCTGTTGCACAACTACAATGCAATGAGAAAGAAGCATACGGGCTGAAGTACCACTGGGTTGCCCGCACCTAGGTAAGAACAGTCAAAAAGCGACGGATGGTTTCGAACTACAGATCATTCACACAGCTGCTCACGCTCTAGTTTCTGACTATTTCAAGCCATCAAAATGTCCCTGTTGATTGATTTTGTCAGTATGGTTAACTTGTACGTATAGTTCCTCAAAGACATTTTTACCTTTTTGTACAGCCGATGTGTGAAAACTCTTCGTGTGCCACTGTAGTTGTCTTATAGTGCATCCAGGCGCATGTTTTTCAATGGGGAATTGCTTTGGCATTTTCGGAGACACTGGTCCTCTGCTGGACAATGTTGAAACAGATGACACTTTAGAAACCGAGACGGACGAAGGGTTTGCAACACAAGTACGTACCGTTATCTACTCATCCATCAGGTATTTTGAAACTGTTTATCCATTCATTTTCGGCTCCTTTTTACTTCATAAGCTTGGATTACAGAAGAAGTGATCCATTATGGGTGACCCTATCAATAAATTGCTCATAAAAGGCATGAACTATGTTAGCAATTATATTAGGAAGGGACTTAGTTATTGATGTTTTGTTTTCGTAGTCTGGCGCTTCAACGGAAAGCGATACAGGTGGAGGGATCGGAGCTTTGAGGGACGTGTATAAAAGGTCACTTAGAGGAGCTTCTCTGGTAACGGAATTGATCAACGGAATGAAAAACTGCGGAATTACCTCAGTTGTATAACCATGACAATTACAGCTGTAGGCTGCGCGAACCACTTTACTGGTCCTGCTCACTGTGGTTTTTGATTCACCCACGATATGGGGATGGAGAGTGCAGATAGCAACGCTTTGAGGATAGTGATTCGCGCCGGTTCGCCTTAGACATTTGGTAGTAGATTGACTGGAACTACGGGTGTACTGCATTTATCTGTAGATTCTACTGACGGCTGTTCACTGAAGCCAATATTTTTACTTACCTATGTCGTTCCGTTTTGGGCCTTCCTTCGGGAAGATGGCAACTACCGACACAACTAGGAAAGCTGATATATTTGTCGCTAGGTTGTCGTATTACATGAGGTTGGGTTGTGATACGAGGTAGTTGGCTGAACCTAGAGTGTAGTACGGGGCAGACCGCCGTCCTTACAGATTTCACAATGGGTTAAGTCAGTCTGAATTGGTGGCACTTTAATATTTCCACCCCTTTAGATTATCGGGACAATTAATATGTAGCTGTCTTATCGATGGACTTGGTAACCAGCAGTATCGATGATTTATTGGCTCATGCTGAAGGATTTGCCTAAAATCAGGATTTATGGGACGAGGTGTACTTGCGTGGTAAGAGAAATTGATGGTAATTGAAGAGCGGAGCAATCTCTCCACTTATCAGTGTGACTCAAGGGTATACCGACAGTTATCCATAATGTGTTTCAGTTTACAGTTAGATAGCACAACATTACCAAACTACTAAAGATTGTTGGAATGACACTCCAATAATTCACGTTCCCCCTCGACAGGATGGCTTCCTGAAGCACCGCACTTAGTTGAGGTAGTCTTTCATCACAGAAAAAGGTCATGGTTGCTTTTGACTGCACACCTGCCTGCTCGTTCAATTTTAAGGGATGCACTTTTTAATCGCTGTGTGAGCATTCTAGTTACTAAACCTTGGGAAATAGAGCTTAACGCAGAGTCTAGAAGCCAGCCAATGTCAAGATGATGCGCAACAGTCATTCAGATCTGAGGCGCACGAACCATCAGGAAACACATGGCAAGCTCTGTGACTTCATTTTTTTGAGAGGTTCTGTAAACCTTTCGTTCGTTATCTTTAAAAGCTTTACATAAGCAATGTTCGCCAAGTTTCTCAGCTGCGTTTTACCCCTGAAAGACACTGATGTCTCCTTTATCATGGCGTGATCATCTAAGGAGCTAGGTACGCAGCGCTATACTAACGGCCACAAAAATGAGCTGTCAGCGATCGGCTCAGCACACCAAAACCTTTCTGTCTTTTAAGTTGACTAAAATATCTTGACCAATTCCTGTTTTACCTTATGCTCCAAGACACTTCACGGGTCGCAGCCATGCCCACAGGATGTGGGATCATCTCGTCGAGCTCACTAGCCGGAATGAGTGTCAGAAATGCCAGAGGGCCTAAATTGGCATCCCGACATGCTGGCTTTCCATACCTGGCTCGCCATGCTAGGCAACTTTCGCATTTCCTGATTCCTCTGGAGCAGTAGGACCAAGACTATCCCAGGTGCTTTTGGAGCTAGGGTTCCCCGTGTACGAGGACTAACTAGCATCTAGGTTTGCAGATGAGTGCCAAACCCCACATATACGCAATTCAAGGCTGAAGCAAGGAATAAAATTGTTTGACACGAGGAGACTGCGCTTAACTAACAGGGTGAACCGAGTAGTGAATTGTCTTTGGGCTTTCATCAATTTTGTAAGTACTGTATTATATCACGGAGAGCCACCGAGATGCTTTGTTTTATTTGGATTATATATATATATATATATATACGACAAGTGGAGGATTGTGCAGAGTGCAGCCGTTTTGTTTCCGGTATTGGATACGGTGTGTAGTCAAACGATGGCCCGGTGTCTTGGTCAAGCATCTTTCATGTCCGGATACGATTAACAGCGGTACAACGTACCCGACATCCACAGATTTCTCCACATACTGTTCTATTCTTTGAGACAAGATATTTTCGTATAATTTCCACGCCATCTTACCGTGTTCCGACATTCATTGCCAACCTTATAGTTCAAGTTGACAAAGATTGTTTCGTTTTCTAATCGATTGATATCAAATGTCGATTAATGTATTATTATTCTGTATGTCTTGAATCGCGTAAATATCTTAGTTACTCAGATGTGAACTCGACTGCTTTGCGCACACTACTTCCAACTTGTCCATCGAATGTTAATTACCTTGCTATCCGCTCCATTCGGTACGGTAACTACTACCGAGGTAGGCGGCGCCAAGTTCTTCAGAAAACGGCTGCGATTGGGTCATGCCGTGTTTATGTATAGACTTTGATAAACATTACTGTCGGTCGCATTACTCTATCATGGCGCAGTATAGTGAATTCTAGCGGTGCGTCGGAATGAAGAGAGCTGTAATAGTGAAAAGTTAGTTTCCTAAATCTGAAGTTGACGCGAATATTGTAAGGGAATCGATCAAAGCCTACAACCGCTGAGACAGAACTTGGTAAAGCAACATAGCGTTGGATCCGAGAAGAGTCGATTTGTCCTCGACGTTCGGAATAAGCGTGTTCTATCGGCAAAAGGACTGATAGGAGCCGTCCGCTTGTGTGAAGACTGCTCTCTCAAGAGAAAATACGGGTAGATTCGTCAGTCTATTGTACAAAGAGAAAACTGTACAGATAATCACTGATTTGTTGTATACTTCAGCGCTCGGTAGGTCGATCAATTATTACCGCTATCGTTCTATTATGTCAACTTCGAGAACTGGAGAGAAGGTAATACTAACGTTCCGGCTGATATACTGCGCTCTTGACTCCGGAAGCTGCTAAAGATACTTCGGAAATTACCTTTTACGTATTTATCAACGGAACAATACATGCCCAACATTTCAAAACAAGAGCCGGTAGCTAATTTGGAGGTGTAGCTCCGGTGATACGACGCGTTTTTTTTTGAGACGGAAACCAACCATGTTACCCACTGAGCGACCTGAGCCCAAATCGTAGAAACTAGACGAATGTCTATGCCGTTGTCAGCGTTGCTTGGTTAGCTCTTCATTCTCGCTTCATGCTTTTGTTCTGCTTCGTGCGACAAAAGGTGGCGGCAATACGCCTGAATTTAGTTCCCATACAAAACATGTAGAATTTACATCCAGGCTAGGAAAGAACGGGTGTGACGAGGAGGGAGGTCAAGAGAAAGGCGCTTATTTAGTTAAACAACGGAACATTTTTGAGAATCAGATCGTAGCAAGGTGACGTTGGTGGAACGGCCTTCTTTCGGACGTTCCGGTTCAGCACCCTAACAACAGCCAAGGTGGTTGGGTCAGGATTTGGCATACCGGAGTAAGTTACGTTCCTTTGCTGGTAAGGCTTCCAGAGTACGTGTATCAGTCAGACCCCGATCTACGAACCATGTGCTACTAGCTGGGACGGAGGTGGGCCATGCGCACTATATATCCGAAGCGCAGAATTGTTCAGCTGAGTTGCGACCTCAGTGCATTTCTGGCGCAAAGTTTAACTCGGCTCTATTTCGTGCTCTAATGACTCATTACCTAGTATTCCGTTGTGAGAGCGCTACTGAGGCCCAGCATGTTACTGTTGTACTGCGTAATTTGCTAGTACATCGAAAACGCATTCGTTTTACCTGTCACATAGATACTATATTTTGTCGTGGTGCCGCAACTTTGGATAGGATTCTACAACGTCTCCCTTATGATGTTTTACAGACTTGGTCTACTGATTCCACTCCAGGCTGGAGCTTGGAACAGGTTTGATGGCCTTTTTTGAAGTAGACTGCTGTGGTGGCCCTACTTTAACCACCGCGATTCTGCAGTCATGCTTTTAGATTCTTTAAGTTTGGGTTATCTGGTAGTGTCTCATGCTAATGGTGCCACAGGCATTGTGTGAATGATGCACACAGGCTAGAACTTCTTGGAAAAGTTATCCGGATGATGGAGACCACTCTTCCACTAGATTAACTCTGAAGATGACGTTTTGCGATACTCACAGACCTCGCCAGAGATTGTCAGGGGTCTTATTCAGTCAAGTAGATAATATATTCCTATCTTACCCCATACAGCACTCGCGATTTTATCCAATCAAACAGTCTTGTTTTCAATCTTTTTCATCAATGGGGAAAATTAAAAAATGATATTCCGAAGCTAAGAATCATGGTAATGAGTAAATTTCATCCATCTGATTCCTCTAATCCGAACATTGTTTGTTGTGAAGTTGGTTTTTCGGGCTCCCAGGAACTGTTTCGGTTTTCCGATGGCGCGATTGTCTGCTATCACTATAGCAACGTAGCTTAGGGCGTTTCTGTCCCAATTCACTAAAGGGTTTCTCACCGTTAGCTCCCACAACCAAACAAGTATGCTTCCTATGCCCAAACCATAGCTTATCAATTCCCCTGCGAATATGACTGACTGGTGTCTATGCAGTTCGCAAGATATTTTTGGGTGGACTACAAACACTCAGTCAGTCAATCTGGATAAAAACTGGCAATACGAATGTCATTGATTATGCTGTTAGGCGTGCCTCCACGGTTATTTTTTTCGCGATGAATATGGTGTATGATATTGGAGTGCATTTACGTGGGATACTGTAGTATGACTTCCATCGAAGACAACCACGGCACCCGCTTGGTGACGAGAAACTGCCTCAGCAACCAGGTGGTCTCGTGCACGTGACGATACTAGAATGTCAAGGCTGTCTCTTGAAAGACTGTTTCATGGTTGCGTCCGCGTAACATGGAGCATTCGGATCTCGTAACCAAATTAGTGTGTGTTGGTGGTGTGTTGGACTATTGTTTCACTTAAAGTGTCTTTTCTCTAAATCGTTCTCAGCTTGATTGGCTTTCCGAAATATTGGACACCGTACTCCTCTTGCTGAAGATATTTTACTTGATAACGCTACACTCGAACACGAATGAGTGCCACTCATCTACCGGATGGTGATGAGCTGGAGATGATCAGTGTCAATCTAATCGCCATTTTTTTACCCCCATTTGTAACAGTGTTTGTGGTTGCGAATTATTGATTTTCACCTATACTTTGGACTTGGACCGGTTGACGGTACTGTTGTACTGTGAATTTGTGGACACCTCGGGCTGCGTATTTGCAGTACACAATATGTCTGAAACATTTCGATCTGACTCATTCACATCCGTCCATACTGTGATAAGTTAAATACTGTCAGTTCCTGACAAACGGACCTTTAGTGACCGGAGGCGTTTCACAAATGGGTTACATTTCCCATGTGTGAAGATTTGTGAAGAATGTTGACTGTGTATTGCAATAATGTCCCTATACTGCCTCTTCGTGACTGGTTTCACCAGTCGGGTGTCTTATATCTTTCTTTCTTCTCCACGATCCGATTGCATAGTCGCCCGTTTATCACCCTCATCCTGGTCTGGCCATCCCAGCCTCTCGATTGACGGAAGAAGAACAAGTCCAGATAGCCAAGCGGATGGATATGATACAATTTCTCCCTTCTGCCAGCTACGTTCCCACAAACAAGGATAGACTCAAAGAGTACGTTTCCGCCTGTGTTTTTATCTGAGCAGGACCTCTCCTTTAATTGTTTGGAGTGTGGTTATTTTGACATTGGTGAATAAGATGGTGAGGTGAAATCTAACGTCCAATGAGTTTCGACTTTTTGGATCATAAGTCTTTCTATTCAAACTTGTCAGCAGACATTCCGAAAAATAGTTTGATCGAATTTCAGAACTATTTTTTTAGACAGAACGAAATTGTTCAGCATTGGTGTCAACCAGGGGCTTATTTTATCGTGGTTATATGTACGATGAAGCACCAGCAAGGACTGCGGATGGTACTTTCAAAAGGCCGATTTTTCTCGCCATTTTTCTGCGCAGTACAAGCAACAACCAGTTTTGGGGCTGAAATGTAGTCGTTAATAAAAATCACCTCACACATCGTGGAGTTAAATAAAAGAATAGGTGAAGTTTTCGGTTCTTTCATGTTGTTAAGATTCGGAACAATTACTTGTGCAAGTACTCATACAATTATTATGAGGTTTACTTACGGTACTATCAGGTATGATCACGAAACACTATGAAGAGACAGTATTCCCTTCAATTTTTCTGCCTATAAACTGATAACCTTTTTACTGAATCCATGACAGACAAATACATCCGGGAAACTAACGACTGTCAGATATGTGCGGAACTGGTAGGGCAGTTGAGTGTTTTTTCCAAGCTATCGCTTTTCAACCACCCGGAAATCGCCAGATTTACACCTGTTTCAGACAGTTGTAATCGCCTGAGATCGATTTTAATCTGGTCACTATTTTGATCGATTTCCTTCTTCTTGTGTATAGGGAACTCGGGAAACTTCTGCTCGTCTGGAATGAAGAGAATTTATCGAGTTAACCGAATATAAAGTTGGGAAGTACGATTGAACATTATCGAGTATTCAGTAGTAGGCACCGGTGTTGAATACAGAATTTTGTGATTAACCTCCTTTTATATGCCAAGCGTTCCTCACTGGATGTGACCTAAGCTGAGCGCAAGTATTGCTGGCCGCGTTCTTAAGGTCTTCTTCAACGTGAATAGACTCTAGCAATACTGATATCGCCTGATGCATCGAAGTATCTTTGTTTGAGAAATGGTTGAATCTGTCTGTTCGCCCAGCTGTAACGTTTAGTGGGATGGAGTTGCTTGGTTGACTAGCTGCCTAATTGATTGCTGTTACAACCTCGGAAGATCAGTTTCCTGAAATAGGAGTACAGTTTACGCGCTGCCATCAGTTGATGTTCTGTGACATGGTAAAACCAAGCAGCAAACTTATAACGGGTTTTAGGCCCCTGGGGTGCGCTATCCTAGATACTGACTGGTTTCGGATCCGAATACAGCTTCGCCGTCTACTACCTGCTTAATCGAACTTCTTTGCACGGAAATGTGTAGATGTCCGGATATTGATTGTCAAGCTCCTCGAGTGCTGGAGTTATCAGAATGTTCTTTAACGGGAGATGTCCTTAGAAATGTTTGGGTGTCTGTAGGTTTATCGAAGTATGCTGATTGTGGAGGCCTACTGGGATCCCGACATTGTGTGCTACAAGACATGGGTTACTTCCAAGAACAAAGGTTTATGTCATTCCTCTTCATGTTTACCTGGCTACGGTTATTTCGTGATGCACACGCCAGGAGCTTTTGAATGCGCGGCAGGCCATGGGTTGTGTGTATGTCGGCTTGGTTATTTGAGCACTAAATTATCCAATCCAATGAATTTCCAAACCATACCAGTTCACTTTTTTCTAGATATGGAGCGCATTGTTTAACTTAGAAGGTCCAGTTGAATATGGAAATAATATTCTCCAAGTATGCGTACCCTTCGGCGAGTTCACGTTCTGGTGAGAATCAGACTAAAACTGCTAACTAGGCTATCTGCGCCCATATTGAGAATTCCAATAAGGACGAAAAGTCGAGCGCCACGGTACCCGACTTCATGTGACATACAATCTATCTTCCAGAAGTCTGAGTTTGTGTACCTGTGGTCTTCGTTCCTCCACAATATTTTTGGAAATATCGCGCTAGGTTTCTTTCGTCTGAGAACCACTGGTTCAATGCTCAGAGTCACTGTTGGTCTGCATGTTTCATGCCGTTTGTTTATCTAGAGTTTGTTGACACCATAGAGTCCCAAGTGGTTTATAATGCTTAGGTGCTTGAAATGAAAAATCAGGACTAACCTGCCTGTTCATAGGTGTACAGCTCATGGGTACTGATAGGTTTAGCCTCTTGCCATCCGATATTCTTACCTGAACTAAGTCAAAGGGGGACCTATCTTTTGAGTGTAGCTGGTAAGAGTTTTTGAATAAGAGCCCGTACGTAGGAGCTGTTTGCTCCGCGGTATAACTGCTACACGTGCCACCTGTGAAGTTCGGTTGTTTCCTTTCTTTTGTGCCCGTGTGTGGTGCATCTGGTTATAGGCGTATTTAGTGTGCGCAATGTGAAAACAGTCAACCTGGTGTGGGTCAGGGTCGTATGCGTGACATGTGATGCAGGTGGTAGCAACGTAGACAAAACGGATGGGAAATTGTGAGTGCATTTATGCTGTTCAAACTAAGTGAAGTGCTCGAGAGGTTAATCGAGCAAGTTGTAGTTGCTACAGTTCCGAGCCGAGTACCGGTAGTCTGTCTGCAGTGTGCGGTTTACTACTTACCATTGATCACAATGCTTTGATTATCTCGATAAATTCAACGGCATGCTCAGCTTGTGGATGCGTCACTCGGAACAGGAACACACTTGCGATGGTGAGGCTTTTTGTCTATCATGTCCGACTTCGTAAAGAAGAATGCATACATGTGTGTGTGTGCGGAATGTAGCCAGGTAAACTGTTATGATCCCAACGTTTCGGTTGTTGTTTTTGTACCCGATTGAGAACCCTCAACTAGGGTTGTCATTGTGTATCATTGTCGGTTTAGGATGAGGTTTTAGGTCCGGTGTAAGTGAGAAAGACTGCGTACGTCTGTGTGTATGTGTATGCTGTTTGTGAACTGTTTGGTCCTTGATATCAAAGACTTATCACATCAATGGTTGGAGGTGGTCACCGACATGGTATTGCCACACAACCCGTGGTGGTATTGCATTCATCCTCTTGTTTTCTTTTACTTTTTCCTTCGTTCCAAATGCTTTTCTGTACCCACTCTATCCTACGCTACCAGCTCTGGTGACTCAAACCACCGTACGTACGTGCACGGTTCACAGTTATCATGTTGGTACTGACTGAACAACTACACTTATTCCACACGACAGTACGTATCTAGAACTACCTACCAGTTTTGACCCTTTTTTCAACTCCAGCTGTCCAAATGCCGAGCTATTGTGCACCACCTCAATCCACCACGACCGTTCTGTTTCCCTGTGATTTTTTACGGTGTACTACCTTTGTAGGGGATATATGACCCGTCCACCGTAGTCCGCTTCTGTGTATGGTAAATATTTCAATACGAATGTCTTGAGTGACTAGGATGTTTCCTTTTGCTACGTACCATTAGATTTCTTTGCAAGAAATATGAACATTGGGGAACCATCGTGATTTAGTATACAGCTCGACACAAACGTTGCTACTTTACACCGTGGCTGCCTAATAAACTGTTCTTTCCGAGATTATGGTATTAGGCCAGTTTGACCCATCCAAAAATATGCATATCAGTTGAGTGATGCATGTTTGTTTTCAGGTACTTGATTTCACTTTTGACGCAAAGCCAGCCCCAGGTGTTTTGGGGAATGATCAACAACCAACTGTGGGCAAAGCTGCTTCACTAATTACTTAACTTCGCTAGGTCAGCACTGACGTTTCGCGTTTGTACGATTTTTTGAACAACCAGAGTTGGGAAGTTTTCGTCAACAAAGATGTGTCACACCTGTCGTTCACGTATCAGTCTCGTGCTATGTAACTTTGTATACTTGTCCGTTAGGATGTTCCTAGGTCAATGTTGTCATTCACTTGAAAAAGCGCCTTGAAACAAGTAGAACATAAGGTTGACGGAATGTCGCGCCTACCTGATCAGCCCCAAGAAGGGCGAAACCTTTCGTGGGCTGTCGAAGAATTTTCAGCAACCTTATGAGTAGTGCATTACTTATATCGTGATGGGATCTTCTTCCATCATCTACCTGAATCTTTGCTTGCCTAGACCGACTGACAGTCAGCTGTTTTTCAGTAAGGGACCTTATAACAGTCATGGGAGTGAACTCTCCTCATAAAAATTGAAGTGTGACATTATTCTGATTAAGTATTGTTGACACTTTCGGTGACCTCGTACTACGAACGACGAAAATACTGATCTAAAATCTCAGCAATACTTTTGCGTTTGGGGTGGTTATCGCGATTACTTAGGACAACATTAGGGCGGAATATCGGCTTTGCATTGCTCTTGAACTCTTGTACTTAATCCAAGTGTAAGATAAAAGAGCGAAAGAGACGAATTTCTTACTCATCTCACGTTCGACATGCCTGCTGCTCCATGCAATCACTCAGACAGGCGTGATAGAAATTAATTGTAAGAGTTCTGTTTATAGCAGTCTGGAGTTTCAGCAGCTAAGCACCACAGTGTGGATCACGTTGGATTCCAACCTAAAAGGTTGTTCCCAGTTAACGTCGCTATTTCGTTTTGCTAAGTCATACTCTGGTCGCTTCCTGGCCTATCATAAATTCGACATGACCGGCAACACTAAGCACATTCAGTGGGTGCCATGGAGGTCACGAATAGACGTTTTCAGTTGACGTACCTATTTTCTTAGTTTTCAACTTTACTGATCTCGATTTGTGCATATCTGCTCCGCATTCCTATTGCAATATTTATGGTCAAATGTGTTCACTCATGTTAGTCAACAGGGGGACACTTGATTCGAGTTTTTATCTCATTAAGTTTCATAGTCCTTCCGGATTTGTATTACGATCATCTGACCTTGCTCTGGTATGCACCATTCCCTAACTGTCGTGACTCTCTTGTTGTGCGTAGCTCACCCAAAAGCAGAGGGGCCGACTTACGTTTGACCCACTATATCTCATGAATAAGGTACATCGAGATTCAATATCCGATCTGTCGATCTGTGAATTAGATACGTTTGACTGTACTACACTATCACACGCAGTCTAGCGTGGGAATTTAACTACCCCCAACTTAATCAACAGGGGGGGAGGGACACTTGATTCGAGTTTTTGTCTCATTAGGCTTCATAGTCCTTCCGGATTTGAATTACGATCATCTGACCTTGCTCTCGTTTGCACTATTCCCTAACTGTCGTGACTCTCTTGTTGTGCGTAGCTCACCCAAAAGCAGAGGGGCCGACTTACGTTTGACCCACTATATCTCATGAATAAGGTACATCGAGATTCAATATCCGATCTGTCGATCTGTGAATTAGATACGTTTGACTGTACTACACTATCACACGCAGTCTAGCGTGGGAATTTAACTACCCCCAACGTAAACATGAATTTTTCAGACCGTACCCAAGGAATTCTCACCAGAACTTTGACAGTAATGTTGGTGTCTATCGCATATTGTCGGTTTGCCAGTCCTTTATCCTCAGACACACTCTCCTTTGCCTAACGAATCCACTTTGCCAACAGTTTTGATCTTCTCTTGACAGGGATGTCGTACATTGTTTTTGATGATGGTTTTTTTTGAAATCTTTGCGGAAAATAATAGTTTTTTTGGTTCACTGTTCAGATGCAATACTTAATTCGGCCGTTAATCAGTACTTTCTCACTTTGGCAACAAACTCATCTAATCGGACGTCATAAAACACTTGCGAATAATAAGCAGCAGTGTTTTGGGCGTGTGGTGGTTCCGCTAGTGAGGGTTGCGCCGCAACGAGCATTTCTTCTGAGCCTCACTGAATCACAATAATTTGAAGCTGCAACACGATGATCATGAATTCGACCAGTGGACATATCTCTTTCTCTGGTACCTTGCCGGATGAATTTGGTTTTGAATTGACAAGAAGTGCTATCTGGAACAAGAGCAGAGTGTGGTTTACATGGGATTCAATAGGCTCTACGCAACGTCTTCTTGTTGATAATACCGGTCGGACCGAATTGGAGTATGTGATGGTTTTCATTTTGTGCGGACTGTGGTCATAGCAAATGGAAAATCTGTGCGTCGTTTTTGAGTTTTCTGATTTTTAATAATCTCACAGCTGTTGAACTTGTCGAAAACAGTTCGTTTGCTCGCCTTTCTATGTTCAAGTCTTAAAGTTTCGGGATTTGCTCACAGGGATCTAATTGGATCAGTTGATTGACATGTAATTTGGAAAGGAATACGACAGTTCGGATGCATTTTGAATCGATGGTGCGTGGGATAATTTCGTTGTCTTATCCTGTTCTGCGGACCACATATCTCTTTAAAACAAGCGTTTTAATCAGGCGACTCGCTAATTCTTTACTTGGCGTTGACTGCTGGCTGCCCGTTCCGTCGTTCAGTCCCTGCATAATTGTCACAAAAACGATGATTTACTTCTTTGGGACTGGTCAAATTTTGATAAAATTTAAGCTTCTGCAATCTGCCTGTTCTGTTACTGCTGGATATTCTTTGTTGACTCGAATTCTTGTGTTCCCCCCATTAAGGTGCATCATTTGCATGTGCGATCTGAAGCTGAACGATGACGTGCGCTATCTACCTTGCCTACATACGTATCATCGAGCGTGTATTGATGACTGGCTAATGCGCTCTTTCGTATGCCCGTCTTGTCTCCGGCCTATCGAACTCGATATGATCCTCGAATCAAATAGGACTGCTCCCAAGGAAACATGCTCTGAGTCCACCACAGAAGGAAACAGGTGCTCGCCAAGTCGACAGTCCTCTGAACCAGATGAAAACGGAACTCATGAAGCAGTGCATACTGCCTCTCCGATTGTGATATCAGCTCATGTTACCTCGGAAACTTAAGATCGGTAGTCTAAGGGATTTTTGCTCGACGTTTCTTTGAGTTCGATTGCCAAAGGAGTGATGTATGCATCCTTGCATTATTTCTTTTTGGCCCTTAACCGGCCTCCAAGGTTGGCTTGTAATATAACCAATCACATGGAGCTATCGTGATGCAACCCCTCCTGCTCTGTTTTATCTACCGTCTGTCTTTCATTCCACCGTGTTTGGTGTTCCCCTCGTTTTATTTCAGTCAGTTTTTCAGCCAAGTAAGAGGAAGACTCTCTTTGTGATCTGCTTTATCATGTTTTTTCATTCTTCTTCCTCTCAACCTTTTGTCACCATCGTCTTTTCCATTCTACTCAACCATTGATCATTTTCCATCCGAAATCTCATTATGTGCGTACAGTTTATGTGCCATTATAGTCAAACATGCTTGCTTTCATTGGTCGGTGTAGTGAGGACACCCAATTAAATAGTGTCCCCTCAGTTCCTTTGATGGCGTTTGGATTTCCAATCGTTTGAGGATACTCACAACTACCTTGTTGATTTGAATTCTAGTTGTCGAGCCGAGACTTGTGTATCGTAAACACCTGTTCTCATTCCAGCTATTGGTTACCAACGATGCCCGTTGATACGGGCTTGTTTAAACGTTATGCTGCACTTCTGGAGTGCGAGCACTTCTAAGAATTGAAAAGGAACTCTCACCCATAGAGAAAAGCAACTCAACTCACTTTTATCCTGCAGAAGGGAAGTGGAACGTTGTTTTACCTGCGGTACTCGGATTTGGTCACCTGTGAAAAGTATATATTTGTCAAACAGCCAATTTGGTGATACCAGCTTGAGGGTCAGTCGCTCAATAACAACATAGGTTGGCTATCGCTATAGATGAATAGTGGCCAGAAATTATGTAAAAAATTTGGTCATTCAAAGGATTTAATAATACCACTGTCCATTCGGAATCTGTTCCGCTGACTTGACCGACGGATAATACAGTCATAAGAGTGATGAGCATTTCTCCTAGGTCACCTGATTTCTACCGAAAACTGATTGGGGGTGATCGGAGCCCTGTCAAAAACAAGCTAGGTAGTCGAGCAACACGTGTGCAAATTATGAGGAGGAGGTAACTGGTCGATACGGCTTATTGATCGGAATTGATATCAAGATAAACATAAAGAATCGAAGGACAGGTCCGTTAACGACCGGTTAGCAGTGATAAATTCGGAGTGGAAGATTGGTCTGACTTGACAGCCCCATGGTGATATTAGAGAGCATACTGCTCCATGTTGGTTCGTTCGAGCTGGACCAAATATTATTACGTTTCTTCCTCTCGAATCCTGCACAGTATTCCACTGTGCTGTAATTTTTCAATGTATTTTGATGCTCTTTTACGTGTTCACTTCCGATGGAGAGTTTGTTACGCTTATCTCTGCACGGAACCTGATTGACATTTGTGAGAAGGGGGAGCAGTTGGTATGTCAGAAACATCAACACAACTCACAATTCCGCCTCACTAATCTGCTTAAATCGTTACATAATAAATGGAAGGAAGTTACGAATGGAGCGTACTTTGGTGAAGTGTTGCGAACTTTGTTGTGGTTATTTAACGCTCCATCACTTGCAGAGTTGTTTGATTATGGTTTCTGCGATCGCACATCAAATGTTTGAGATACTTTGGCATAAGTTATGTTAGTTTATGCTGAAGAAAAGGAACACCCGTTGGTTCGCGTTCGAGGAGCGCAAGACTACCCTTTAGTGCAGCCCATTGAGGCCATTGCATCTGGTTGTCTTAGTGAACGTGGGTACATGTTCCCTGCAAGGATTCCTGCATAACATGCTGGCTAGTCCAAGTCGATGACCGTTCCGTTCGCTACTTCTCTTGGGCGCAAGCTTACCCGATAAATCCAGTGGTGACAACTTTGGGAACCACCGCGTGTAAGTTCAAAACACTCACTAACGGAGTACAGGCCAGTCGCTTCACTAATTCATTCTTTAGTGAACTTTGTTAGGATCATCTCACCTTCCAAGAGAATTGGATGCGAACGTTCGCATCGTATCACACCAAATACTTCAGCTCTGCTGTAGTTCTGTTTTGGCCGCCCCACCTTACATTAAACGACCGTACTTTTTGAATTGTTTGTCACTCTTGTTAGCTACATAAACGTCATCTGCAAGTTGAACTGGTGAACTCAACAAACGCCACCCTAAATACTACAACAACAGAGATTTTATCTGCGCCGTCATTAGTAACTTTTATTTGGCACAAAGTGAGCGGATGATTGCCAACAGGTACTTCGATGAATGAGTGTGCGTGAACTGTTCGGGCTGATATGTGAAACGGGACCCAAAAGGTCTCCGGTGAGTGAAACCATCACTGATCACAACGGCTCGTCTATATCTAGAAAAGTGGAGCGCACGAATCGCCGGATTGAACAATTCCAAGAAAAATTCAACTGGCTACCTGCAGTTGCTCAGCAGAATTCCCAACCGGCAACGCAGCCCCGAACGTCATGAAGCTGCTCGTACCGATATATTTCCACCGTTCTGTTAAAGGATAAAGCTGAAATCCCCAGTGAGTGCTTGCCCAACTTATTTGCCTCTATTTGGATGGAAGAGACCTTCTCAAGTAACTGGGATGGGTCGATAGTGATGCCCATATTCAAAGTGTGTTTGTATTGATTGTGGCAGCCACAGAGGAAATTAACTTGACATTCTTTGTAACCAGACAACTTACTCTATGTTGTCCTACGAAGCTTTTTAAGACGGGACCTGGGAAAAGCAAGCAGGATTCCGGCCTCAAGGAGGCTGTAGGTCACATCTTTACACTGCATCAAGTGTTAGAGCTGGGGCATGTTAATCTGTCACTGTCCCGTGATTCCGAGAGTGTGTTCGGTTCTGTCGACCGATTAGTTCTTCTCAACATGCTTGCGCAACGGTATGCTGCAGAAGTCCGTTATTATGCGCTGTTTGTATTCACGTGCTTGTGATTGAATGCGGAGCTCTGTAAAGTCTTCCCTACAGGCAGTGGTATCCGACATGAATATCCACTCTCCATGTGTTTAACTTCGTTATTGATGTGGTAACGAGGCGAATAATAGGTCTTTAAAACTCCAATGTTCAGATCTCTCCGAGCGAGAACCTTATCGACCTGGAATATGCAGACGTCATTCTCACTTTTGAAGAGTTGGAAGCGCAAGCATTGCTTGGAAAACTAACCGAGATCATCCAGTCTTTCGGTATGTGCTTCGAGCTCACAGAGATAAGCGAGCCGTTGTTACCAGTGATTGCTTCGCTCACCGGAAACCTTTTTGGTCCTGTTTCACATATCAGCCGAAACAGTTCACGTACACTCCCAGAGGTTCTCGCCTGCTCCATCTCTTCAGCTGGATCTGTCAAGGTTCTCCATCCGTGCACTTGCTTTTTATCACCTGAATCCCGACTGATCGTGGACTGCTATTGTTCTCTCGACCAGAAGAAATGCTTGTTCGGGCTTTGAGCAATTTTGGAGTCTTGCTCGAAATCTGCTGCTTAGGTTTAGTAGGTTACGTGGTTCCGCAGACGGGTCACCCAGCATATCCCATGGCGGCGGGCAGTATCCTCCAGCAAGAGTCAACATCATATCACATATTTTCCGAAAAGGTCTTCAATGAGTGTTTCGCTTCACATCAGGGTTGGAGAGTTTCGTAATGACTAGGCGAGGTATGTGCACCTTCACTGCCCCCGAAAAGCCCAACGAGAAGCAGCAACGAACTAGCGCTGGCCCGAAATCACACAGGTGTTGCTGGGTGAGTGACAGTCAGCAATCGACCCACGCCACCTATATCTAATGGTGATGTGGTCTATCTGTGTTAGAGGCTGACTTGCATGCGGGAACACCATGTGGCCAAGTGGCCTTCAGAAGTTAGTACTGCACGGAATCCATCTGTGGTCAGCACATTAATGCAGCAGGCGTTCGACGTTGCTCGTACTTCTCGATTCCAGTCCTAGACGACCATCCAATTAGACTTCAACAGCCCAAATTCCACGTAATTGAGCATTCATATCCCCGGCAACCACAACAATATCTGAACTCTTAACCCACCAAAACAAGGTGCTCAAAGTGTCGTAGAAACTTTCTGGGCGTACCAGAGCTACGGTCAGATGAACAGGCAGCGATTATCGGCTCGATTAAGGGACACTTTTGCAGGTGTTACCAAACGAATCACACAGAGGTGGCTATCAACGGGCAACCATACAACCGGACTTCAACTCGGTGGCTTAAATCAATGCTGACCTCATCAGGAACAGCCACAGCGGCTTCTGGAGCACAAGGGTTGCGCAACCAGAGGCGGACCGAAACTGATGTGGAGGTGAGTTTAACGTCTGTCCTTAGGCCTAGAATTTTCGTGTCTGAGAGACAGAACAGATCAATAGAAAATGAACCCAACGTACATGCAAGAACACTCTGTTATTCAGCTGGTTTTAGAGTGTTAACGTTGAAGACAGGGCGTCAGGGGTTTAAAGAGTGATTTCGAATTGTTTGTGGCCGTAGTGGCCCAGTTAACCGTAGATGTTGCAGTTGGCAGCAATGGGTGGTGAATGGGTGTAGCAGTTCTCCAAAATGGACCTACGGAGATCCGATATCAACTAGTCATTAGGGCGCCGTGAGTCCTTGCTGAACATTCGTAGTGGGGCCAGTGGATCAAACTGTTTATTCTATCTTGTGGGATCATTTCCGCTGCATTGAATCTCTCTTCATTCTGTCCTTCACGTCACTGACGAGCTTACATTACAAGCAAGCTAGACGCATTGTGAGTCCTCCCAACCTTGCACAAGCGGCAAGGCATATAGAAATTTCAGATTGGGCAGTAAGTGCAGCATTTCCTCTATCTGTTTTTCTGATCATGATCACGAAGCACACCTGAGCAAATCATGCGTCATATAAGACGAATTAGGAGGTACATGGCATGATCGAATAACAGTTGTAATTCAAAAGGCTGTTGCCAAGACGGCTTCGAACCATTATGATGAAGGACCAAATAGCCGCCGGTTGCAACAACCAGCCTGCCCAAGTGAAAAAACCGGTAGTCTGATTGATCTAAAAACAACTTGCAGGATTTTGGGCGTCAGTAATTCCTGAGTAAAGAATCAAATGGAGTTATCCTTGGCACTTCGAAAACGCTAGCAACTGGCTTATTTAAATATTGAAGTTGTCAGGTTTCGCACATTTCAAAATTCTATTTTCCAACGCACGCACTGGATTTTACTTGGTGAAAGAAGCGATGAGTTTTCTAACAAGTTTGCTAAACGTTGCGTCCTCCCTTTGATCAATCCATGCTTATTCTCATTCAGATTCTGCTTCACACATGTCACTCTTACTCAAGCAGTGTGCACAGACTGGCGGAAAGAACTGATCGGTTTTGCTGGTCGACTCACGGTCTGGCCGGAAGCTGGCTTTTTAGTTTTACGATGATCTACTGATAGACGGTCTGCTCTTGCCATGTTGCGTTTTCAATTAAGGGCCCTAAGATTTACCAAAAACAAGCGCGTCTATGTTTCGCAACCCTGACGAAATTTTAATGACTTCATTAATGCTAACGGGACGTAATACGTGTAGAAGTGGTAATGAAACCAGGAAGCGGTGTTTGGCACACAAGAGAGCTGAGGGCATCTAAAATAAATAACAGCTATTACAGTTTTAGTCGGCTGACATAACTTTATCTTTGACTTTTTCATTCAGAGGATGCTTCCAGAAAATAAATCAGGTTGAAATCCGTTCAAATGGGCCAGGAGACAACTGTTCTCTAAAAATAGAGTGCTCTAGGCTGAGTTGTAGTCTTCCTTTTAGAGTTTTAATTCACTAAAAACTCCTTGATTCTTGAGGTTGACATGGCCAATAGAGTGATGCTAAGTTTGCAGCCTGAAGATACTAGAAAATTCACCAATATGGCGTAGGCGCATAAAGACTGTGACCTCATTGGCACAGTCAGCCAGTCAATGCTTTCTGTCGACCTGACGGATTTCACGCAAGCAGGGTGAAATTCTTTTGCTTGGCTAAGCATAATCGACATCCGATACTAGGGCGAGGGTCACATGCGCAGGCCTACTTTATTTCTGTCCCTAGTCTGAAACAAGCGCCCATAGGTTTGAAGATGGGTGGTAACGCAGGGCGTGACAACCGGTTTCTTGTGCGGTAAATAAGAGGGTGGGTAAAACTGCGTGAACCAATGTGTAATGATCGACGTCAAGCAGCTCAATGGAATTGTATAGTTACTCTACAATCTGGGCCGAAGAAGAATATTCGTTGTGAAATAAAAATCTTATATTTACTGGTGAATAAGTACATTCTGAGTAGCATTCTGAAATTTACTGAAGAAACTGGCATGGCTTCACTTCGAAAGACTTATTTTCATTCATCAGACTTTAGCATACCTAAGAAAGACATGACCTGTAGACCAGTCATTTTGATGTTGGGCTGTTTTCCAGGAGTATGCGTCAAACTATATTTCTCCGATGAAAAAACTAGCGATTTGACAATAAAGTAATGAGGGACTCCGAGTCAACTTTGGTTCACTTGACAGAACTTGTGGAATTTTTTGAAGTGATAAGCAATTGCCGGAAGGCCTTCAAACCGGGGTTTTCCAAGCCTGTTCAAAACTGCCTCACGCCCTAAAAAGAGTGGCTTGCACTCAGCGCTTATATGCCTCGTATGCCGGACAAGCATGAGGCTAGATTTTTGGCGCATGATGATAGTATTAGTGCACAGTTGAGGATAGCCATAATGTGATTCAGAAGGTATATATGCACTAATAACAGTCTTTACTATCGTTGACAGTAGTGAGTTGCAACACGTATAAAAATAAATACAATGCGGAATGTGGAGCAAGACAAAAAGGGAACTTATCGGTTGTGAGAGTCCCTTGGTGAAAGTCCGGACGGAGGTAACGTGTTTTCGCCGCAGCATAGATGCTACACGTATTCCATATTGTCCGTGGACTTGTGGAGGGCGGTTGACGTCCTGCTCCCTGCGCGCGCGCGAGTCTGTGTGTCTTGAGTATGCTCGGCTTTCCTATATGTAGGTGCGTTTGCGTGTACGTGGGTGTCAGCACATGACTTGTTGCTATGCTTACTGGTCGGTAGAGACAGTCAATATCAGATAAGTCACCCTTGTGTGTCGCGATTTGTAAGTGTAGGGTAAAAAGCGAGTCTCGTGATCTAGGGGCGATTGTGAGCTGTGTAGTCAAGTGAGTCACGATTGTGTAGCGTGGTTTGTGAGTGTAAAGAAAAAGGACAGATCTCGTGATCTAGTGAGTGGCGGTGGGCTGTACAGTCACGTATGTTGGTGAAGGGGCCGCTACTATAGCAACACTTAATTTGTGTCTGATATTTTTCCTTGCTTCGGAATTGTCGAAAACCCAATGAGGAATGTCGTGTGCTGCCTTACAGAGGGCCATTGGGATAGAGGATGTAGTGTTGCTACAGCTAATTTTCTCTATCACCTCACTCACCTGAATTTTTGTGGGGAAATGTTAGGGCCGGTATCGTGCGTCTCACTCGGTGCTGTATTCTGAAAAAAACAGGTATCTTGGCAACACGATTGTACAGAAGAACGACTTTTATTTCGATATCAGACAAATTGACCGGAGCGTGTGATTTTGCTGTCAATCGTGGAGAAGTTCACACGCTTTTACAACCGTAACGAATGTTAGGTTGCCATTCCGATTAGAAGCCCTCGTCGGTATATTTGCATGCCAGTGACGAGAATATTGTACGTAGCCAAATGCGTAGACCCTACAACTACGAATGCTAAAATACATTCCAGACAGACAGCCGGGATTAAAATTCATTGCAAAAATTTTTCTTTCCATCTGGCTTATCCTATGTGTCGTCCACCTTTTACAGTATTGTTAATAGGCCTGTACTCAGTTCCTTTCAATCCCTTGACTGTTAGCCAGACTGTGATTGTGTAGCTTGGTGGTAACGCCAGCCTTATTTGGCTTCACTGTAACAAATATGTACGATCAGCTGTTTGTCATCCACACACATCAGTTCAGTGTTTGCGCGTCAGCTGATGATCTGTAACAAATAAGCCAAAGCTGTTTATGCCTTTGTCCTATTGGTTGGTGCTTGAACAGCCAGCAAATGGTCTAGCAAATGGACTGTTATTCATCCATTGTCAGTCGTTGACTTATTCTCATCCAGGACTCCGTTCATTTTCAACAATAAAAGATTCATCCGTCTCAATGACTCCAAATTTCTTCTGAACTTCCCATTTCGTTTATTTTGTTACTGAACTGTAAGTTGTCCCAACGCTACAGCACCTAGTTACGAACCAGATTTTTTTGCGAGGAACAACTCGGTCCCATCTGGAACTAAACTAGCAAGTATGTCAAGGTAGTCCGAAGACCCGACTCGATTCTTTGAAACTGCCATATCCATCCGTCTCGGAATACGCGCTCCAAGTTCCACTTAGACGACATTAGATGACATTTGTGCCCAATGACTGCGGTTCGGAGATAAAAGGGGTCTGCCTGCTTTTAAAAAGCATATTTGCTTACTTTATGCGTACAGAAGAGCATTCTGTTATCAGTTCTTTCATGAATGAGACTTGCTTCTCCTTCCTGATGACAAAATCAGGGAGGTTGATTGTTAGTTGGTAGTGTGAGGAGATTCGGGATTTTTGTTGAGAGTTCGAACTCTCCGCAAAAAGTTGATTGTTACTTTACAATTTCTTCATGCTGATTCACAACTTCATGTCTCCACTGCAGTCAAAGCGAGGAATTCCTCGGCCTGGCAAAAAATAATAGCAACTAGCTGCGCTTTCTTTGTCAACTTCGAAATGTATATGGGACAATGCTTTTCAGTAGACAAACCCCAAGAGAAAACTACTCCATCATGACAAGATTGTAATGTCCTGTGGTGTATGGGTAGAGCGCTGCGACTTTTGTGAAACAGGGTAGCCCATTTCTCTATGTTCTTTACAAATTGGTGGAGAAAAATTGTGGTACGGATTTAAGAGACTGCACTCCAGAGCACAGCTTTTCACTGTAGGCGAATTCTGACCCCGATTTTTCAGTCAACAACTCCCCGTTGTTTGTCCTGCGACTTTTGGTAGGCAAGGGTCTACTGACTCCAAATGCCATAGAGGCGATCAGAGAGTAAGCCAATCACGCACTGAATGACACAGAGTGGCAAGCGGTGGTTTGTATTCCTATAAAAATCCATGGTTTCGCATCAATAAACTGGGATTTTCCTGAACTGATAATGGTTTGCTGTAGCACCCTCCTAACTGCCATGCCACCCGAAGAAAGCACGAGGGCTGGGATATTGCCAGGTTTCCAAAACCTAGGCAAGGGAAGTCGAAATGCAGTTGTTGGGTTCGAACTGCGGACCTTCCGGTCAACAGATTCGCGCTCTAACCACTGAGCCATCTCGCCCTCTGCTGGACTGGAACGAGTGATTGTTATTCATTTCCGAGAAAGCAACAAGCGATTCCTGGACTATATTAATATGTTTTATTTTTAATGTTTGACAGTCACCTCGGTGGCCCTGTAGTCGTTGTAGGTCGTTTTTGTATCCATTTTCGCCTAACATCACACGGATTCCTGTTTTGTCCAGCCTTAGGATGCACAGATTAAAACAAGCAATTAATCGTTCATGAACATCCAATGTGGGCTAAAACAAAGCATCAGTATTTCTTCTACGGAATTCCTGTTTTATTGGCTCTATGTCTGAGCCTACCATATATAATATTACTGTGCACCAAACAAGCATTTCGTGGATGGTCCTTAATTAAGTCTGCGTAAGACTTAATTTTTGGTTTTGGCTCATTGTCAAACACAGAAATGCCACGATTTGATCGAGACGAATATTGCATTTCAACTCATTTTATCTGCCCCAATTTTTCCAGCCCCTGGGTCTACTCGATCCGGGTTTTTTCCCTGTTGTACGTGCAGATTCAAACAGTTTGTTTTCAACTGTTTGCCTGAAAACACCGATTTTTTTGTGTTAACCGTTCTCTACCCCTACTTGATCACAAGCTTTGCGCCGACCTTAGTTTTTACCTGAAGCTGGTCAGTAGTCTTGTTCGCCATTCTTAAGTAGATCAGCGGTACAATATTTTGCTTAACGTCGAAAAAACTAGTGCCTGCATTTCCCATACCTCTGGAGTTCACTCGTTCTCAGATGGAAATGAAAAGTCAGCTTGATTATCGGTGTCACACATCCAACTGTACAGTGAGACCATATCTCAGTCATATCGATCGATATGACTCCCTGGCAAGGGTTTGATGAGAGAATTCAAAACTCACCTTCAAAGTATGTTCGCTTATTTATGCGGGTCGACAGTAACCTTAACTAGGCACGGTGTAGGCACACTGCTGGTATGCAAATATTCTTTCTGACAAACTGGACTGATCGATTCATGCTATGTGGACGCCACCAAAATTCACCGTTCCAAAGAATCACACATTTGGATGCATTCGTGAAGTTTGAAATCCCAAACCTGAGAAGGGAACTCATTGGCCGTTGGCAAATAACTTACCAATCCTGAGTTTCCAAGACAGAAATAATGCTCCTCTTTGGTTGCAACTGGCCAAAAGTGCCACAAATTACTGGAATCCGTCTTACGAAAGTTGTAAGGAAAGCAACATATTTGGTCTTAGATACGTGTTGACATTTTGTCACTTTTCAGCGCGAGCAATGGACCAGTCAACAGAAAATAATGCGAACTATTGGCAGAAATCAACAGAAAGCAAAAGGAGTTCCGACAAACAAAATGACAAGTGATTATGTCTTGTTTGTGTCAAAAATCAGGCCAATAAAGCCGTTTGGATGTGCACTAGCGTACGTTAGCCCGAAACGATGTGACGTATCCATGAAGTTCATCAAGCTAGCGATGCTATGACCGCATAACAGATGTCAGATCAAAGCCAGTTTACTGTTTTTTGTTATAAAACGCCAGCGTGAATTCAAGCCGGTGCCTAACTTATCATAGATATCCAAAGTACGACACAATTCCCGAATAAGGGATACCTCGTATTCACGGGAATTTACAAAATCAATAAGGCTTATCAGCAGAACTTCCACAAAAGTAGGGATCGGTCTGCCAAAGTAAGTAAGTTTAAGAGGCCAAAAACCTACGCTAAGGAACGCCTAGTTGTTACTTGCCGGATTTCTTGTAATGAATTCATCAAGCATTCGTTACAAATCATGATAGCATGGTTGAGTGAATGTACGTGCCCTACAGATTCGTGAGACGTTTTATCCTGACGAGAAAGCTTGAGGTAGACAACATTAACCACGACTCTGCCAGAAAACTTTGTTTGGGACAAGTGTTTTCGGGTCGCCAGAGTGGGACTTGTTTCCATAACTAGCCATCAAAAAGCAGCATTCTCATGAGTGCGTATGTGTTTGCTTACGGGACAGAACATGCACTAAGGGCTTTACCTTAGACTTGCTTTAGCCTGAAACTTGCTACCCTGGCCTAAAGTACGATGTTGCTTATTAACCAACCTACGATTATGCTGATCCAGCCAATAAGCAACTAGACCAGCGAACAGGTTACTGTGATAAATTATCTCGGTTCTCGGAAAACGTTCATTTGCAAACTAATTTTGATTTTACCGGAAGACTCAACGGGGCTCCAGCTAAATGCCCCACTTAATCCATTCTTCAACTGAATGTGCTGCACAAAGATCGACTCAGGTTTCAGTTGGGCGATATTCGTGACATCACAGCACATTGTCCGAACGGAGCACAATACTTATAGGATTGTTGAAAACTCTCCCCATCTTCGCACTCATCGGGTAGGTGCAGTCCCCCAGTTTCCATCAGCCTACTTGGACCCAAAGTATCGCCCAGTTTGCGATATTTCTTTTAATTCGCTAGCTTGGGAATTGTCTTGCAAACATCACCAACATGCAGAGAGACGTGACCACTGCGTTGTTGCGTTCAACCTGTTGTTCGACCTGTCAAACAACAACGGAATAATGGCTACGCAACGAAACCATCTATCTTTTACCGAAAAGACCAAGATTCCGAGTCTTAACAAAGAGGGGAACGGCAGCCAAATACGGCGAATGCACAGGTAGTTAGCCGTAGTATGGTCGACACATGATAAACCGAAGTATTCTAACATGAAATAACCCCAATCAGAGGAGGGAATCCAACGGTATTTCGTCTAAGGTAAAGGAAAACGTTAGGAGTGTTCTGCAACTCAGTATTTTTGGTGGAATTTCGACTAAAAATTCATACGCTTGCTATATCCGGAAGGTCCATTTATGTCCTTCTAGATGCTACGAACAAGTCGCTGTGTGGTTGCTAGTGTTTGGCACTGTTTTTGATGAACCGCAAAGCAAGAAGTTAGAAGCAATTCAGGTGGATATGGACGGTGTCTCTCATAACAGGGAACTTTCGTGAATGGCTTCCACAAGCAACACCAGCTTGTTTCAAGTGCTATGTTGACATCTGCTGCCAGCCGTCATGCAGGAAGTCAACTAAGGTGTCCGGTGAAACTGTGACTTCATGAAAGGAACCACTGAAATCGGTTGATCGCTTACGTACATGATATGGACGAACTGAGTTTGTCTTCTCAAGCGCTAGCAAGGAGAAATTTTTCGTTTGCAGAAAGTTCTCGGAAAAGCATCACTTGGTATTATCCTATGGTGGTGCCACCAATGAGCTTCGAAAGCATTCAACCCCGCACTATCCACATGGTGGTTGACATCTCAAACTGGACACCGGCGTTTACACGTGTGTCAGAAAGGCGATACTAGTACTCGTCTCCAAACAGTAAACAAACAATGATCACAGAAAAGAGAGTATGTTGGTGTCTGTTGGTAAAGGTGGTTGTCGTTGGTGAAGAGCACTCTTTATAAGGTCGAAGTGATCTTTCTTTCTTATTACCATTGCCATAGGATACCTCAGTCTTTTGGTGGAGGAATCTCCAGATATTTCATAATCGTCTAGAGAAATTAGCTTATGCGTCGGATACTGCGAGCTCCGGATGACACAATCAAGATATCTGTAAACAGCAGGATAATGGTAGGGTGTTCTGCTTCGTTCATGTTTGGCATTTTGAGGTTCCAGCAAGAATATGATATGTTACTGTGGATAAAAAAAGATTCTTTCCACACTTTTATATTACATGTCAGTAATAACATCATTTGTGACGAAGCGCCTGGAAGGGCAGAGAAGGACATAATGACAGCACCAGCACATAATGAGGCAATGCGGATCCCGGAATGATTGTTTTTATATAGATTGCATGGACTTGTATCAGACACATGCAGGTACAAGACAGCCCCAAATCAACCGTATGAGATTTGAAAAAATTCCAAGCTCAGTGGTTTGAAATATAAACGGAATCAATCTCAATACCTTTCCGGTTCATCTGTTAAGTAGAGTTGAAAAATGCGCTGATTACTCTTGAGTGCTTGGATATATGCTTATCAACTTCCCAATAAGGAACACCTCATACCAATGGACATTTTTGTTCTTCCCGTGACTTTCCGTTATTGCTGGCTTTTACTATGCTTGTTGACGAGCCTTGTTGTCTTTTTTTTAAAGTGAATGTTCCCCCTATACGATCTTGTCAGAGGCTGTGTTCTTATTGCTCACCAATGAACTCGGTTGTCCTTTGCTATGAAATTGACCAGAGCTGTCTGACAAGTTAGTTTTTGGTGTCTGACTCGGCTTTTTGAACGCTTTTTGACTTATTTTTATCCTCTCACTCTCCAATCGCGATGAGTATATCACCTGAGTGTATTTCACTTCAGTTTCATCATCATCTCGGTTTACTTAGAAGGTCATTGATCTTCTTAGATTTCCTAAGGATGACGACCTAACTACAGTTACCGAGCCAATTTAAGCCTGACGTATTCCAGGTGATCTGTAACTGAGACTGATTTTTTCCGATGAGCCTGTCCCCAGCCCCGTACTGCCTAGTTTATTTTTTATGTGAAGACATTTTACGGGTTCACTCCAGTTACCAGTTTCTAAAAAAACGTCTAGCAATCGGGGAATGACCATAGCAAAATAATTAGAGATGGAGGATGTATCGTTAATTCTGCAATTCCGAAGTGAATTTAGTCAGTCAGATTAGGCACAGCTAACTACGGCTCTAGTTCGCTGCTCAATTGCGGCTCATTCACACCAAAATAGCATGCACACCATGAGCGAGAATGCAATTTGTCCACTTGTTTTAGCACCCTTGTAATCCACGTTAATTTCTTGGAAGATCATATCGACACCCATCATACTGAGTCCTTGGATATGCATCGAAATGGCCGATTTGGTGACCACATCATATGGGTCGGAGTTCAAGCCGAACACTGCATTCCTTAACATTGTTTTTTCATAAAAAATTTTTCAACTTCTGAGAATGCTGGTAGTTTACATTGCACCAGTAACCGCCAAGTTGTCTACCTAACTAGGAATTTCGTCTGAAAACTTTCCAGCACCACTCGAGGTGACACTATCAATGCTCAATAATCGTGCAAACTAAACTGATGGTGAAGCGTTTTCAACCATACTGAACATGTCAACGAGCGAGTTAACTGCCAAATTCGTTCCTTGCGGGATGAAGTAGGCTCAGTTCAGTGGAAAACTGATCCAATAAATGGGTTAGTCCTACTGTTTTTCTACTGCTGACAACCGTATGCGTTCGTCTTCTTAAAATTGTGGTGGGCCCCACTCTTCACAATTCATATAACGAAGCCTGCAGAGCAAATGAACCGCGCTACACATGCACGGCATTTCGTCGATTGTGTTGGCTGAGGCAGGGCATGCTGTCATTCAAATAAATTTGAGTGAGAAGTTCTTCACAAACATTTTGAAGGAGGACTTCCAAAACAAAAGGAGTATACGGGGAATTTCAGGGTCTCTGCAGATAATACTTTTCCAATCGACTCTTTTTCATCCCCCTGGTCGGATGACTTGTAAGATGACGCGTCGATACCTTACCTTAAATAGAAACTGTTAAAATTTGATAGACCATATTCTGGAAACCACCCTCGCACCTGATCACGCCATGTTCTCCTGACACCGATTGAAAGAATGCAGCGGTGAGAGCTATTTGTGAAAGCGGTGTAAACATAGAAATAAAAATAGAGATTTCAAGCATCATAATATCTTCGGGTTTTGAAGACCTCAGCCGCAATAGATTTCACTTACGGTATGGAACAAAGCAGCTCTCCTTGTCAATATCTTGATCGCCTATCGACTTGTTGCAGTGTCATCACCGGTAGATAACACCAAATGCTCTCTAGACTTTGCAAGTACCACACTTTTCTCGGATGCTACCGATCAGAGTGTTGTTCAGAAAAATAAACCAGCAAGAATACAGCCTACGGAATTCCGACAATGATTTTCCAATTCAAAAATATGACACACTTGTGTCTAGCGACTGAAGGATAGCCGAAAGATAACGACAAAAAAAACAAAGTGGACCCCTTTGTCGAACGGTTGCAGCAGTCGGCCGATATATATATATATATATATATAAACTTAGAACACACTTGATTTGTCCCATTGCTCATTAATTATTCTATTTGCAGTCGTTTCAAAATAATTCTCTTAACGCATACCTTTAAGTAAATAACACGTCACTATTCGGTATCACTCGTTTTCTTGTGACCGGTTTTGCTTAGCTTCCTTTCGGTTGGGGAAAAGGTGTAGTCTTCTTGTTCACGTTTCTCGTTATGACATACGGGGATTTGGGTGAGAGTGGGATCGACCTAGTGGCACAACTGGAGTATTTTTACCGTGTTAGCCAAATATTTTATTTCATCACTTGTGAATGATATGGGATTTCTGCGATAGTGATACCTTCTGAACAGTCCTCATTCGGTCCACCAGGAATTTTCAGGTAATCCATTTCAAAGGGGAAAGGATGAGACCATAAACAAGAACATCGAAAGGACTTATTAAAGCTACTTGGGTTAGGAGATTTGAAATCCAGTGACCTCACACGTGGGGCGAACGGGTTACCAGTACAAAACGCACGCCAAACGTACTTGAACTATCACGTCAGAAATTGGAAAATTTTCACGCTTGTGTGATGTGTGTGGTTGCCTTCTGGTACGTTGCAACGTTATGCAGAAACTTCATAAGGCAGACCAGAGATTATCCTCGTTGCGCGTGAAGTAGTCAGGTATAATCACCCTAATTTTGACTAGCAGTTACGTGAGTCAACAAATGTGTTCGACTTTGAACACCACAGATCCCCTATAACCGCTGAGTTTGTGAAACTTGACTACTTCTCATGTTGAAGTAGCACGTTTTAACTTTGCTAATAAGATCACCAGGCATGCAGTAATTTACCTTCTGGCGATAATTCCTAACAAACTTAGCAATCCCTCTTAACATCTGATGAATTTCTGCTCGTTGTTCGCGTAAAACTCTTATTGTGTTTCGTTTATCCAACATGCGAGGACGATTCCGATCAAAGTAGCCTACTAATAGACTATCACTTCATCCGCCCAATGTTAACCGAGTTCGGTTTGTTTTGCGAGCCGAGAGCCATGTGCGTCTCCAGGACGATTTGGCCGCTGCTTGAAGTAGCCGAGAGTTTAGGATGGGGGGATGCTGAAAGAATAGAAACACGAATAGGGGATTATTGTTTAACAGAGAATAGCTAGAACAGGACGACAGGTCGCGTGCCATCTCCATGTCACTGATTGCTGATGTGGTGTATCTCTGACAACCCAAACTCACAGACAACCCGGAAGGCCAAGAGAACGAGTGAAACTTCGGATATACTCTTGATAAACTATTTCTCTACACCAAAAGCAGCTCTACCACATGGAGTTTCCTGGGTGACGCACCAGAACAATACTGTATGACATCTTTCCGTTGAACAGGTATAAAGCGCGACACCAAGATGGAAAAGCAACGCAGACTACATCGTGGCACCAGGACTCAAGAATTACATCCATGTGACGCAGCAAATATCCTAAGACTTAATGGTCATTGAAGCAGCTAAGTACCGGAGACTGCAGTTAAACCCCGAAGTCACATAATAGGGGGGTTCCAGGTCTCCGCCCGATGAGTTTCTCGATATGGGAATTTGAGTTCAGTAAACCCGCGAATATCAAACGAAAGAACTGAGTTCGAGAGTATACGGTACCGTTTGCGCAAAAGCAAGCAAAATTAAGCAACAAACAGCTGTTCACCTTCGTAGCGTCAGCAGTGAGCAAGTCGGTCACTAACCGGCAAAGTGCACTGTCTGGGTCCGTGCATCGGACAACGGCGAGAGGAATGTTGGCTCGCTAGCGTGGGTAGCGGTCATCCCTTCAGAGTTAAGTTTGATTCTGTTTGACAGTGAGATAACACAAAAATCACGATAGAACAGACAAAGAGCGAACACGTATGGGTCAATGGGTCAATGACACACATGCCAGTATATCATTGTCGGACCGGGAGGCCTTTGTGGCAAGGTACGGAAGTGCAAAACAGGTGGAGGTGGATAGCTACACGGTCGGGTTAGGCGAATGAATGGGGGACTTATCATGATGTCACGTTGGATTCAATAACGGCATGAAAATCCCCACGACGAATAAATCTGAAGGCTTCCCACTTACCAACCTTTTGATATCATGTCAGGTATGTTTGAAATACCAGCGGGCACGAGTGACAGTGAAATAGAGGAAATAGAGACAATGTTGTCATCGAAGACATTCATAGAATACTTTGATGAGACGCTTACCACCGGTCCCTTAAAGAGGCCATACGAGTGATAGAAGACAGACAGCCAGTTTTGCGCTTACACGCACGCAGTCACGTGTGGAAACTCAAGCCATATAACTTAAGTAGCATCCAACCAATCACGTGCGCAGCCATTTGGTGATTCCTCAGTTAGTTATTGGTCATTTTGTCTTTATGTATTCACCGGGACATTCATTTAATGTTACCTTGGTGGCATACCATCTTGTGTTATCTGTACCCACGGAAGGAGGGAGATTTAACAGCCAAGCTGAATCAACTCATCGGTTGGAGAAGCCAGAGGGAATCATCAGCAGTGTACATCTCACGAAATTCCAGTAAGAAGTCTCGACCCCGCGACCACCCGAATAATAGTTTGAATACTCAACCGTTCTTCCCACACACTATTGTTTAGCTGCCTGGCCATTTAGTCCTCAGCCACTGACCAGGTCATGCGTTCCAAGCTCTCAGAGTTTTGTGCGGTGCGCACTACTGATGGTACACAACAAGCATGAAGTAGCTGTCCTTTGTTCCTTGGGTTTTCAGCAAGGATTAGCTTCACTTCTATTTCCTTCGCTATTCTACTTCGTGGTGCTGAAAACTTTTCCAGGGCTAAACGAAAAGTTTGCTTCCTAGGTCTACTCGGGAAATTCAGGGATCATTCACACCAGACGAAATCAACGTGTGCATTCAAGAATTACCTATAATCCAGTACTGAGCCCCGCACCGGCAACTGATGGCTATGTGACCGATTACTGTTCAGACGCACGGGAACGCCAGGTAGTTCAAAGTCGTCCGCTGCATATAAGCCCAATGTTAGAACAATTGGTAGTCAGCCCAGAGTTTAACTTGCCACCAAATAGTTCCCCGCATGAACTGAGCCACCATAGTTGCGTATTGAAATCTCATATAACTAGGACTATATCTCATTTCTCCGTGATGGATAAGAGAGTGCTTATTTCTTTTTAAAGATTTCTATCACAGAATCAGTGCTACAGTTCGTTGGTACATAAGCTGAAACCATAAACTAAATGTAGTTAGTGCTTCAACCGGTGTGAGTCTGTGGAGGTGATCAGGTTAACGGCACACGGGCAACTGTTTACAGGCACCTATCCAAGAACAAAGCCCTCAGCTCAGCAGCTAGCAGTTAAACAAACACTGGCAATGCGGCAGCAGAAATATCACCTAATGTTCGTAGCAGATAGCTGTAAGCCCGATCAGTTTACTTAGATCGGATCTGAGAAATGCAGCAGAATTTCAAGGGACAAGTTGCTACATATGTCCCAACTCCATCCAGGAGGTCCGGGCGACTGTGCTTGTCATACTTTTCTGTGGCTAACCAAACTGTCAGGAGAGACTTTGTGAATACCACATACCAGTATAGCGCAATATGCTGTTGAGGTATACGGCCCGTCGGACCATGACCATGCCCAGTCTCTCCGAGAAGTTTGCGTAAGGAAATTATTTTGATTCTGATATCAACATCCTCAAAGTATTTTGCTACGATGAATTTCAGCAAGTTAGAAAACTGTTCGGGAGCTATCCCGGGCAAACTGGTGACTCACTTATTAGAAGGGCGAAACTCCAAACCTAAATCACTGATGGGGCCAGGATGAGCCCAAGCTGAGAAATCTGCAATGTCATTGAAATCTCTCCGTCTACTGAGGCCACCTTTTGGAGTGACCACATTTAGTCAGCCAGTTCGAGCAATTATCGACGGTGGAATACTTTCCAAAAAAGGCTGCTTGTGGTTGGTTATGTCCTCGGACGGCGACTATTGGAACAAAACCACGGTGCCATACCAAAGGTTCCGCATTCCGATTTGTTGGAGTGACAAATACTTACGAAGCTATGACGAGCTAACGAAACAAATGAGTTTAATCAGTGATAGGCCCGTTTGGCGGCACGTTCAATGAAGTAGTATCAGCAGGTTTTGAAAAACAAGAATTCTGAACTTCAATCAACCACTGTAAAGCAATATTGGTTTCGACCACATGATTCACTCCGTGTGGTCTTCACGGAATTCAAATAGTCATGTGGAATGTGGGGAGACTAACCTGGTGGTGTGTTACAATTTGAGACAGTTGGTAACTGACGCATGCGACTTTCAAAAGCTTGACTTGCAGTGGTTTGATATCATCATTTCCTGGTTGGTTGACATTTTTTCTTCTCGTGTCCATTTAAGCTCACGTCACTATCAATTACTTCCTTATTTAATAGCACACCATATAGAAGTAGCTTGTGAAAATCAGGCTTTTAAACCAGTGCTGATCGGCAGATTCCTTGAATAAGAAAATGTCACACTTTCAGTGTGTTCTCAACTTCGTTCTATCCCTGAGGGCATTCCATACAAGTGGAGGAAAATGAAAAGCTCTCGTGAAATTTAATTAGCTTAAAACACTGGTAAATGAAAGATTTTAGAGTGCTGCGCATACATTAGGCGAACAGATTTTTCGCCCAATCGATAGCGCTCATAATTTAACATTTTCGAGCTTATGTCAAGAGCAACACTTAACATCAAACTGTGTCTTGTTTGAAAGTGTGTCACATTCTTTATCACAGGATCGATCACATTAGTAGGGTTCAAGACAGTGGTGTGGGAAAAGAATGAATAGAATAAGTGTGATGCATTTTTATTTCAGATACCATTAAAAATAAAAAGTTAATATCTTGTTTTATTCTTGAATTTCGTATTGTATACATCCGCGGTCTATATGTTTCAGGTTAAGTGGCCAAATGTATCTAGATTTCTATAGAAACGCAACTTCTGTGGAGTACTTGTTGGTAGTGTAAGTAGATTTGGCAAATTTCAATGGAGGTTTACTCCTGTAAGTGAAACCAATCTAGGCTGAAACGTCTAGAATCACTGTAATACTGTTTCATCCTCATCGGGAATCACCAACAGTGCGCTTATCATGAAAATCCAGAGTGTTTCGAACCTAAAACTTGGAAGCCAGTAGTTTGAGCGCCTAACTGTTGGTTCGCGAGCGCCTGATAATTAGTGTGATTAACTCGCACGTAAACAGGATGTAGCAATACTCATCCCTCAGTCACTAAATTCGCATCAGGTGGTCAACTGTTAATTGGCTCCTTGAGTGAGAGTTGTCAAATGGAAGGTTCAGTCATCACATGAATTAATTTTCGGTCTTGGACTGTAGACTGTCCTGTAGACTACCATAAAGCAATAAGCAATCGTCCATTAGTGAGCATATAACAACGGTGAACCTAGGCGCAACAAGTGAATAGCAAAAGTGATGTTGCCTGAAGTTTCCAAAAAGGTTTTATTCTTATTTACTGTGGGTTACGAATTGAGCTAGATACTCGTAAACAGTTAATCCACTAGAGAACAGTCAAGGTGCCGTGCCCCTTTGGCTGTGCGATCAGTAATGGACTAGCCGGTTACTGACGTCCCACCACCGAATTACCCATCTAGTAGTCGAAGCGATGTGGTCCTAGCTGTAATTGCACATTGCACTGTTGATCGATCCAGGTGAGGCCATGACGCCGATTGAGTTCTGTTGGAGGTGTTGCTAGGGTGCAGAGCCTGTGATGTCGGTGCAGCAACTTGATTGTTTTCACCATTGTGGACCACCTTACGCGACACGCTTTCCAAAACTATGGGAGTGACAGCCAAGTGAGAGCATGACAGTTCGCTGGGCTGCGTAACCAATGCGTCAGCAAATTCTGGCTCGACGAACTAGCCACGATGTATTGCATTAGCACACTTAAGCACTGATAACATCGATGTAGTTAGTCGTTTGCTCTCAGAACAGTCACTGACGGGAAAAATTCAACAGCTCGTACCTACATCAGGTCAACCGAAAATAGACTTCGTAGCAGAATCAGATCTGCACAGCTGCGATGAATCTGGTAAACGGAGTTTTCCAACCATTTTGGGTTTAACGGAACATGGATCGACAGAGAAGTAGTACTTTGGTACTCAAAACCGTGACCCTAAGATCTCAGAAAGAGTGTTATGCCAAATGAACTACTGCCACAGCTGGCTAATTTCGCATCCCACCACACACCACCATTTCGCCACACCTCTGTCTAATGGACCAAATTTTGATGTCCGTCAGTGCTATTTGTGAGAGCCTCGTATGAACTCCACAATAAGACAGACTCGGTTGAGGTTCACCGGCGTATCTTGTTTATGGTATTCTCGTCTCATTTGAGACGATAATCAAGATATCGAAGTATATTCCCCCAAATGACAATCTCAATAAGGATGGTGGCATCTGTTGCGCAGTCCACTACCAGTTGAGCCCTTCTGGGCTCTTCAGACAAACTTAGTTTCATAAATTTATTTGGGGAATATTATAGACGAGGGATTCAGCTGCGATTCGTTAGGGTATCTCTTTACCATCATATTCACCTTCAATGAGCATCTTTCTATGCGTACGTCTAGTTTTTTGACGAATGTCCTTGAGTCAGGCTTATTTAGTGTGTTTGAAAATGGTTACAAAAAAGTAGGCTTATAAGTAGTGTCTTGTCAAGATACATACGTCGAAGTCTTGAAAAAATGTCCTAGCCGAAACCCGGGGCTGCATGTATGGATCACTCTAGGGTTTAAAATATTACCGATTACTGGCTGTTTGTGAAGCGTACTGTTTAATATATTCTCCCCCGATATAAACGAGTTTTGATTCGAGTACTGATTCGTTACTCGGTACTAATATTGACGCATCGAATTAGACGTTTTCACGCTGTCCACCACTGATGAACTGGGTTTGTTGTTCAGTCGCCACGTTTTTGCAAACAGAATTCATCATTTCTTAATCACTGTTAGCGTAGCGAGTGACCGGACATTGAAAAATTGGTTTAACTTATCTTGGCAACCAACTTAATCTCATTTTACCCATTTAATGCGCCGCTGACTTCAGGATATACTGGTTATCCTCTATGGGATAGCAATTCAAGTTAATCTCCAGTTTTGCACTCCTAAACTGGCGACATTGAACAGCTTCGTAGTCAACCATAAATCCCGCAACTGCATTGACACGCTCATGCACTTCCAAGTCCTCAAGCCAACTGAGCGTGCCAAAATGCTTCCAGTCAGCCTTCCTTCTTGACGTCATAACAAGCAGCTTTTTTCTGATGCTGCTACGCCACAAAGAATTCACAACTCTTTGAGACTACTAAATGTTAGTGACCTTTTATATTTGGTGTTATCTTATCTTCGGCCGTGTATTATGTCTGGGGAACCATATGAATATCGACTAAAAAAGCACACGTTGATAATGATGACTCAACCGTATTACGTGGATTTTAGAAATGCCAACTAATGAACAAGCTGTTATCTTTGAGGATTGGAACTTTAGGTGTCCTTAATTTACATTAATGTGGATAGACTCGGTATGCGGTATAGGGGGTAGCCACAGGTAAATCGACCTCGGATTGACCCTCGTAGGACTGTCAGGTTTTTAGAACTCATTAAGCCTCTTTGCTAGGAAATTTGGATAACGGAGGTTTCATTTAACTTTAGGAGCAGAATTATCCTCCTGGAGAACCACGGTGACTTATTTCGATACTGGTCTGTTTTCACCCCCTGGTAAAACTAGTATTTATTGCGTGTTTAACTGCGTGATTTATTATATTTTACTACCTAAAGTCGTCGTAAGCTGTCGAATGTGATCACTTTGATATCGCCCGTTGGCCAAGTTCATGGTGGAAATTAGATTCGCAGTGACATATTTCGGTTTGCAAGTCATCGGGGTTCTATGAAGACCCTTTAGTTTAGAACCACTCCCTTCTCTAGAAACGGCTGAGACGAAGCAAGCATTGATGACAATTTGAGGAGATTTGAGGTTTTCAGTAGGAAATCCATCCTGTAAGTGAATCCTATCTATACTGAAGTGTTTGGAACCATTGTATAGCCGCTTCATCCTTATTGGGAATCATCACATTACACTACGGGAATCATACAACCACCAGTATATAGAGAGCCCAAAAGAGGAGTAATTTTACAGGACGAATAAAACTTTCCTTGTGAGAACGGGTCAATCGGGGAGACAGCGAACACATAACCACTTGTTGTGAATGAAGGAGCATTGACGTTATACATTCTCAAAGTACGATTTAATCACAATGCTGAGAAGCCGCTCGTGGCTGAGCGGTCAAATGTGCAAACTACTGAGCGGAAGGATGCGGGTTCGAGACTCCCTACTGCAGTTTCATGAGACGCGCACTTCTGAGGACTCCCTATAAGAGCAAAGCAGCTGTACAATGCTTCTAGCTCTTTGAGCATAGACTGGTTTCACTTACATAATGAAATACTGTCTTTCCAAATATTGATTATGGAAAAAATGCTTGGATGGTTTCATAGCCTACCTGTCATGTGCAAACCCACAATTTGAAAGCCAAAAAAAATACTTCACACTGAATTTGTTTTTTTAGAAGGCAGAGTAATGATCTTCTCCGTGTCAATTGATAAATTTGGAAACTTTTCGCCAGGTTTGCGTTGGATTTTTAATAGAAGTCTGTCATTCAATGGTGGCCACTCAACAAATGGGAATCAGTATATCATTCCGGTTGTTGGATATTCGGTCCACTTCGACGTTGCATATGAAAAGCTTCGGTTCGTTTGGAGGGATAAACCGAAATTAGATACTCCGCTGCCCCGTCGTCAATTTCGTTCACTAAAATTGCTTCGCTTTTGTTGTGTATTCATGATATGGCGAAAATGAATGACTATCGTCAAACAAGTAACTTGGGTTTTCGCTGTCGGTAGCGGTACATTCTACAGTTCACTGAACAAGTGATGTGTGTTGTATTGGCAGTCGGTGCAGATGAGCACACACCTGGTCATCAGTGACAGGTGAATGTCATTTATCACTACTTGCAGTTGCTTAGCTACGCTCTGAATGGAAAATTGATGCAATGCCCAAGAATGTCACAATCTGAAGCATCGTTGCTTGGTTGCTTATATTACGTTATCAGTTCCTTATATCATAAATTTTGTTATCTGTCTCCAGTTGGCCAAGTTGCAGGCAGTGGATGGCGTAACTTTACTCAAAAAATAAATTGTTGGGTTGATCTGTCAGTTAAGGCTCTATGGTAACCTGCTCCGATGGTAGTTGCTAAGAGGAATCTAGCGATTATAAAAGAAGAACTAAGCATTGTAGCTTCACAATGTCTTACCGAAAATATATGTGCAATCTATACTACTAGCCTCTCGAGGATATTAATGTTAATAATGGTATAAACATGGCGGATTGTTATTAGGAATCGTGACCGAAGATATTCTTGCAAGTCAGGAGAAGAAAGAGGTAATGAATAAGGCTGGTTTCCTGTGATCGCCAGTTAATCTGCAACGAGACAATTAGAAAACGAATCAGTGGGTGTGCAGCGAGAAATTGAATTCGAGAATCTGTCCAGCGCATGCTGAACCACCATTTGCCTCACCCAGTACAGAGTGATGCAAACACAGAAATAGTCAACAGACGGAGGTAAATAAAAAAATATTACAAAAAGTGTGTGTGCTGTCGGTGCGCATCCTTTCAACATGGGTCCCGCGTGATCCTCCAGTGGCCATTCACTGGGCTAAAAGGTTCAGTTGTAAGATCTGTGAGTAGCATAGTAGCAAAGCGATAATTCCTGAAGACTGTGATTCTCACACGAAGAAGTTATGTAACATTATTTAGACTGAAAGTAATCTGGTAATTACTCCAATATTTGGCATTGAACAGCTCACATTAGAATCCAGTTGGTGACATGGATGGTTCCGAGACGTCATAGGGCTACTGACCGGTCGCCAGCTAAATGTGGAAATTCGGCTTGATCCACTAATGAGAGCAGCCGCGCAAAAAGAGACAATCCGCTATTTATCCCACATGATTTTTTAAGAGAAAAAATTAAAATGCAATGCTTACAAACAATCCACAGTTGATCCACTACCTACTGATTGTGTCGTCTCGATTGCTGATATAACGTCTGCAATTAAATTGTTCAGGTCGGCGAAGAAAACTACGCACGTTTGCAAAACCTGACCTACTAGAAGTCGCTTCCATACCTGACTCAGGTTTTCACGGTGGTGCTATTCTCAGTTTTTAGTCCAGTTCTTCCAACATGCCTTGACAAAATAGCTCATTAGTCCGTTAGAACCAATCGGGAATTAAGTTTGGGCATAGTGTGAGAAGTATCTTTGAGTTCGTTTACCATTCAGTGGTCCGAATGTTGCTAAACATTCTGTGTTCTCGCTGGACGTCCACTCATTATTTGCTAACGTAACACTTGTGGAAACAATAGACTACGTTTGTGACTCGAATGAGTGGACATTGAGTGACAATTGACATTGAGTGGACAGTGAGTGGATATTGGCATTTCCATCCCAGACCTTAATAGACTACTGTTACCTTGTACCTACAACGTCAATTTCATTCTCATTACTCAAAATTAGCAGCAAAAGACGAAGTGACGATATGATCTCCTTTGGGCACCGCTTTTGCAGATCTTTCTATGTCCAAACCTAGGACTCAGAAACTGACACTCAAATTTCCTAGATGACAACAGTAAACGCAAGGCCGATGGAGACACAGGGCGCATAGTCCACAAAAATCAAACGTGAACAGGCTGGTATATTCACCAGCCTTGTTTGGCTGCAACAGAAGCGTAACATAATTAGAAGCCTAATTGAGAAAGCAATGAAGGTTATTCTGCTCCGACTGCTTACAAGAGCAAGTGAATTCCTCAGGGTGCACATGTTTGCAGAACGGACATCCTAAATGGCACCTACCCACACAGATGCAATCCATAAAATACAAAATTAAGCGTTGCTCAGATGCGAAGAAGCGTATCTACTTACGGCTTTATTCACAGGTGACTAGTTTGCTAGACTGATTATCAGAGGACTTAGACTCTGTCGACACGACATGCCTGTCCGGTAATTTTTGCTTGACTTTAAGTTCCAGTCCCATTTTCAGGCTCCATTTGAAAGACATATTTACACGTTCTACCACCAGCTTCTGTACTCAACTGCACGCTCCTGCCGTTTGACAAAGTGTCCGTCGGACAGAATGGGAAACACAATTCCGTTTATCAGAGTCGTAGTTGTAAGAAAACCGGCTCAATCGCTCCACGTTTGGCTAAGCCAGTCTTATCCTAGACAAGAGCACGCCTCCGATGTAACGTACCGGGTACCTCTGAAACGATCGCGGTGCTACACTCTAGACTATCATCGATCGCACAGTCCGACTGCACGACCCACAACTCTGCGTCCAAAAGAAAATTGCGCGCCCTCTGAACTTGAACTGACCTTCAAAAAATCTGGTCCCACAAACTTGTCTGATACTGACGTTACTCACTTTATTTCGTGATTTATTGGCCTTTTTGCCTCCCATTCAACCCGTCCCTCTTATTCTTCTTTTTCGTTCGTCTGTCCATGGTTTTCACATAACTTTTCCGTGTTTTCTGGTGTCATGTAAATTTGTAATGCAAAATCCAAGAGGCACAATCACAGAAAAAGGGCCTTTTCAGCTACCTTGGTTGTTCTCACGAGTCACTTCAATATCTTAGGGCGTTTCAGGTAATCCTTGCGCATAAGAAGACAATATTTGCAGTTAGTTACCTTTTAAGTGCGAAAACCGCTTTTATCACATAAGTTTCATAGAGCCAATAGAATGGATTTATCTTTAGACTGTAACAAGAAAACTCACAGTAAAATTGTTGGCATTTTGAGTACTCATGAGAGTTCTTTCTCATTTTGAATTTTCTCATGTACATATGGATCTGCACCAGGTTTTATTAACTATAGTCCGCGCATGTGCGTGCGACGCTTCAGCTGCAGTCAGTATGAGAACAGTTGATAAGGATATTTGTATACGGAATCGAATTAAAATTGAAGTTTGGTGCTGTCCAATCCTCATAAGACGTTAGGAGATGTCCTGGATAAACAGCTGGATAAATCGCCTGGAGAAAATCAATAATTCAATTGTTTTTCTGCTCTTAAAAAACCCCGGGCAAGAGCGGCTCAATTGTTTTTCTATATTTCCTCAATGTGTCGACCAAAGTACTTACACGTTAGTTTGCAATACCCTGTTCCGTCTATTATCTAAAGAAAATGTAGCTATCTTTACGTTTGGAATTGTGCAAAGCCAAAAAAGAAGCAAGCGCTTTGGTGTCATTCTTGATGAATCGTATAACTTCACCATGTCCTCGGGTTCAAAGTTTTCTCTAATATAGTGATAATATATATATATAATATTATATTATATATTATATATATTATGATATTATATATAATATTATATTATATATAATATTATATATATATAATATATATAGTGACCAAACTCGGATGGCTACGAAACCTGAATCGGTCCACATGTTAGGCAGTGCTTTATTGCTCGACATTTTACATTCCATCTTTGCAGCAATTGTGTCGAATAGGATTTCACGGAATAAAAACAATGTTGGGCTTGTAATTTCGTTTAATTTTAACTCCGGGATATGGCAGATTGATGGTGAAGCAATGGCAAGCAAACAGACAAGATTCGGATTATTTGATGCCACTGTTTGTGCAGTGGTGTTCAAATCAGTCAAGTGAGTATTTACCTGTTCAGTTGCCTGCGTAAAACATAGAGGAAAATAATCACACTGCAGTTTTTCAACTCATTCTCTTCTAAAAGAAGAGGACTGACATAGAATAAGTTGGACCGTCATCAGCATTTCACTTAAAAAAACATGCACAGCTAATGAACTGATGAACAGGCTTGAGTTGTTCTATTATTATTTCAGTGGATTTTGTATTCTTCTATGAAGGCTAACCTTTTTTGTCCTGGTTACTGTTTTCTACGTTTGAAACAATATGGGTATGATGCAGATTGCAATATGGGGTTCATATTTATCGACACAGTGATCCCCGAGAAAACTGACACGTTTTCAGAATATTCAAAACTAATATTCTGTTTATGATCCATTCAATTTTCTAATAATGGTCAAAGAATTATACGATTCGAAAAATTTGAAAATGGATTTGATGACCATTCAGCCATTCTTACCTTCAAATTTCGCTTATCAGAGGTCCAACGTCTACCGTTCAATGCTTTTTAATTTAGAATATAGCACAAACCAAAAATATTCTTGAGCAACGTGTTGTACAAGAGTTTCAACTCGGTCTTTGTCGAAAGGATTGTACTTCCTGGTTGCGCTTCATCAGTAGTGTGGTTTAACCGAATATGGGACGCGTGACCAGATGCATGTAATTTTGTGAGAACTCTGACAGGAAAACCAGATGTCTATTGCAGTTGCTTGAAAGGCAATAGACAATCCATTTTGAAAAAAATGAGCTGAATGCCATTCCACTTATCAATCGGTAATGAGTCTTTATTGATGTGCACTTTCCGTACGTTGGAATCCGTTTTCCGACTAGACGTCGGATATGTTTCCCCTCCAAATGCTCACCGGAAAGTCGGATTTTAGTGTGTACCTGTTAGTTTCACACGCCCTACCCATTGAGTGGCAGTAGGCCAGCTTGGCAGCAGAACCTCTAAAGTAACAACTGTCCGATTACAATGTTGCTCTACCGTAAACCACGTTACTTTACACGATATAAGCTCGTTTGAGGGTGGTGTCAGTGAGGCCAGTCTACGATGAAAAGCCGAAAACCACTGTACAGCTGTCTCATCTTTTTTGAGCATCATCAAGACTGCACCTCTAACGGAACTTAGAGGTTCGAACCCATAACCTTGGCCAATCAAAGCCGCACTTCTGACGATTCCCAATAAGAATGAAACAGCTGTACAGTGCCACTTGGGTTTTCAATAAACATAGGCTAGTCTGCTTGCACTCAAGGATATCCATTTAATCATTTGGTGGTACTCGTTCACGTGACTTCGGATCTATTTCAGTGTCCCTTCGAATATCGTAGACCAACGCTGAGAGTTTGAAAGCCAAAGGGCACATGCACTAGGTGTGCATGTGCGTTAACACCGATTTTCTCCCTCATCAATAAAATGCAATACTACCGGAGTATCTGTGAGGCCTTCCTTTTTCAAGAACAAAAGTTGAAAAACTGTCGAGTGATCCTCTGTTTCAACATAAATTAACATGCTAAAGACTCAATGAAGTTCTGGAAACCTCAACAACTAGGGGACACTTTGCTGGTGAAAAGATGGTTGCATTAGACTTATCATCGATTCCCAAGAACGTACGGAGCCTTACACTGGTCGAATTTCTTTTTCATTGGAGTTCACTTGAAACCGGTAACGTACTCCTCAAAACTCTGTCACATTCATAAAGACTTGCAGTTGTCTGGTGTACCCTGAGGATGTGGATGAATAATTCGACGTGGGTATTCACAAGTTGGAAGGTTGTCTGGGTGAAGCTCACCTAGCCCACACGCTACTTGTCTCTGAACCACAAAGTTCAAAAATATATGACTAGGTTACCTGCCAGCACGATCAATTTTTAACATGTAGCATACACAACACTCCGAATCAGTCAGTCGGTCAGTCAATCAATCAATCAATCAATCAATCTTTCGGAGATTTCTTTACTGCAATTATGCTTGTTTACACTCGGGGACTTTTGCCTGAACAACCCACAGAGTGGCAGTTGGCATTGGGATCCCCAACTAAAACTAGTCAAAGGCCCAATATACCTTCAACTCTTAGCCCCGGCGGTATGATGGAGAATCATCGGTTGTAGTAATGCGGTTTGATTTTTGCGGGTAAATTTGTAACCCAAAGCAATTGACTCGGACAGTAATAGTGGTGAGTTTACCGGAATAATCTGCCCGAACGTAAGTATGTCGATAGACATTGTGAAGAAACTACACAAAAGGATCCGTTTTGGCAACATAATATTTTGTAATGTTTTCACATGGTTCACTTCACCCCGATGAAGAATTTTGACCGGCCGGTCTTAATTATATATCTTTGAAAGCCACAAACAGTTTAATTTTGTCCACAAATAGACTCATCCTGTAGTTCAACTACTTTCTGTTTACCTTGCAAGGATTTGTTCGTATGTTTCACTATTCCTCGCTAGTTTTCCTTCCAAAAACGAGGAGCAGTTGAAATTAGAAAACCAGCTACAGGAAGCACTATAATTAAAGAAGCACTTCCGGGTTCCTAGGGCAGGCAAACTTTCACTTGCTCTTTTTGGGTCCACTGAGAATTGAGCCGTCCGCTTCCTGTAGGGGAACAAATTAACTGCAAAACAAAAGACTTCGTAATGCATGATTGATTTGGCTTGCTCGAGCTATGTGCTGCATAATTAAAACAATCCGTGACACTTCAGTTCAGGCAACTTTTGAAAATCAGTCAGTGCTTGTTCACCAGATTGTTGCTCCGTTAATTATATACGTTGGTTTAATATTAAGTCCTCCACCTATTCAAAGTTGACCACCGAAAACTGAGTTTCTATTGTTAACTGTCAGCTTAGATCATTCGGTCATACTGCTGTCCACATATATGACGTCTGTTGTGACCGTTTAATCGCTTGCTGGTTCGTGCTTCATCGATCTCCTAAGCCGACCCTACACTCTCTATTCAGGGATATAAAGTATACTTTAAATTTCGATCCCAAGTATGTTATAAATACGACATTTGATGATCAGTAAAAAGGAGCAAAAGATCCCGACAAAATCGAGATTTTTTCAAAGATAATAAATCACAAAAACGCCATGTTTAGGGTTCACTTGATGAAACCACTTGGTGATGAAAATCAAAGGTTGGCGGAACTTATTCTCGTTCAGATGCAGTTCGCATTCAAACTAACCAGGGTACCGAAAAGTATCAAAAGTCACTCAGCTTTTAAAGGCCAAAATTGGTTTGGTTTATTGGTTTTTGATAATCTGGAATAAGCGCCAGTCGTGGATGTTTGTGGCAATGTGCACAGCCCCAAGTTTCTGCGCCATTCGTTTTCCGCTGAACTGTGCTTCCCAGATGGATGCTATTGAAAATATACCTGCTCACTATGGAGTGATCAACTCAGAGGGGTACACAAAGAGGCAAACGTGAGAATAATTAGGACTCAGAATATGAGTTTACGAGTTCTGCTTTCGAGAGAGAGAGAGCGGATAGAAATGCAGATTTCATTAGCCATTAGTTATGACCTCTTTGGATGGTACTTATGTACTCACGCCAAGCTTGTACGGCTTAGCAACTAAACAAACAAAATCAGTGGATGGGAAGTCAGTGGTGGCTTAAAAAACGTAATTCAAAGAGGTTGATCGGGGAAGCGAAGCTGAAACGTATAATTAATATTTATATTGTATAAATCGTCATACTCCAAACCGCTTAACACTGAAATCAAAATGATAGACCTGCATCTGTACTAGAGTTCACAAAACGTCAGCAATATTATACTTATCTGACCGAAAATGTTTTCAAGGTGTGTTCGATGAAATTCTATTTGTGACCACATTATCAAAATAGAAGCTTCGGGCAGTTGATTCTGTGGATGAAAACCATTCGACAATCCACCATCGGCAATGTGCATTTGGGGTTCACCAGGTAGACAGAGCCCTCATATTCTTTTTCATCTTAATTCTTCCTTGAACACTAAATGAAAATGGACTGTCAAAAATTTTTCAGTAGTCTTGTAATTAGTAGCTGATAAAAAGTATTTCTGTATCTTGTAACCTGCTGAGACGAAGGATTTGACAGCATTTTCGAGACAGATTCTATAAAAAAATGTTAGCACAAACAGAGCTTTTTGGTCCTTACTCGGCATATAAAGTCTACTCATTTGTTAGAAGAGAGTTAACTGCCCAAACACTCTTAATTTTATGCTTTGCTTCTGAAATACTTTTGCGTTTTGCATGCAAAACCGGCAAACTGAAGGTAAATTAATTTAAAGCAGTGTAAAATCGCTCATCATACTAAGCCGTAGCTAAATTTTTCACCATTCCTTTGTGTTTATCCGCTGAGATTTATGCACTGATGAACCTTGGAGACGCAAACTTATCTGAATACAAGCTGGATGGTTGCTGAATAGAGAATGTTTCGCTGTTTTTGGAAGTCGTATTTTAGCAAAATCTTTTCCACTTGTCACAGGCTGGTGATCCACATTACAACCTGTGGACCATCCGAATGCCACCTTCGATGTGCGTCGAAGTATCGCCCCTATCGCATCCGCTACAAAAAGCTACTGGTAGTCAACCAATTTAGGATAGCCGTGATTGCATGGGGGTTACAGTCCCGCGGTTCTAACAAAGATTGCGATAACGACGGTCAAATTGAGATTTCGTTTGATTGTGCGCCTACCTTTGAGGTGACATATGAACTGATTTATGGTCAATGCAGATTCCAAAAAAATTAAATCTGTGAACTAGCTATGATAGATGCGCTCTTTCTGTTAGCTACCGGATGAACCTTAGAAAGAGCAATACCGGCCATGGGTTGTCGAAGAGTTTTCAACAAACTTGCGAGTAGTTTCTTTATGACAATTTTTATTTAATTAATCGATCGACACAATCGTGAAGGCAGGTTTGTTGAATAATGAGAATTTTTCACTTGTTCTTACCTCAGCGTAGATGGGTTTCAACCGAATATGCTAACCTCTGTCAGTGGAGGCATACCAAATTCCTGATTCTGTCGCCCGGAAGAATGTACGTGCATGTCTGCAATTTTCGCTCAGGACAATGCTGTTGCTGATTTCTTTTGAAGCGGACAACGGACTTAATCTGGGTTTTGGAATGAAAATATTTTATCGGTGTATACAATGCGTTTAAATTATTGCACAGTTGAAATTATGACTGAGAGCACTCAGCTAGTCAGATGCTTTCTAAGTTACTACACTCTGACGCCGTGACACTCCGAAACGTTTTGGGTTGTGTAGGTGTCAAAATACTTCCAAACCATCGGTCTGATGCTACGTCGCTGGCCACAGACGAACGTGTGGGTGCTTAAATGATTCGACACTCACGAAGAGCGCACCCCTGTTTATACACAATATTTCAAATCACTTCAGCATGGGATATTTGTACCTGATAGGATGAAATTCTGCTTGTTCCCCCGAAAAACGCTCACCTAGGAGGTTTGCACATTCCTTGTGGAATCTGCCAGATCGGTTAAGTTTGTCGCGCACAATAGGCATTTTGAGATACGTACCTTGATTTACCGTGTAATTAGTCCCAATCATTCGGTACTTTTAGATTCCAGACAGAATTGAAAAGCGAAGAATGGAAGATGGTGGTATAGTGGTTCGCAGAAAATCCGGTTTTTCAAAACTACAGTAAGTTTAAATGGGATTAGAAATTACCCAGTTCTGTACTATGTCTTCATTACTTCCGTTCGCATATAGTAAAAGGAGGTCAAATCCGCGCACAACGTTCACGAGTTCGTAAATTTAAAGCATCTTTCCCGTACAGAGCTTATACGAGAAAGTAATGAGGGGTGACTTTTGGTAGTGTTCAATGAATTCTACTAAGACATTGCTTCTCAAAACTATGCGTCGATTCCGGTTAGTCAAACAGCGCCGCCTTTCTACTTATGATGAGTTCACAGTGTCAAGGCAACAATATTTTCCAAAGAATTGCGCATTGGATTAACCGATTAGTCGTCATTACCCCACGCCACTTTGACATCTCGGTTTGTCGCAAAGTGTGGTTTAGGATGAGATTAACACTTGAAGACAATCCTCCAGAATAAAAAATTATCTGTTGTATTTCAATTACATCCAAAACCGTAGAATCTGCTAAACTATATAGGAGCCCTAAACTTCACACTTATGTCTTACAATACTGAAGCAGATGCCTTTTTACAGCAATAGTTTGCAGCATATTTTGTCAAATGTTACTGTGATGAACCTACATCCATCACAGAACTGACTGAAAATGCAGGCGAGACTAGCGCAACTCAAATGAAAGAAAAAGATTTAAATGCGACAACTGAAAATGCAGGCGAGAATAGCGCAATTCAAATGAAAGAAAAAGATTTAAATGCGACTGTGGGATACCATTAAGATAATGGCTGCAAAAACGTTTCAGTTAAAACATCGTGCCTTTTAAATGACCCACCACTGGCAACCATTGCAGTCATCACTCGGATACTACTTGTATTCCGCGAAAAGTTCTTCATTCGAGTTGTAAAAGAAAGCCACGTCATCTCCAGAGGTAACTATGGATATCTAAAAAACTAAAACGCACCTTCTAGAGGATGTTTCATGCCAGAAAACCGTGTCTCTATTCTAAGGACCGAAGTGCACATCAGTTTTAGTTGACAAAATTTAGACGAGGCATTCTTGAATAAAATTAATCAATCAGGACCAAAGATCACCTGCCTGAAATAAGAGTTGGGTGTTTTGTTCTGAATTTCCATTCTACCATTTTTAACGACCCACATAATAGCAAAAGGACAACTGCACACTACATTTTTCGTTGAGATATGCAACCCTCAGCGGGACAGTGATAAACAGTACTAAGGCATAATGATCTACACTGGAAAACGGTAGAAGAATAGCGCAGAATAATGCACCTCGAATAATTCGCATTTTACCACAGTTCCACTTCGAATGACGCAATGAAACGAAGAGAGTTTGTGCGTGCGAAATTTTGATGATAAACAACAATCACTTGAATATCATTGACAAACGTTGATAGATTTGGCAACTACTTTTTTCAGGCAAGCTAAAATTAACTGCGTTTGTCAAGTGGATTTTGGACTTGTTCCTAAAATGTATTGAGGAATAACTGTGGAAAGACGATGGGGAAGACAACCAAAATTAAATGTGGAAGAAGCAGTTGAGTAGCTACCGAGACCTATGTTTTCTAGTACCAGGCACCTTAGTTCCGTAAAATCCATTTGTGGTATGACATTTAATTGGGGAAAGTCCACAAATGTCCCATTTTACAGTGTGCACTTAAGGCTACATCTTCAAAGGTTTGTATATCAGTAATCTGCGCTCAGCAGTCTGGCAGATAGCCCTCTGCTCTTATTCAAAAACAGATAATTCATATGCTAGAGTCAAAATGAGTAGAAGACACTATCTGGTAAACCAACGAGGAACTGTGGTTAAATTTACAAATATTTTAAATTTTTTTAGACTTGAGTTCGCTCCTTTTTTGTAGGCCATCAGGGTGGTTCGTATTTTCCAAGTAAGCACTCACGGTGTCCTTTGTAGGATTTCATAATGTCTCACCTAACTCTAGAAGGTATACTTTTACATTCATCCGCGTATTAATTTGTTTTTGACGGGAGATTCACCTAGAACCCAGCTAAATCACTAGTCCATTATGCGCAATTTGGGTTTAAATAGAACATAATTTTGGCGAAAACTTGGGGACTGCGCCTACCCGATGAGCCCTAAGAGGGGCGAAACCGGTCGTGGGCTGTCGAGGAGTTTTCAGAGACCTTATTAGTCTATGTAAAAAATAGAGTGTCCACAGTTATTGTGAAGAAGGATCCGTTGATCCATGTTTCGAAATTAAGCGGACGCAATGTAGCTGAGCCTCAGATATGATAAAGTCTCTATGTATTCAGAATAATGAGCAGTATTGTAAAACGTCGTAATATAACTAGGCCGCAAATCGCATGAGCTTTGCATACGCCTCCGTGTATATAAGCCAAACCTACAGTAGCCTACAATGGGCCCAACAGTAAAAGGGTGCTCATCGCATTCGTCCTAATCCGTATTTATTGGAGATATGGTCAGATATTTTCCCTTCAATGCTGTCTCAGTCCAAACGCACCTTAGTGACTCATTCTGATGTCAACGTTGCCATCCCTGAGGTTCGCAGTTCTGCCACTGGCTGAGGAATTCACACGGTTTGTCAATCCGCTAATATAAACATGAGGATAGGCTGCATCTTCAAAAGAGAACGGTGCCAATTGTCGGTAGTATTGTTCGTTGCACTCTTCACGAAACTGTCTTCTTGACCATTGTCTTGTTAGGTCTATTTGGTTTTTTATCATGTTCACAAACTTCAGTTAATTGTTCCTTTCTGAGTTACTATATGCTTACATACTTATTTACTGAGTAAACAGCCTCAGTACGCTAGGACCTTATGTTGTGCAAATAAATAATTTGTCATGTTCGGGTTAACCGACCTTCAAGGTTGTATGCATCTTGTTTTTACCAGACACCATGAATACTTTAAACCAAAAGACCATTTTCGCGTCCATGAATTTACATCGGCCAGGTCGGTAGCATTATGCGGCCGACTTCATATCACCCAGGTTCATAGGAAACGTAACCAGTTAGGACGACTCAAAAGCTCAGAGTAACTCCTGCTGAAATGATCCACTAAAGCCGCAATTTCATGTGCTCGAAACGTACGCACTGTCCTGCCTAATGAGATTGCAATAGTTCCTCAGTGAAGTGTTTTACTAAGGCACTGGACACGTTATACTTTCCGAGCATCGTGCTACAATGCACGTATGCATACCTGTGTTGGGCGGCTCAAGTCGATTTTCTAACGTAAACACGATTTGGAAAACGGAAGACAGACTCCATGGTCATTGTTTTGTCTAATTTTCTGCCTGATGACTTGCTCAAGTCAAGTAGGTTAACAATATGCTTCTCCTTGGGATGATCCGTGGGTCAGAAAAAACTTCCAACCCAAACATAACTGACGGTAATGACTGCCTCTTGCTCTATGTTTTACCTAATCATCATATTTGTTGAAGCACAATAAACACAAAAGTGGTCAGTTTAGTGAAATTCTACCGCGAGGACAAACGTTCTGGTTCTTTGAAACGCAAACTCAAAACGCACTTATCTTTTCCATGGTAACCACTTGCAGTAAACCATTTTTTCTTCCGATTTTCAATGATTGCATCTGATTATATGACTGTGGGTGATTAGAAGTGATGAATGGTAAATGAAGACCATGAAAAGTACACTAACATGATGAGGTGCCACTATATTTCATAAGCCCATGATAAGTTCCCAGGGAAGGGGTTCTTCTTTCCTCCATAAGTTGGAAAGTGATATGACAAAGATTATCCTCTGTTTTAATTGTTGATTGGGAACCATAATTTTCCTCGGCGTACGTTTGCACTTGGCTAAATGCTGGGTCCCCCAACAAGAAAATGAAGCCCCTAAAGGAGATTCTTCTGATGACCTTGAACATTTGCTTTCTACCCTCTTTGCGAAAGAACTGACATGGCAAAAACTTCAAGACTCTCCACTTCTTCAAATGTGTAGCTTATTGCAAACCAGGAAACTCCACACAATTTTACAGACGTAATACTCTACTGGTAAAGATTACTGAAAACTCTCCAACAGCCTGCGACCAGTCTAGCTTACTTTGGGCACAGGCTTCGAGTTTCCGTCAACCTTATGTTCTGCTTGAACCTAAATTGCACAAAATTAGAGAAGTACGCTCATCTGAATGCTAATTTGGTTTCGCTGGGAGACTCAACTGGAACCCAGCTGAATATCTCATTGATGAGGTTTTTTAAGCAACTGAATGTGGTGCACACCATTTGCCTAACAGGTATGCACAGCTCACTGAATCAGCGATCATGATCCACAATCTGATCACATCACATTCTCTTGGTTTACCAAAAGTTTGCGGTTATTATGCTAAAAAGATGCACTGTTTATTATAACACGTTGCAGTCCGGACGGCACTGAATCAGGCCAAAATTTAGTGTTCATCAAATTAATTCAGATCAGCATTGTTTTGCCGATAACTAACATGATAAGTCTTCTTGTTCTATGGTCCATCTAGGGAAGGCCGGTTCAGAATGGCCTGGATAAAAATAGCCGTACACGGGTTCACTGCACCTGAAAACGGCGTGCATACCAGTTCTGGACCGGCAACGAGCCTAACTACTGGTAGCTCTGGTGGGTAACTTGGATGTTGATCCGGTGGTAGTTGCTTTGTTTGCCTAGCTTGGCGATTCGCTTGCATACCTTTCGTTCCCATGCAAATAGACATCGTAAGTGTGCGGCTGGCTGATCATCCAACGAGTACCACTCGATGGTACTGGGTTGCTTCCGCGTATTACGGATGGCCATCTTGTGAGGTGCATCATGAGCATATGAATGAGCGCACAAAAATTGGTTTCAGAGTTTGGCTGTTGGGAGTTTATGAAGCTAGAAGAAGCTGAGAGAGAGCTAGAAGCTGAGAGTAGAGCACAAATTACTGACCATCTACATTCTATCAGTATAAACCTTCAGCTTACTTTTGCAATTAGGTGGCATCTCTGGTGACATTCTCCCCCGCCCTCTGACTTATCAGCTCTTTGCTGGCTTTTGATTATATAAACACAGATTCTATGGTGACACTTCATTAGGACGAAAAAAGCAAATATATTCTTCTGGCAAACTCCCGGAGGTTGGTGTGAAATGGAATTAAACAGACTAATGAAGAAGACAAGGATGGTTTACCATGGCTGATTGGGAACGGACTAACTACCTATTCAGAGTAGAATACCTAAAATGAAGCAAGAAGAATATTCCACCGCTCTTGTAAATATGACATTGTTGCTGATGGTCTGTAAAGGAAAAATTAACGAGTGCACTTCAAAGACACGTCTACAAGGGAACCAACATGAAACTGATTTGTTTTTAAGGGATAACCTCTCAATCTAAAAGAAACAGATCAGGTCTCGTCACTGGATTCACCGCAGAGCGACAATTAATCTCGTAGAATAAAGAAAGCTCAATTCGGTCTTTTAAAGCACGATTTCAGGCTAAATTTCCGCTTTGACTTTTGCTATGAAATAGGTGGTTTGCCGGGTTTTATTTTATGAAGTGTTCTTTCTAGACATGATACTAACGCGCATGTGTATTGCAAATTATGCTGTTGCCTCCAAGGCCGCGAATTCCGCGCACTTGCTCTTTATATCCAAGAGATTTGCAGCAGATAAGGACTTGGCATATATATATATATATTCCACCAAGGAGATAGCTAGTAATGAAGGATTTATTCTTTTTCTTATATATCTACAATCTAACGATTGAATTGGAGTAATTGTAGGTTTGTGATTTCCCGCACACTGGAAATAGACCTTTATCACTAACTTTTGATGGGACATCTGCTACTACTGTGGAGTAGCACTCAGTATCCCTATGGTTTGACCTAAGGCTCTGATACTGAACAAAATTCCTAGTGTCCCCAATGAACACCGTTCCCACTGTCAACTTCTGGCGTGGCGGAAAATGTGTAGACAGTATTCCGACTTTGAGAGTATACAGAAATCTAGTGACGGATCAATACTTTTTGCAGTGATAGCTTGTATCAACGTTCAGGGCAGACTTTTCCACAGTCAGTAGGGTCTCTTTAGGTTATTTTTTTCCAAGCCCTACGTTAGCATGTTGTCATTTCTTATTCAAACCTAGGGGAGAGGGTTATGTGCGTGCATGTGTGTGCTGTGTTTGCCATGATTGACGAATGACTCTCTAGGGCTTGTATAATTAGATCATGAGCGTACTGTGTTTAAGTGGTGAGTAGATGATAAGCGAACGATGCGCGACCGGGTGGAGCAGGGTATGGTCATAAGGATGCTTAGGGATTCGGCAAAACATCGCTTTCCATGCACATCAAGATTTGGTGTAAGATGAAAAAGCCACCAAAACAAATCAAGCATTTCCAGTCATGATGTTCATTCGAAAAGCATCTCTATCTTGTTTAACCAGCTGGAGTTTCCTGGAACAACGCAACAGAGCCTTTTGTGATGGCTTAATCACTGTTTTGTTCAGTATAAACTCATTTGCCGTCAGCGAATTAGATCTAACAAACACAGACGGTTTGGTTCTTTGGTTGCCTTTTTAGTATATTGTAGTTGTCCCCATAGTTTGTTTCAGCCTGGAAATTTGTGTAGGCAATGAATCACTCGGTTAATATTTTCTACGTGTTACCAGTACAGAATTTTTCCTCTGGGTTCATTCTCGGGTCAACTGCTACACATGAATTTGAAAGTTATTCCGCCAATAAGCTCTGAATGGAAGCAGTGATCTCCGTTGCTTTCACGATGTGCAGATGATGGATCACCGCAGTTTTTTCGGGCTCAGTTGTCAAACGTTCATACCACTTCTCGTTTCTTGTTCACTGGATAGACAGAGCCAAATTTCAGCTAGTGCTAGGACTAAGCTTGCCTGCAGCAAACCCTAGTCTCAAAATGGCTGTACTACCAAGAATACAAACCACCCGATGTAAGCTCTTATCTTTTTTTCCAGCCTCATCCTTTACTGTGATCCAACTACAGTTACAAGGTGCGTTAATGTAAGACAATCATGGGTCCACAGACTGCTCTTCTATTATAACGAATAAGCCGTACACTGGGCGGCTCGTTGCTGGTGCGGCTAGCCAGTGAAAGCAAAACAACTAGAATTTGAGCACTTCAAAAAAAGTTCAACGATATCCTGTACAGGATAAGATATGTGGTTACTGAACTTATGTTTCTGTTCCAGTAGCAGGCTAAGATTGCCGAGGCTATCAGTAACAGTTGTTTCAAGGAGCATCGTCAAATACAAGAATAATTTTGTGTTTATTGGTGCAAAAAGCAGCCATATTTGATGTGAGAGCTATTATAACAGTCTAATGCAAACTCAGATTGAGCAAAAACTGAGACACTCAGACAAAACGCGTTCAGCACTAGCACTTATAAAAGTAAATCATACATTGTTTTTATCACATGTTTTCACCTTAAAAAGTTACAATGACGGGATGGGTTTTTCCATGGGAGGCTGCAATCATAGCTCGATAAATTAGCCCCCATTTCACTGAAAACAACCGCAAGAATATGGTGGATTCAAAGAGCATCCTCATGTTGATTTTATGGATGTACACTAGTGCACTTATCACTGAGGGTCCCAACAACGTAATAGGCTCACTGCAACAGAACCCTATTCTCAGTAACCGCACTTGTCGTGCTGTACTTCATACCTCTGAAGATCCACTTTTATGTCTAATCTATACTGTTTCGCCTTAAGGAGTGTTATGCCATAAACAGACCTTCAATTATTTGACTCGGGTACGTAGAAGATGTCTATTCTATAATGAAATTACCGAGTGTGGACTAATATTTTTCTCATGTCAACCCACTGTACAACTCTATAACTGTACATCATATACACCACATATATGTATCACATAAACAACGATATATATATATATATGATATAAACAAATACCGGAAGTTTTATGTAGCACTATGTAACTGAGTTTAAAAAATACGAATTTTTACAGTGTACAGATTATTTACCCAACCGAAGAAATCTGACGCTCAGTATCGTCTGCCACAGTCCTGCTGCAGCACGTTGAATCTAATACCGTGCACCAATAAACTAGCTTTGTTCCACCATCCAACCATTTGGTGTTGACCTTGTGTTGCAACGTATATATGTGTTTGGTGGATAAAGTTCTGAAGCCCCTTTTTGACGTTCGGAACTTCTAGGATAGGAGCATTTCCCATTTGCGTGCTTCAGTACGAGACCCGAAGGAGGGAAAGTCACAAATAAAAAAGTCATATATTTGGAAATCCGGCATCAAACAAATTTTCGGATGCGAATAGACGCAGTTTAGTTCCGGCGATCACTTTCAAATTAGATTTCATTTCTGCTGAACAGTCCAATATCTGGTTGAACGACAATCGTACCCTCATTTGGACCTACGCAGGGGCAGACTCAACAGTACAACCCTAATAACCCGACAGGATATTCCTGGGAATTTTTCAAGTGAAAATGTTCCACTTTATTCTCGTTTTGTCCGGAAATTGGAGCACACAGACGAAAACAAATGTAATGTAATCAATGTTGCCAAGTTTACAAGACTCTACCTTGCCAGCACCAGTAAAAAGCAATGTTCTTTCAAGGTTCTAAAAATGAGAACTGTTGAAGGACAGGTTCTGGGACAAAAAGTAGGGGAGTTCAGGCGTTGACCGATGTTCACTGCCCGAGTAAAAGCTGTCCTGATAACAGAATAGTACACCGGGATGTGGGAGAAGAATATACCAAGCATCGTGAAGCCAGTGCTGAGTTCGCCAGAATAGCTTTGTACATTGAGTAATACTGTTAGTATTTATGCCACGTGCTTTGGTAACTTGGTGACTTTGAAGACGCTTATAGGCTCTTTATACCAATAGTATACAACAGTGTTTCTGCTGAAGACAGATGAAGGCATATTTTGGTGATGGTTAGGTGTTCGGCGATGATGATTTTCTATTCTTAAACGAAGTCTTTTGTGACACTGAAGCTTACGCAGTTAAGATGAACTGCCAGTGCGTCTCACACTCCCTTTTTATCAAGTTTCACTAGTAAGCAGGCGTACTGTTATTAGATGGTTAGTTGCATGTAAATAGCGATTACAGAATACTCTATTCAAGAAATGAATGTAACTTCCATATAGATTGGACACTCGTACATAGATAGTAAAGTGATGAAGTCGCACACGGTGTTTCCTGGTTGCAAGTGGTCTTTCGTTTCTACCGGAGATGGAACGACTGTATAGTGCGTCCCGACTGTTTGAATGAAGATGACCTTGCCCTGCAGCACAAAGTAGGAATAACCGACGGAAAGTACTGGATAACGTATAACCAGCCCTGGCAATATTATTAGTCGGCTTTATATGTGACTCTGAGAGCAGCATGAGGATACCCCATCAGGTGAGAAGTCGTTATTCAACGGACTTGAAACTGCTTCTCATATGACTTCAGGACGTTTTTTCCTGAACACAAGCAGAGAAAATTGCTTTGTTTTTATCCCTTTCTCGAAACGAGAGAACTACAAGAAAGATTTAATTTTTGAAATTGTTCATATTAACCATTACTTACTTTGAGTGCAAGATCTAAACAGGCAAAATGTTTGCAGACTAAAAACCTTTAAACAGCTGTTTCTAGATATGCATTTGAGTACTCGATATGAACACCGCTTGACTCTGTGGCTAAAACAAGTCAAATTCAATGATCGCTTAACTTCTAGTTTTAAAAGTTTACCTGAAACCGTTCCTATGAAACCAAAGTCGATACAATTAGGTGTGAACGTTTTTATCACCAAATTGGTGGAAAAATCCAAAGTCACGGATCTAACGTTTAAACGCTTGTATCATATAAGCTGTGCAAATGTAGAAGTTTGTAACTGCATTGGACTACGGAAGATGGTTAGGTTTCAAGCCTCTATATTGCTCAAACCAGCTATTGGACAAAAACTTTGTTTGTGCCAGCAAAATCCCCAGAACTTGCCGGTAAAAACAAACAGGAGGATTTAGATGTTGTTTAGATGTTCCGTACCCGTGTTACTCTTCACATCCGCCAGCGCGTGCCGCCAGTCAAAACATCGTCATGCGAGTAAAACAAACTATTTCGCACACGACTGACTAAACACGATACCAAATTAGCCTCAGGATACAAAATATATTTTTGTTTTGCATTAAAGCTCTTTATGGACGAGATTTAAGGTGAAGCGATTATGATATTATGGGAAATTTTCTTATTTCAGTTAATTTTTTCTATCATTTTACCATATCGAATCATACGTTCCTGTCACAATACTCTGTCTGTGTTAATCCTGTTCAATACTTCAGAGTTCCATTTCCTATGCTTCTGTTTGCAAGTTGTCCCCTTCTAACAGGATCCTGCTCCTGTCCCGATTCCACACAATTTACCCCTGTATCTGTGGGAGAGGGAAAGCTATGGTAATGGTGTTCCCATAACAACCTAACGGGGGCCACCGATTTGTAGAAATACCGGAATGTAAAAACGTCTGACGTGGCACTCGACTTCTGTTTAGCTATGTTAGGCCGGAACTGTCAAAAGCTATATATAGTTCTGGTGGTTATTCCCATCTTACGCTTTAGACTTTCTTCATAAAGATGAAGAAATGATCCCACAGAATGTGTGCAATACGGAAAACCATGGAATATGTCAGGGGGAGTGGATTCAAAGTAAACACTCTAGGTTTCCTGCGAGTACTCCACGAAAAATTAAATGTGTCCAACCTGTTCAGGTCTTTAGACGAATACTAGGGCAACTCCGTTTCTATTGGGTGAAATGACAGAGCTCAGTTCAGCCACACCGACGTCATGGGATGTTGATGAATCCATATTAGGCTGCTAACAAACAGCTTGTAAAGTAGTAGAGCATCGTCGAAAATGACTGAACCCACAGAAAGTTTCATTTGCTATTGGCTGAAATCAATTCGGTGGATGGCAGGCGTCTCAGCTCACGAAATGGAGGAGAACATTGAGTAGTCCTTCGGAAAAGGAGGGAGGCAATGGCTTCTTGTGGCAACGGAGTTTGAAGGTGATGGTACTAGCTTGACGAGGTAGGTAGGCTGTTGGAGGATGCATAGACTGTGATAGTAGCGATAAAAAAGTGGGAGAGAGACTACTTGCCGACGGTGAGGAAATGACTGTGGACGAAGAAGTGGTCGACGAAGCGCACAACTTTATCTTGACTGTTATCTAGTACTGTGGGTCCCAAGGTCGACAATAGTGTTCCATAGCACGGTGGACTTGGAACCAGTAGAAGCAAAGAAATTGAGATGGTAAAGGGAACAAAAAAGGAAAATGACCGTCTTAGAGTTTCCGCTTTCAGTTAATTTCTTGTTCCGTGACCGAGAGTATAGTTCGGAAGTAAACCAAAAAGAGAGAAGTTGGATGATTGAGGGATAGAGTTAGAAGCTGTAATGTGTGGGAGATTGCCGGAGAGCGGAATGCTCATCCATCCCGTGTGAATAGATATAGCTGCCTCCGACACGACGCAATTTTTGTAATGAGGCTATGCCGATGGTTACAACTAAGCTGAAATTTGTCAGATATGTGAAAAGAATAACTACAAGGTTTGTGTTCTCTGCGGAAGTGAGGATGCGGACGGAGTTAACTGAAAGCACAATGTTGACAAATTAAAGGAGCTATTTGAAGGAAAGCATAGAGCCTTCATGGACGCCTGTCTTGATCTCATAAGTCTGCAAAAGTGCACCGCCAAAACGTACATGAACCAAGCTTCTTGTCGAGAAGAATCCAATCAAGTTCGCTATCTATATGGAGTCCGTAGATTAACAGTTTGACAACCAACTCGTCATTCCATACTCGGTCGGAAGCACTTAAGACATAGAAGTATACCAGATCGGCTCCGCAAAATGAAGATAAAATACGTGCAAAACGTAAGCCAATAGGTCATCAGTATATCAAAGGCGCTAGATCCTGTAGCGGTAATCGCTCAAGAGGCCGTTGTTATCCAGATCACGCTAAAATGGTTTGGTCTGAGCCTCACTTGAAATAAGGAAAGCAACGGCTACCCGGAAAGGATGGAAGGCCACATTCAAAAGCATGGCGTATGGAAAACTTTCTCCAAAAAATAGAAGAGATGAAAAAAGAGAAGAGATGAAAAGACAAATACACTGAAATACGAGTAAATTGAGTTCTGAGGCACTAGTGTGGAACAAAATAGGAGATGTAGAATCCAAAAGCAGGAGTCCTAAATGTGGTCAGCAGTAGCAAGTAATTACGGGCAGATTCTATTTACGAAAAGTAGCTGGAAGCCTCAGCAAAGCACAGGGCGGATGCTGGGAAAGGAATGTTAGATGTCGAGCCATACAAGTATTTCGATCCAAGCTTGAGAAGGTGAATTCAGCACCTCACTGAAGGCAAGATCAGGACGACAAAAGAAGGTAAATTCCAAATGAGTGCTTTTGCAAGACTCCGGAGGTACCGACTTTTGGCCTATGCACTGAGCATTTGATTGGCTGTGCTGCCGGCTAGCATATCTCTAATCTTGAGGACGATGGGACTATAAACAGTCCGAAAGAGATCATCTCGTGTGACAGCGCGAAGATAAAAATGACCAAACGACACCGGGAATGAGGATGTTTCGGTTGAAAAAGTTGAGGAGCATTTCTTCAGTAACGAAACTTACACAATTTTTTAGTGTAAATCATAGAAGCTATGGAGACGCAGCAACCTCAAGTGTAAGTGACAAATAGCTGTCGCGAGCCATCTCAATCAGCAGACAAACAGAACCAAAAAATGGCACGGCAGAGGTATGTGGGGAACAGTGGAATTTGGAATGGGTGCCTGCAAAGTGGTCTCGGAAAATCACTGTGGGTAAAGTAGGGTCTGTGTTGAGTTAAAGCCATAGTACCGAATACAAACAGACAAAAAAGTTTTGAAAATAGAGAGCTGACGATTGCGAGACACTCTCACGGTGAGCTGCGAGATGGAAAATCTAGCCAGTCAGTGTTATTGCAAATGAAGCCAGCAAAGATAAAAAATTCTCGCGATCGGATCGAATTGTGAGATATATTCGTAGTTGACAAGAACTAAGGAGAAAAAGTTGAGCGGCTTCGTTGCCACTGAGCTTACGATATATCCAATAGAGATAGTTCTTACGCAGATGGAGGACTTTTTTGAATGAAACATTGAAAATCAAGTGAACAAAAGAAAAATGTGGGAGTGTATGCATAACGCTCATCTCTAAAAAAAGGCGATAGTGTAAAGAATAACCAGGAAATATGAGATCTGCTGGATTATAGGTAGACGGATTTTATCCTTACTGGGGAAGACGATAGAAGAAGCGAAAGATAATAAGAACTAATGGACTGCGTCAACGTCGTTATTCAAGCCATCGGTAATGCGGAACAAGACTTTGACTATACGATGAAGGCTTGCCGAGTTGTGTTAATCATGTGCGTGAGTAGACGATCGATGACCAAAATCAATATCAATAGACAAAACAATTTTTTGGAAATAAGAATATTTGATTGGCAGTTTATTCATCTGCACATAAAACAAAGAGCATTTTCTTCCTCGTATGGTGGAAAATGTTGAGCAGGCGTCAAGGAGAATGAAGGATACCGTTCATATAATGCGCAAGCCCTGGTAAAACTAAGGTGCCTCCTCAGATTCTGGAAAATGCTATCACGTTAAATTTAAATGGTGGGAACCCTATCATCGTGGACTTGATTGCGAACGCGTGTGATTGAAGCCGACTCACGGAAACGTGATTTCACTGTTGGGTTCAAACACCAGAAGTTGAACATATGAACCTGTCCGATGGCAGGTGATATTTACTGCTCCTGTAACTGTTCAAACGACACACCACAGCATTGAAACTTTCGGTATGAAGTCCGCTTTGGTCTAGATAACGGAAAACGTCGACTTATCAGGCAAGTGTCAAATGGAAGTAAATGAATGCTCCACATTATTTTAGGGAGATCTAGGAGTCCTGGTAGTTCGTGCTCCTGGAAGTTGTATAACTGACTCGAAATTTGTGATAATCTACACACAATTCAGTATCAAAATCAGGATCAAAATTTTGCGAAACTACAGATTTATCGACCCCGGCGTCGACGAACACTCTTGGACAAAAGCTGTTGAGCACTCTAACAAAGTCGACCTCGGCGTCGACGAACACTCATGGACAAAAGCTGTTGAGCACTCTAACAAACCCCTGAGAATGACAGCTTACAGCTAACACAATAAGTATGATGATGAGCCTGATAAGCATCCATTTACGCAGCTTGTTTAGCAGACCCGAACACGGTGAGATACAGTGGTGCATTCGACTGCGCTTCGAAGTCAAATATGTCCAGTTCAAATAGCCCGTAAAGATGCCTTAGTTTTTCACCTACGTGTTAATGATGGTTAAATTCAGGGCATTAGTACCCCAAAAGCGGAATACCTAGAAGCTTTGTAAATGTTTGAAACTGGTGTTTGTATTCGCAGCACAACGACACGCAAGTTCAACGAGATATCCTCAATTGCACGACTGATTATTTGGCTAAAACCAATGGGTATTTTTGACCACCTCTCAGGGAAACCGCATGTGCTTTTATTGAATGATGCCATATAACTTTTGTTGAATTATCCATAAAGACATTATATTGAAAAGGAAAATTATCTATAAAGGCTGTTTTACAACACAGGGTGGTCTTTGGGATATCAACCAATAAATAGAAAAAAACATCTCGCGGACGCACTGAGCAACAGAAGCCACACGGTGATACATTGCTTGCGGAGTGAAATACCCTGATTTACTTACACAAGTGTTACTTTTTTCTGTGTTTAACCCTTGCACCTGATACGTCGACTTATATAGGGAAGAAGGAAAAAATTTGCAGCCCACAGAATCATAGAATTAATTTCAATGTGGTCAAGTGGTCAGATCACAATACAGGACCAGGTGCAGTTCGCCCTAGTAGTCGGATAGTCTTGATAGGTTTTCTATTACTGGTTCGCGAGAATGCAACATTTTTCTGTTCTGTTTTAAAGGCGCACCAGTGAGCTGCCGGGTACGTTACCCGCGTTCGTCTTTATGACGCAATTATTTACAGGCAACATTTGCTTCAGGAGTTTATTTTGTATGTTTGTACTTACACTCACTTGTCATAAAAATTAGGGGGTATTCCTCTAGCAGTGAGCCCAAAATCACGATACCGTCAAAGTTGTATTTATAAACGTTTAGAATTACCATCTGCGAAGTATGGCAAAGCCCTGAATATCCTCAGTCAGGGGAGAATAAATTTTCTATTCAGAACCACTACAGTTGCTCGCAGATGAAATCGTACTCCGGTGACATTTTTACCCAGTTCATACTGATTTTAATCACCTTAAAATATTACAGTGCGGCCAACATTCATGTGCACCGTTTTGGTCAGTTATTGCTCCCGAGGAACGACCCCATTTCAACAGGAAGACCTTAAAATATTCCGTACCACATCTTGGATAAATTCACGTTGCAAGCAATGTTCACCCCCCCACACTGAACCACGTGTTTATTTTTAACAGTTTGAATGGTGCACACGTCGTTGTCTTTGACAGATCCGACTCCAGATGAATCCAGGTTTCCGAGTCCTTACAAACCCGAGCATTGCAATCGCCCAGTTGTAAAGGGAGGTTACAAGCGGATGTAAAGCTGACTAATTCCGACGTTTGACTGTATAATTTGTCCTTTTCCTCATCTGAGTGGAACACTGAGAGGCGTATATACGATGATAAACTTAGGAATCTCATCCTGAACATTTGGACTCAAATGAGCATCATCCCCGATTCGATGCAATTTGTTTCGTTCGTTGTGAATGAAGATGCTATGAAGATAAGATACAACTGCAAAGCCAAAACCGTGCTCACTTTGAATTTCATGGGTTATTCCATTAACTTAGAAGATAAAGCCATAGTCAGCTTTCCCTATGCAGGTCTGCTTGAGTACAGTGGTGTCTGTCTTGCTTGTGACTATCAACAACGACAGTTTGGCCTAAAAGCCTGCTTCTTCCATCCCTATCTTTAACAATCTTCACATTTGAGATCTTAATCCGTAGAAGACGAAGCAAATCGATAACCGTCAAAAAATTGAACCAAGAGTTCAGAATTTAAATACTTTGGCTTTGTCTGTCTCTAAGAAATTTACAACAATTCATTGCTTTTGCCGTGATTTAGCCATTGAATATTTTCTACTCCATTTTGAAACCAGAGCAGATATTAGTGAATTTTGCAACCAAATTAAATGGCAATACTTAATATAGCTGATAAAAATAAACTGGCAAAAGAACTGCTTTTTTTCAAAAATCTGGCCCTTCCAGCTCCCTCGAAATGTTCAATTCCATGCTGAAATTTATTCCTGAAACCTGTCTGTTTGCAAACCACTGCTTACAAAAGTAACTTATCAAGCCAATCAGATAACGCACAAAAACCAAGGCATAGCTATCTGAACAAATGTGAGCTCTTTTTAGCGTGATTTGAATACGTATATGTGACCCAGTTTGAGGAGTGAGTGCTTTTTAACAACTAATGGAACAATTTTACGAAAAAATATTAGATTACACAAGACGGAATGTCCTCCGTTTTGGACAGATTTTTATTCGTTTAAATCTTTAAGCCACTCCTTACCAACTAGTTGACTCGACATAAGATTTTAGCGGCGTGTAAATGTTTCAACAGAGGTTGAGGATTGTCATCTGTAAACATGCGCGCACTTGTCAGAAAGAAATCATGGAACAACTGATTAAAAATCAACAAAAAGTGAAATACTATCTGATGACAACTGTAGCGGCACCCCAGATAATAGTCAACAAAGTATCTCGGCTATTCCAATACAAGAATCCCTCCAAGTGCATTGTAATAATATCATTATCGACTTATTCCCCATGCCTACTCAGTCCATGCATCTCGTTTTATTAGTTGTTTAATTTGATCTCCCTTCACATCAGGTGGGCCGTTACACATCGTTTTTACCAGGTGGGGACTACCATTCAGAGGAAGAGTACTTTCAAACGAAGTGGTTGTATTCTACCATTCAACATCCTTGACCGTCTCCCTGAACCATCCTGCAATTTGTTGGAACATTAAATGATTATGGACAACCACTTTGAAATGTTTCAATAATTCCCGTATCAAATCAAGGAAGGCGCTATAAAACGCGGCCACGTGCTGACCATTTTTTCCATCTGTAGTACACACCGTCACAGAATTTCTCAGTGACAACGTCAGCCACTATCTTCATGGAACTTTGCAGGGGGCAGCAGTAAAAGAATAAAGAGCTGTAGGTTTCTGTTTTTTCTGTCCGATATATCGTGTCCTCTTACCTACACATGACAATATGGCAATAATCAATACTACGGCATCTCACGGTACCCCTTAAAATTTTCATTGCCAGTCATTTTCCTACACATTTCACGCCACGAATGGGAAAAATTACCGAACCTTGTCATTATCGGAAATTCAGCAAAGAGAAAAAATTTTCCAAAAAAGAATTCGGAGGCTTTCTTGTTTCAACCGCTTTTTGAAAAAAACAATTCCACTGTCTAAATTGTTCAAAAGCTCTGTCAAAATTAGAGAAAAATGGTGGCGCATACATGGTCATTGGTGAAAAATGAGTCCGCTAGACGTTTTTTCTGATTGAGAATCATCAGGTGGGTGTGGAAGTATTTGAATCACCAGTTACCAGGTTCGTTTTGAAAACAGCGAAAATATTCTAACTATTCACTATTCAGCAGATTCCTAACGAACCTTGGTGCCTCTTTGGTCAAGAGTATTGGGTTTCACCGATCTGTGCCCAAAATGAGATCTGCGGTGGCTTGGTTCGGGAATTTATGACTTGTAGACCTCATAACCAGGTTAATCTCCCTCAGGACAAAACTCGTGGTGGGATGCAGTTCCAAAAACTATTAATTCTGTCATACATCCACCAATTGCAAAAACGTCAATTCCAGAAAGCGGTATTCGCCAAATTCCCCTTGATTGTCAAGATAACTTAGGGAACAGTTTCAGCTGCATGCAAATACTCAAATTCAAAATGTATTTCACTGCACCTACTAGGCCAAGATAATCTATTTAAATGGGGAGAAATTCCGCTTAAATGGACGAGTCTTACAAAATTATAACGGGCTTGCACAAATCAGTTCTACCCAACACGTCCCAGTTTTTTTATTTTTCTCCTAGCGAAGAGACTGAAAAAATCAGCAACACGAATAGCCATCCAGTTCTTGGATTGATACGTCCAGAACAAATAGTGATTTTTCTAATAGCACATATAGTTAGGAATACTGGATATTTCAGCAAGGCGACACACCAATTCGTAGGTGAGCAGCGATCAATCACTGGCAGCTGGTCATTCACATGTAGTTGTTGGGGGGATCGCCTTGAAGATGGGATAAGACTTTCTCAGTGTAGAAAAATGAAGAAATCGTTGAAAAAACACAGAATAAACGGATGCATTTTGCCGGGGATAGAAATACTGGAATCTAAATATCATTTGGTCATTATATGAAGTAATGTGTAGTATTGTTTGGAGGTCCTGGGACAAAATATTTTGTAGCCAAAGAATAATAAATCATTTAGTACACGTAATACGCCACTCATAAGGTTGATGTAGACTCTTCACCAGCTTACGACTAGTTTCGCCTATCTTAGAGGTCATCAGCTAGACGAAGTCACCGAGAATCCACCAAACCTATCTTCTACTTGAATCCAAAATGAACGATACTAGCGAAATACACTCATTTGCATACCAAATCGGCTTTCAGTTGGAATTTGGCGAGATATGCATTTTGTTCATATTCACACCATTCTCGTTTGAACGGTCGTCCTCCTGTTCTGGCATAATTATCCTGATGAGTCCACACCGAAAAGAATCACGGACCCGAGTTCCGCTCTTATTAGAGCTCATCAGCAGTGCACATCCAGTGGCCGTGCCGGAATTTGAGCCCCGAACATTTGACATGCGAAGCGAGCGTGTTACCACTACTCTACCAACGCACGCTGGCGCACGTCTGAACAGGCAAACGTGTTCACGCTTGAGTGATGTGATCGGTGTCCCCGACCATCGAATGAGGACCCAGTGACTGTCCTGGTTGTGACGATCGATAGGTTTGTCGGAAGACTCACCTGAAACCTAGATGGATCTCCCCTTTTTGACTTTCTTAAGCAACTGAATGTGCTCCACCAGGTCGCCTCGTGTTGTAGCCGGTACGATATGTGAGATATCGCAATACATTGTATAAACACACACCAGTAATAAGATTGTCGAAAACTCTTCGACAGCCCACAAATGGTTTTGCTCTTCTTAGAACTCATTAGATAGACGCGGTCCCCGGGGTTCCCTCAGGCTTATTTTTCTGCACTTCCTCACAACTTGATTGCAAGTCAATTTCCTAGAGCAATGTTCTCTTCGTTACTCGTCCCTTAGTCGTCTACTAAAAATCGGTTTGCTCTTACATTACTAACTGGGCAGCGTGGTGTAGGACAAAACAGTACTGTTAGTTTCTTTTGAGGTGCATGCTTTCTAAGGCAGTGTTGTTGTGCCAAGGCAATGATAGGGAAACACCAGGAAGATGTTACCCGAATCAGCTCCAAAAGTGAGCTGCATAACATCCAATGATGTCGAAATCTTTTTGTGCCTTATTTTTAAATTTTTCACAGTACCAAAATGATTGCTGAAACATGTAGAACTTTTCCAAAGCCATAGGCATAGTTAAGTGGGGTAAGTTAAACCTTCTAGTGAGTCATCAACCCAAGAAACCATCTTCCATTATACTTTACTGTCACTGAAATCTCTGTTGTCTCTGTTGTCTCTCTGAAAATTCATCTATTCCACTTTTCTAGACAAGTTTAGAAGAAAAAGGTAGATCAATTAAATCTCATAGATTGGCGAAGAAATGTATTTCTTTATCTTGCGGTTCTCTACACTGTTCTATTCATCAGTGTTAATTACCTGACTTAATTATTTGTGTTTCCCTATTCCTCAGACCAATTCATTACCCTTCCGATGGCTGCTCCAGTTTCAAGACCGAACTATTCTAATTTATACAAAGTTGATTTTATATTAACTGTTTTCTGTAATCGATTTGCTCACATTTCTGGGCTTGTTGTGGAACATTTGTTCAACCTTGAACTGAACAACATTTGTCACGTTTAATTTGTCCGATAGCACACTGCCCTTTTTTGTACCCTCCTGTGTTGCCCAAGGTTCAACCTAGCCGTAAGCCTTCCTTTACTTCTGCACACGATTTACTGTTATTTTCTTATAGAACCACGGTCTACCTGTCTGTACTGTCTGCCCACATCTGAATTCAATATACTGCTTGACTGCCCAATTGCGATTACCGAACAAACGCAGGTGAAGTTCGTAGAACTCAGTTTCGCCGCAATTGTTCCTGACCGTCCTACGTTGAATTAGACTGCCTGTTACTTGTCAGATAGGACTCCTAGATCGTGGGTTTAGGCTAAGTAGCCAATTTTTTGCCTTGAGATCACGGCCTTAGCACAGGATCGTACAATCAGGTTACCTGAAACATCAGAAATGACAACTGTGCCATAGCGTGTAACGCATATGTGAACATCTTTTTGTGGCGACCTGCTTCGCCAAGCCCGAAACGAAGTGTGATAACTGTCGCTCTATTACCTATTGAGTTCCACAGCCAATGTTGAAAGATGCTGACCAGGAGACAGAAAATACCCAGATATTACACGGCTCAACTCCTTACAACCTGCAATCCGTCTGCCAAAAAAGCTTTACGTTTCAACAGTCATTCGTAGTTAACTCAGCCAAGAGTACCGGGTGATAGAGAATAATTTGACATTGTTTTTCAGACGAGTTTTCTTTAACTTGCATGTGCAACAGACTGGTAAGATAAAGATTTAAATCTGCCAATGAAACATTCCTGTGCCGAAAAATTCCAAGTCACCCGGGTGCCCGACTACAACTTTCTAACTTGTTTACTTCTCTATCAGGATGAGAAATATGCAAACACAAGTGCCTAATTCAGATGTATGTGGTTTGCACCTGGCTGTACGATGAGAATCCTGCAGGCCAACAGATAACTATTGCATGCATTCAAACCCAAATTGAATTTCTCGGACTATTCGTTTTAATACTGCCGAATTCGGGCATTACCCAATCAAATTCTTTACTGTAATGTCGATTTGCGTGAATGTTGCACAAAGTTTGCTAGATTAGCCTTGCGTACTGGGTTTCAAGCCCAATGAGCAGCTCATTATACAAACGAATGATTTCTTACTCGCACGATGCTGGTGAAATATTCTAAACTTTACAATAAAAGTCATAACTACCGCCATAAATTATATAAGTTTAGCTCGTTTGAGCAATACTCTTATAGGATATTTATTTAAATGAAGGGGACTGAGTTGTGTGTTCTATAAGTAAAAAAAATATTTATTGGTGCACTGCCAGCTTGTCAGAACACTTCGTTAGTTTCCTGGATTAGTTCATCCGCTAGGCAGCGGCAAATGAGTACTTGGAAATACACCGCTGATCGCTTGCATGCCAACTGGTTTTACGCGCAGTTGCTGCGCAGCAGATCTAACTGGACACCAGATGCATGCAATACACCTGAGTCGTTTGGTTCTCTGTCAAATTTAGGTTTGCTTCTCGATAAAAAATTTGAAATACTGTGTCTCTAGATGAATGCAGACCACTGTGGTACCCTTCTTAAAAGATTGTTTTAATAAACGAATATACGGGACGAATGCACTCTTCCCTGATTGTGCAATGACAGACGCTAAACATAAAAAAGCTGTTGAGAATGTGTGGTGTGACTGAATCATGTCGATCTAACTATACAGCTCTTCTTTTGACGAATAGTGTATAAAAGGACAGCTAGTAAAAAATGCTGCATCCTTTCACCTTCACTGTGGGTCCTACTGAAATTGCAGTTAATGAATGGGTGTCGTTCAACTAACTGAAATGTGTCATCTTATTCCCAATAGTTAGAATGCAGTCCAGTCATTACCGACGCCGTACTTACAATTTGATGCGCGTGGTAAGTCCAGTGATTCCCAGAGAGAGTACTGCTTGTGGTGGGCTGTAAGCAAATTCCACTGGACTTTCCGGTACGACAAATTAGGAAAAAAACTGACCATTTATTTTCTGAGAAAAAATGATTCTTTCAATCTTTGTAACCACAAAGTTTCGAATATATTGGCTTCGGAACCCTTTTCTCACAAGAAGGCCTCCCAGACTGTCTACGTTTCATATAAAAGTTAAAGAACTCAAACACAATAGTGATATATTTGCTATATACAACGGAGGATTGGTGGCATGCTGACTCAATCAAAGTACAAAAATCTCCAAAACATTTGTCTAGCAGCAGCAGCTTGGGGTGTTTTCCTACGATAAAAAATTCAGTCAGGATTGCGGTTCCTGTCTTCTGTTTTGCCGTGTCCAGTAGGGGATGAGCACATACAACAGAAACATCACGGAGTTTAACAATAGCGGGATGAGGTTCAGAGCGTGCCTGAGAACCCAGGCCTGGAAAGAGATATAATCGGAAAAGAAGGTGAATTTTTTTAATGTGACGGAACATGAGAATTTAGGCAAGCCATCATGCTACTTATAAGCTAATTTATAAGATGGAAACTGCAAGTAAAATAGAATCAAGCATACCGCGCTTTGTGACGCACAATATTTTGCTGTTAAGCTATGTAGGTCATAATCAAGGTCGTGCAAAATAAAGAAAAGAGAGAATGAAAAGAGAACAGTGAGATCGTTACAAATTGACGAGTGTTGTCAAATCTGGACTGGGATTTAGAAAGTGTGTTGAGCTAGAGACATGATAATTGAGGGTTAGATTTGCGACTGGGCTCGAAGTAAGCAACGTTTAGTGGCATTCACCGCAGAACTTGTCCAAAAAACTTAACAAACGTAAAGTTGGCCCCTGTAAATTTTGTTGTGATAAGAATACATCGCTCTTTAGCAGGAAAGCACAAGAAAATTAACTTCTTCCCCAGAGACCCGAGAGACAAATAAGTGTGGTAAACTATGACAGACTAATGTTGACCTAGGGAAGCGGTCAGGAATCACATTGGCATTTAGTGACTGATGTCCTTAAATGTTCCAAGTTTAAGATAGTAATGATGCAGGGCAATCGTTATTCACATTTGGCCATCTCAGAGATTGGAGTTGAGTGAGCACCCATTCGACCCTACTTGACTACACAAAAAGTTGTCCTTGTATACAGAATAGGACTCGCGAAATTTAGGGTGAAAAGACTGCGAATTATGTGGATTTAATATCTAATTAGCTTGGATCCACCCTCAGCTTTGGTCTGTTGGACTCTAATGTTTGGGGTCAGAAGCTTTTCCATGAATTAAGTGACCAATTTGTGCGTACTGCAACCCATTGTAGCTCAAAATTACTCCAGTGAGAATGGATACTATTGAACTCAGTGATAACAGTCGCCTAAGGCTGTACGATCATTGTTGTGTACAAAAAATCCAGCTTTAGGAGATGCCTCCTTTCTTCATGTGGGGAGGACCGACAGTGTTCACGAGCGGGCGTCAACCGACAATGCATTTGAGGCTCAGGTGAGAATCATGAAGAGCACTGTTTATCTCGGATGTCCGGTTGCAATTTTTGGAATTCAACATCTTCATATCCATCAATCAATCTATCTTGAATTTTACTTCAGGACGACTTAAAAGAAGCCATTACCTGGTACCAAACACCTAGTTGGATTTTACGGGTAATATTAGATATGTTACTTCTGTATGCAGATGCACGGAGGATGGGCACTACTTTGGCGCTCAAAGAAAACTCGTGGGTTCAAAAGAGTCTTACAGATCTTGGTGACAAAGCAGCTTCAGAAATGTTGGTTAACTAGTTGAACCCCTAACAGCGGATTACACAGGAATACAAGCTAAATCATTCCATTGCAAATGAGAAATTGTTGCTCTCATCGAAATAATTCACATGACTGCTTGTGTGGCTACTCCATAAAAGTAAAATAAATATCGCAACGGAATTTGAACTGAAATAAGCACTGGACAGAAGTACAATGCTCCTTTAACGTTAAACTTTCTGAAAAATTAACTTGACTACCACTATGGAGTAAAGTTGGGTGTAAATAATTGTGCACTGGCTACTTTCTGCGGCATTCCCAAAGATTTTGAGTTTTGAAACTCGCCAGTTTCGGTTCATTTTACCCACCCGTTAGATTGCTATACACAGTGGCACTCTTCAAACTAATTACTGACGAAATCATCAACTTGATGTATGACTATCTGCTCACGAACTAAATGCTGTTTTGGCATTAAATTTGCATCCTAGGAATAAAGAAAAAACGGCCCAAAACGGCTCCATTTGCTGTCAGCAGAGAAACGTAGAAGATCTCTCTATAAGCGGGCTAGAAAACACAAGTTGCTGAGGACCTAGTTCCTTCTTTTACCGCTTTGAAGTATCAGAACATGCCAAATAACTGTGCCAGTTTCTCGGGGTCGATTTAATCTTTACATCTCTGAGCCATAGAATTCGAGTGCATCCTTCATCCAAAAATGTAGTGAAACACGCCGTTCTTCGACTAATTGTTCAATAATTCAGGGTAAGTTTTGAGTCACCCGAGACACTCGAATGTTGCGTGTACCTACGACACTGCGTATTTGGACATATTTAGTGTGATCAGAACTACATGTTAGCCATCGAAAAAGGACAGCTATCCCGCATAAGCCAGTTGATTTGACATCGACCAGGCATAGGAAATTTAGGTGGTTTTACCGTGTGCAAAGCGACTGAAGCTTGTTGTGTGGGAAAGGTTGGCGGTGACATCCTTTACGAACAACATGATTTCGTGAACAGTAGTGTGCAGGAGAAAATCCCTGACACAACCCAAAGCTTCAATGGAAAGGATGGATCATCATCATCATCACAGCATGACATCAGTGTTGTACACTGATGCTTCACTGCCGTGCGTTCAGTGTTGTACGTGGGCTAGGATACTGCCAGGGAGTCCACACCTAATCAAGATGATTACGGTCTTCAATCAAAGTCCTTGGCTCAAGAGCCTGAGGGCAAGGCAGCAGTGTTTTCGCGGAAACTGCACGTGCACGGAACAAGTCGCCACACATGTTCCAACCGAACATGTTCCCCCAACCTGGAGACTCAGGAGACTCTGTTCGTCAGACATCCAACCATTGACCAACCTGGTATGGGAGACTCTGTCGTGTCGAGCGCACACTTCTAGTATAGCTTATTGGATCGCCGAGGTACACAAACCATCACATCACGGTAAGGTCCAGTCTCTTCGTGACGGATGGTTCATCACAGAAGCTTCATTTCAAACTTGAAGCCAGCGAACAAAAGAAGATTACGCACAGTGAAATTTTTGTCTGTGTTAACTGGCAAGCTAGTGTGTGGTTTAGACTTTGTTACAGGGTAGGAACTGATAGGATGGATTTCGAAAGAACCAAACGTTTTGTTGCTGATCACTTCATAGACAAGAAGACCGGCGATAGTTGCTCTGTACCTACAGCCTGATGGTAAGGTTAGCAGAAATGTATGAACAATTATTGGTCGATTCACACACTACCTAATAGATATCTGGAGTGAAATATAGAATGATGCTATAAAAACCCATTGGTAAACATTCATGCAAGTCTCTAATATTCCAGCAAAAATAACAATTCTTACTAAGCGGTTACTTCTGTTTATTTAGGCCTGCAGTTTTATGGACGTTTCCACTGCCTTGGAATGATGAGAACAGTGACCCGTTCAAACACGCAGAACCTCCAAGAATTTCCAAACAGTCTTGAAAACTAAGTCCTGAAAACTAACAAAAAAGATAAACTGATATTACACCAATAACTCGACAATGTTCATAGGGTTTCTGGTGATCTGTTTTTCAGGTAAAATACAGTTTACTGCTTCGTCCAGTTCGAATTTTCTCCAATCTACTGAAATGAAATGAGTCCACAAGTGCAATTTCACAAGGTTTTACACGAGTGAGGGAAATAAATGGCCCCATTGTGCTCGGAGCGGCGTAAGTGTCAGAGGCTACTTAGATTTCAGAAACCTTAGCAATTCAAAGAACTTACGTTAACCGCAGCGCAGTGGTCTAGATTCGTTCAAAACCGTACTCGTAGATGCGTTATATTAGTTTAGTTTACTTCACCCGTAAAACGCTAAAACTGTTTTCATAAGAAAAGAAATCCTCCAATATCTAGATTATCACGTACACGTCTCTGACGCTCATCTAAACATGAAAAGCGATCGATTTTGTGACCATCACTCTATTGGTTTGCAAAAGCGTCTTTGTCGGCACGTTATTAACAGGTGAACATGGAAACCACTGAAAATTGTTCATTCTGACGGCACTTCATTATACTGTCGTAAACTATAGGGAGAAAAATAGCCCACGTACTGACAAATGAAAACGGTGACCAGCTGTACCCCAGTATATTCTTCTACCAAAATCTTGTCAAGAAAATGTTCCATTCGTCGCTTTCTTTGAGGTTATGGGCTGCTTTTTTATGGAAAAAATGTCAGCAGGATAAGGTTGCTGTTGGCTGTTAGCATAACAAATCATTTTTCCATTTACTGATGACGTAACTACTAGCAAATTGCTATTCCTGGAGAAAACCTGAACAGGATTGATCGCTTGACAGAAAAGGCTATTTTGTGTTGCCCGCTTAAAGTACACGCGTGTAAGAGGACGGCCAGAAAAACTAACTCTTCATCAAGTTTTTCCTTAGCAGGAAGGGAATTAGTTAATGTGTATACTACATGATAAAAGGTAAACATACCCGACAAGTTCTTCTGTACCCAACTCACTTTAAGCGACATGTACCAAGGAATCCTGTACTGGGTCATTAGAAATACATCTTCGTTTGTTTGCCCGTTAATCCTCTCGTTCGTACTCCCCTCTGGGCGGACTTCGTGTCCATTTTCACTCGGATGCAATGATTCTGACTTGGTAAACAACGGTTTACTGGGTATCACTGTGATTGGAGACGAGTTACTACCAACCAGTGTGACGCTAGAGTTTGAACGTTCAGAATTTGTCCTGGAAACTAATTTGGAGAAGCAGTTAAGCTGTTGATAAACTTGTCGTGGCCAACTGACTCGACGTGGATTTATTCGTATTCCTTGATCGTGACGAAATTCTGACTCGTATGAAAAGTTTGCTTCGTTGTGCTTTTTAGGGTCTAAGCAGTTCGGGGTATCGTTATTCCAACCTTGGTCACCCAGTGCGTGGGAAGATGTTTGAGGGTTCGTACTCATAGGAGCATTTACAAGGGACACGCCACTTAGTGCATACGGACAAGATTCATTATCCACGTCGTAAGCTTTTTGAAATCCGCTTTCACTATGGTGGACAAGGCTATTCTTTGCTGCTTCGGGACAACAGAAACGTGATCGTTGTGCTCCGATTCTGACTGACGGTACGCGTTTCTCACAAACAAACTTGTGATTGCAAGATCTACAGTTGTACAAGTCACGCAACTCCGACTCTTCTTGGTAACTTGTGCCAGGTGTTTCCAAGTAATCGGAGTAATGTCCTGCCAACGTACGTGCATCGTTTGAAAGTATACCATATGAATCCACAGGCATATGCGCGTGAATAGGACACGAGAAAACAGAGCAATGGGTGCTGGTTTTACTAGTCATGGTTGGTCGGTCTGAATAACGGGTTGCGTTGTCAACGGAGAGAGCCGAACGCTGAAAAAAAGCGGAAAGAAGCACTTAGAAGGATAAAAAATTGTAAACATGGAGTTACTTTTCTAAACCTGAATCTTTTTATTCTGAAAGTCGCGCCAACATAAAACATTATGCGCTCAAAGAGTAGGACGTATATTGGTTGCATGAAGACTAGTCCTTCATATTGATAGCATTAATATATTTGCCAGGGCTTTTGGTTGGCAGATGGCTGATATCGATTTCCTTGATTTTTGAGAGTCAGTCATTACGTCTTTGCAATCAAAATCACATTAAGTCCCTTGAGTTCGAGCGTGAATCAGAAAATCTTAATGGAATTTTCTTAGTTACTGATGGTTAGAAGGATACTGTCAACCTATCTGTTGTAGAACTATTTGGGTTTTTTGGAGTGGCATGATTTTTTTAACGGTATATATGTATATTTATTCAGTCAGTTTTGTCAGCTTTAAACATCCACAAAGGACATGTTGGTTCCAGATGCTAGAATTTCGTTCACCGGAAATGGGGTAGCGTGGTAGGTGTAGGCTAACTTTGGATTCAAAGGCGTCTTCAGTGGGTTTGTGAAACTGTGTAGCTGTGTGTTTAAGACGAGCGGTGTCTGCCAGTGTCATTAAGTACTGGCGAGTTGAGTCCCGGAGTCTCCATCCAGGTAGGCAGCAGTTGTCTACCCGAATGAGTTTACTGGTAAGCGTTTTCACACTTTATTGACAGGTCATACATTGTCCACTGTTTGGTCACTTTGATTCAGGACAGGGATTAGCGAAAAGAGCTCTGTGAGGCGGACACCCCTCTGACATGCGAATTGCATGTCCTAATCAGCGTGACCGATGGAGGGTGAGTAATTCATCAAGTGTAGCGGAGTTCTCGAGAAATACACTCATTTGCAAATTAATTTTGTTTTTGCGAGAGACTCACTTGGAACCCAGCTGAATCTCCCGTTTGTGATGTTTTCCAGGTGTCTCTCGCAAAAACCAGATTGATTTGCAAATGAGTGTATTTCTCGAGAACTCCGCTACACTTGATGAATTACTCACCCTCCATCGGTCACGCTGATTAGGACATGCAATTCGCATGTCAGAGGGGTGTCCGCCTCACAGAGCTCTTTTCGCTAATCCCTGTCCTGAATCAAAGTGACCAAACAGTGGACAATGTATGACCTGTCAATAAAGTGTGAAAACGCTTACCAGTAAACTCATTCGGGTAGACAACTGCTGCCTACCTGGATGGAGACTCCGCTCACCAATGGTTAATGATAGTGGTAGATACGACTCAATGGCGCTCATGCACCAAAGTTATCACCTTAAATGAGTAGCTGGCCAGTTCCAGAACTAACTTAACATGCCATCGCTTCTGTAACTCATTGCAGAGGGTTGTGGAGAGGAAGGAAAGTGGAGCACCATGTTATCGGCATTCATAACATGGGCTTGCAAAAATAAGAACAACTGAAGTATTGAATGAATGAGGTTCAGAGTGAAGGCCTGGCCCAAGTTGCCATAGGAAAAATGTGTCAGTTGACGCACGTTGTTCTTTTCGTTCGTTTTTAAAACCAATCACTTATGCAGACGATTCACTGGAGAATAACAAGACCAGATCTTGCCCGGAGAATGGTGGTCAAGAAAATTGGTGTTTACACTGACTTCCTGTTTGGTTGGAGTTCGAAGCGGTCAAAAATGCTGAGAACGCCAGTTGGCTAACATCGTACTTTCGACGAAGACTTTGACGCAAGTTGAAACATTATGGCCCCAGTGGAGTACAAGTTCATTCCTCGTTGGCTGACATGGAATTACCAAGATTATCCATCAGTGCGAGGGACCAGCTAATGTCCTAGACATTTCAAACCATGTACGAAGACGTTTCATTGTAGATGAGTGACGGAAGCCGATAACTGGTGCTTGGTGGTTTGTACATGGTACTCCTTTATCTCAAACAGTTTTCAGCATAAATACAACACAATACAACGCAATACATATTTTCTCAAACCTCAGGTTTGCTAATCCAATGTTCCCACTAGATACGGTTTGATGTTTTGGGACACTGATGGTCAAAGACTGACAACATCATCTGCGCGTAAAGACCGTGTTCTCATCCATAAAGAAGTATGGATTGCACGGCCGCTGTGTACACTCTGCCCGTCACGCCGACACCAGAGATTCGCAGGTTGACAAAAGCTGCCCTGGGGTTTCCGATTCGAGGAGTAATCCCCTCTACGGTAGGTCCATCAAGACTTAAACAACTTCCAGGTAAATAAATTTATCTACTGCGTCGATTGACTGGTCTGCAAGAATGATGTTTGATCTTGACCTCACCAAGTCTTGTGGCAGCACTTTATACTTTGCTGCTGTTATGCGCATAACAAACCTTGCGACAGAAGTATTTAGGAGAACGTCACAAACGAGAGCTTCACCTGAGTTGCAAGTGAGTCTATCGTTAAAACCAAATTGGTATGCAAATGAGTATATTCTTTGAATTATTTAATTAGTTAGATTGGCCCGTACCTTTGAAGAATCTGAAACAATGTTTTCCGCACATTTAATGTCTGCGAGCGGACTCATGGAGGCATTTCGATCGCGGAAGTTTCATCGTCAGGCAGAGAAGTCTCAAGCGGCATATCAGTAACAAAGTTGAAGATTAATGTCTAAGGAGAGAGCGGGTGTCTTGCACCAGTGGGCGATGTGAACTCAAGTGAAAGCTTGTTGTATACCCGCGCTCACAGGAGTTCGCATACGGTGTCTTCATAAGGGATATCAATTTAGAAAGAACATTTTTAATAGCCAATTACCGACAGAATCAAAAGCGGCTTTCAGATCAAGAAAAACGACCAAATTAATGTACGACTCTGTTCAGTTACCGCCCCGCTGAAGCAGTTACCTGTGAAAACACTGGAGGATGGTAGTGGTACTTCGAACAGCATACACGATGTGCATTGCTGGAAGAAGGGCTGTTTGCAAAATGCGGATAGGTCATACTGTCAGCCAGTTTGGTTGGTAAGACCGGACACCGTTTTATCTTGTTCCCGAGTGGAGCACTGACCGGGCTTCTAATATCTTCTGGTAGAGAAGACATTCCCCATTGTTCACAGTCATTTTCAACTTGGCCACATGTGTGACAGGGAGGAGCTGAGTGAGCTGTGGAAATGCTGTGAATACTGTCGGATTCAGCGTCCAAATAGCAAGATGAATGAAGGTGGTGGTTCTGATCCCACGTTGCATCATTCGCATGCCAAAACTGAAATGCAGGATGAGACTTCCGGGGTTCTTTTCGTTCCAGGGGACTAACCGGGGATCTGGGTCCATGACTGCAAATATGCCGTGAAGTTGTTGTGGAAAGTACTTTTGGAAACCAGCTGGCTGTCTGGGTTGGTGACATTGGTGAGCTGAAGTGAAAAATAAATCACCTTTGTCAGGAACGGACAGACAATTAAGACCACACAGAACACTTTATAGAGAAAAATTAACCTGGAAACGGAAATGGATATGGCGGAAGAATGTCGAGAGTACTCAAGAAACATCATCTTCAACTTTCATCCGTCTGCACAGCTTTAGTGAACGTGCTGAACTTGTCTTTTCGGAAATGAGTCAAAATAGAAATCCAATCAGTAGAAGAATGTGATAAGATCCAGAAATGGTCAGCAACACGAGCTGTTCTGCTGTCTTTGTAGCTTAGAAGTTTGGTTTGACGTTTAGTGCAGCTGACAGTTGCCTGTCGCGCTTGATAGGACTGTTGATTGTAGACATACGGTCTGTTAGTTTAATTTGATGAATGGCCTACTCAGGTCAGTAGAAACCACCCTATAGATCAACGTTGGGTAGGATGGGTCGTAAGTGAAAACCGCTGTTTTCTTCTCGTAGGAAATTGCAGTAGTGGTGACAATCGAGGAGAGGATTCAAAACCCACCATCAGCTTGTTTTAGTTCAAGCATCCACGTGATGGCTTGCGTCACTTACAGATAAATGTAAGTTGGATGGCATTGTTCTGATAACCTCCTATATGGTATTCACTTCAGGCAACCAAGGGAATATCACTGTATGCTATTCCCGTCATTACTTGAAAATTCAGTTTTCAAGCAGAGCACATGGTGAAGAAACCGAAAAAAATTGTTCCTCTAATTCTCCTCCTCAGACTGTTAGGAGACTTTTTCAGGTGTTATTGTGTTGCGTGACCTGGATTCATTTTGTGCTTTTTGACAGCAAATAACAGCTGCTCTACTGTCGCCACCATAGGGAGCAGCGACCGGCTGGGAGACTGAAGTTGGTCAAGGAACTAAGAAACTTGAAATTGCGTTCCAATTAATAAAAACAACAAGCTTGTGTACAATACATGTGTAGATGAATATTCTGTAATGAGATTTATTGGCTGAGTGAAGTAGTTCTGAATGTTTTACAGCGTAGTCGACTAAAATGTTAAAAAGGCTTTCTTATCCGTTTTGAATCCTGGTGAACAGCGGCACGCAAGTGGTGTCAAATTCGAGCTGAACAGTGTGGCCTTATAGTGAACAGCGATGAATGCAAAGTAGAACTGTCTAGGACAGCCGAAACAACCCAGAACACACTTTGCCTACAAAGCTCCACGGCCTTGAACTGGTGGCTGAACTTGAAAGACGCTTATTTTCTTCCTCACATTCGACTCTGGCTACAGACGAGTCATCTTTTGACCACAGAGCCAAATTCTTCCTCAAAACCTATCTTTTACTGCTTTACTACCGCTGAACACAGAGTTATATTAGATACTTGAACTCGAGCCAGACTCATCCGGAGTGAGTCCCTTGTAGTTTTTACAATCTTTAAGTAGCCGAGTAGAATATGATTACACATCCCACATAACATTCTTTAAACGGCCATAGTAGGATTGTATGGTGCTGTGTCGGTTGATTTGAGTTTTCATCGGAGACGGTCAGAGAGGACTGTAAATAGCGGAAGCCACAAGGTGGTTGAACCAGTTTGCAGACAAAGAAGTACAGTGATACTACAAAACAACACAGAACAACGACGGGATCAGATAATACAAATCAACTGTAGAACCACTGGTAGAACACTGAAAACAAATCACTGATGATCGAGTGACAAGTTAAAGGGGAGAATATACAGAGTAAAATTAGAAGGCGGTACAGAAATCGCCTGACCGCTGTTGGAACGAGTGAATACACCAAGTGGTGGATTTTTCGGGAAGCTGGGCCTGAGCCCTAAAAATTATTCGTCGATTTCTGGAATACCATCCTAATACGGCTGCGCATCGGCCTACTGCGCAGCGGAACAATCATGTGGTGAAACAGCGCCGTGCGAGTATGCCCACACGTCAGAATCACTTCCGATTTCATCATGTGCCGGAGAAAGGTCAGATAGGGACACATGTATGTCACGCCCGGCCCATGGCCAAGGCGACATGCGAACTCCGTACACAAGCGCACAGACAGTCACATATGACCAACCGAGACAAAGGAACAACCGCTCGGGAACCGGTATGAGCATGCAGGCGACACACTCGTTGGTTGAGAGCAGATCGACCCTCAAATACGGTCATAAGTGAATCATATAAATACAACGCTGTAATTGCATTAATAAACAGTTTTTCTGGCCGCCTTCTTGTCTTCTGACTGTTAACCCGGTAGCTTCAGGGAAGTGGAAGGGATACAACACATCTTGGTAAAGTTCAGTTAACCAGTTGTCCGAAAAGAAGTGCATCATGGAAAAAATTAATCAAGATCTTGGTGGAGAGGGATCCATAGTGTTGGTCGGTGGCAACGAGGTAATTGGGCATGCCCCATCTTATGGATTTCTGTGGCAAACGGAGGCGTGACCCATTAGCCCTAAGACTCTCAGATTTTAACAAGGATTCATCCCCGTTCCGGACATCCAGTGGTCGGTGAACATTGGTAAAAGAGTTTTTAGATAAAAGAGAAGTAACGCTGCCGCTGGAGAAGTCTGACTTGTCGAAAAGAGTTCTAAAATTATGAAAGTTGTAACATATCAAGTTGGAAGAAAGCTCGAATTCTTTACCGTGACCCAGCAGCTGAGCAAAACTAGTTTAACTGTACTTGTTATGAAGAATTAACAATTACATGTGGGCCCACAAAAGATGGATGGAATGGCGGGGGTACAGACTAAATGAGAAAACTATGCCTGAAAGCTCTCCAATACCGAGTATACTCATCATAAACTCACTTGTTATACCGGGTACAAAACATTCAGCAGATAAAAGGCAATCACCACTTAACATAGAAATTGCCGTTGGTAAACCAATCAAAAGCAAACCCTGAACTACTGAGAACGAGAGAGACGGCTGGTCAAACCAAATGGGACCAAGAAATGATGGCCGGCGAATCGGTAACAATGCAACAGTTCTAGACAAGCCAAGGCTAACGATAATTGAGCATGCTGGCAAAAAAACGCCTTTGTCACTTTGTTGCTACATCAAAGGTATAGAACCGGGATGAAGATAACACGAAGCATGCAGACGAAAGGATTTTTTGCCCGCATAGATGTATCTGAACGACACCGCAACGGGACTGAAATAGCTCATACCGTAAATGCGATTGTTTCGGAATAACCTGACCTGTTACGGGTTCTGTCATCCACGAGGAAGATAGAACATGTAGGCTGTGGAGCGGGTGTGCAATCGAAATCCCCAGATCAAAAGAAATAATATTCATTAAGCCGATGCAATCCACAAAGAAGGTGGCAACTGTCTGAGCCTACCGCGGTCCAACTGATATAAATGAAGGTGGCGTGAACTTCTTAGCCGGAATTAGATACACTGTTGAGAGGTTTCTAGTGGTGGACGCACAGAGGTTGTCTCAATGCCCTAATAATTGACCAGCAACCCAAATGGTCTCAGGTAGCAAAACTTCGGAATATGAATGAAAGTCCATGATATCTCCACGCACGTATGTAGTCTAACGGAGTTCAGAATGCGATACGCATCATCGCTATAGGCCTGCTAGTTGCATCACAAGCAACTCAAGTGATCAGGCTGGGGCTAGGCTAACTAGTGGGAAACAGTCATAAATATCGTCATCAACATAATTATCGTCTTCGCCATGATTACGATAGCAAGAATCATCATAAACAATAATAAATCAGCAGTAAATACCGGTCTTAACTGGAGAAGAACGGAGGAGGAAAGAACAGCTTAGCAGATTGTTGGAAGGAAGAGAAAACTTAGTGAAAAATCTCCATGATCTTGGGGAAAGTGTGTGCTTACACGTTTTGGAAAAGAAAAAGGACCATATCGGAATAAGAAGCCATCAATGGAATGAACTTAACCACCTTCACAAAACTCACCCCATAAGGGCCCAATACATAACAACTTACAAATTCCTGCTGCGGAGACCGGCCAGAAAATGACAAAATGAAAGCCACCAGGATTGGTTACATGTCATGTTTCCTAAGGTTTCGGACCACGTGGAAGGCGAATCACGTAGCCTGATACAGGAATACGCGACTATGTTACATCACGCAGCTCGCCCTTGGTCGCTGTTATTTTACGCAGCCATGTTGTGTATGTGTCTCATCGAATCTTTCGCCAGTAAACATTTGGAATGAAAGCAGCACCCTGACTAGTAAACGATGGCTGGACGTGCGTTATATGTGTCTCAACCAACTTAGCCTGACAATTTTGATGCTCCAGTGGTTCCGTTTCTTTGACCTCAAAAAAGTAACCATTTTGTTTTCTAGACGAACTAATAAAATAACCAACCATGCTGATAAGTATAGCATCATGCAGCGATCCTAAATTAGATGGATTAGCTGGCAGAATAACAATAACAAACCGAAAATGTGTATTGCTACTTGAAAACAATCATGTATCGATAAATCGCTAACGATTTTTCAACACACAAAAAGTAGTGGCAAAAATACGCAGGTAACAAACAGGAAGACTGCAAGGAATGCTGAAATTTCAAACAATTGCGCCCGTACAAGTTTTAATTTTACAGAGAGACAGAGGAAAATACGTATCTAGGCTAGATAACGGGATTGGTAGCATTTCCAAGCTTTTTTATGCTTATGCGTATTCAAACTAAACCACAGGTTTTTTTTGCATGTAGTGATGTCCATTCCACTATAAGTATGAAGTAATGGCGATCAAATTGTACAAGAACCTAAAAGCCACTTCTTGTAAGTTTTCGAGTAAAAGTTCAGTAACGAAGCATTTTTGTAGCGTGCTGGGGTTCACAACAATACTGGAGGAATTAGAACAGAGAATACTGGCTGGAAGCATTTCTAAGTGAAAGAAATCAACTGGACTGCACCGAGTAACGCCCAGTCGTGCGGATTCCAGTTCTATCAGCCCCACAAGATTGCCGGGTAAAAGATAAAACGAAAGTGATTTATTCGATAACTGCTCAGTTTTACACTTCTAAGCCATGCACAACCTGAGGGGGATGTCAAGACTCACTTATCTTTTCTTTTCTTCGAGTAAAACTTCTGAAACAAGAGACACAGCACACACTGCTTAGCTGGACTTCGAAAAGACGTTTGATACTCGGCTGTTACTTCTACATCCAAATCCAATTGGAATGGCCTTGCTAGAATGCTGTTTTGTTGGGGAGTTTCTAGAAAGGGGGAAACCCTGAATGAAAATAAGTGTTGTGATATCAAAACAGGAAGCATCAATCAATGATGCCTCAAGAGGAACAGTGCCAGGAACACCACTGTTTATAGGTGTTTTAAAAGTACATACAGTTGCCTGGAAACATTACAAGCGGGATATTCAGCTGGGTTCCAGGTGAGTCTATGGCAAAACCAAATTAATTTGCAAATGGGTGTATATCTCAAAATCATTCCAATTTGGGTTCAAGTAGAACATAAGGTTGACGTAACCTCGGGGACTGCGCCTAACTGATGAGCCCCAAGAAGGGCAAAACCAGTCGGGCGCTTTCGAAGGATTTTTAGCAACCTCATGAGTAGTGCATTACGTAGGTTTTAGTTGTTTTCCTGTGGTATAAACTACATCAGTATAGCAGATCAGCCAAAAGGTGGGATCTAACGGTTAACTCTCACTGATTAGAATATGGATCAGGAAGGCAGAATTTTTAATTGTTCGAAGATCGCTGAGATAATCAGGTAAACAGGTAAAATGAATACCAGTATCAACAAAGGTTCTCACACAGCACAGAGTCCAAGGTCTCGCAAAGCTGAAACAGAACTTTCCATCTCCAGGGGGGCTGATGCAAACCGCCAGCTTGTTGCGCAAGTTCCGACGCACTGAATTCTCGTCCAGTTACATCTTGAAGGAATGAAGGCATAGATCCTGTATCTTAAATTTGGAATGGTTGCAGTGAGGACCATCTGACAAAACGGATAAAAGTACTCTGTGGGACCCCTTTCGCAGAATGACCAAGAAGCTTGACCTTTTGTGAGCCAAGAAGCCCTAGCCTAAAAGATCTTAGTAAAGCTTACCAAACGGCTAATAGATTATCAGGAACGGTAAGGAAAAGAAGAAAACTAAAGGAACACTCTTGATTGTTTAGACGAAAATCTGGAGTTAGTTTTCGCTACGAGTTCTCAACACACCATGTAGGTAATTCGTGGAATAGTCTTCCTACTTCTTCTGTTGAGGGCCCATTAGTTGACATCTTCAGAACGTAACTAACTAACGAGCCAGAGTAACTTACAAAGATGATGTTGATGACCCAGGTCCATAGCACCTAACAGTGGTTTTATTTGTTTGTTTTGTTTTGCTGGTTTACTGTATGAGGGTGCATTTTGATGTGTTGCGTGGCCTCCTATACAGGAAAGCTTACATTCACGACAGGCTTACCATAGCTACCAGATTTCCTTTAGTCCATGAATTGATGCGTGTTCAGAAGTCGTTCATTCCTCGAATGCCAGCTACTATAAGAAAGAGCGATTTATGGTCACGTTAACACACGGGCAACAGAAAAAGATCGATCTAAGTATGCAAAGGGACTGTCTTCGAATCATCTGCATTGCCTTTGTTCTGGATTTGGATACATCTGATTTGGTACCAACAAAGAGACAAGGTTTTGGTTGAGCTACATGGCACGCCAGCATATTTCACAGCCAAGTAAGCGGACTGTGTTCTGTCCAACATCTTGGGAGTTCTCGAGAAATTCTACAGCTTGCACACAAATTTGGTTTTGAAAAGAGACTCAACTGAACCCAGCTGAAAAGCCCGTCCATAATGGTCTTGGTCGACTGGATGTGTCCCACCAGATAGCCTCATGTTTCAGTTGCTCTGATATTCCCTGCAAATCAGGTCATTTCGCATTTAATTTTCAGGTGTTAAGATCGCGTTTATGTCTGAATGAATCAATGAATCAGTGTAATAAATTTTAAGCCATACTATTAAGGCAGGTTAGCGAACACATTTTGAAACTGTACAAGAAAAATCTTTCCACTCTCGCAACTAGGACCAAGAACACAGCCAATCAATCAGTGACTTTTCAGGTAGAAACAAGAGATAAGCTTCCTTTAGGTGGCATCCTGAATTCTATGAGTAACGAAATGCTTTGGAAATAACATGCTTCCCTTTGAGTTCTTCAGCACCTTATCTGGCGGCGATACAACTTACTATTGAATCTATTTCTATTGGATAAATAAGTATTTATAATTTCAGACTTGACCTATGCCTTTTGTGACGGATAATGTATTCAGGAGTCAAATCATAGTATCAAGACCATCTTGAGTGGATAATCCAGAAAGATAACTAAGTGACTGAATATAGTGTCCTTTATTAGTTTTAACTCAGGCATATACCTCTAGCATGTCATTCACGTACGTTAAACACAATGACGCACTCGTTTTCGAAAAGGTTTGGTAACAATCGGTAGATTTATTGCTGGGCAACGTTTCGCTTTTGACAAAAAAGCTTCGTCAAGCCAAATGACTAGGTTACGAGGTTGGTCGAGATTTAAGGCGGAAGGAGAACCAATCAGCTAAGTCAAGCTAAATCTCTGTTGGGTATCGGTCGAGGGTTTTTTGTGTTAGGGGAGGCGACCAAGTGTTAGGCCGATTGGGAACCTACATGGATTTGAGTCCGGCCTAGGGTCTAGTTCTTCCGGTTCGGTTCACGTGAAGATCCCTCTTGAACTTTAGTCGGGTTGGGATTCCACCCCCTGATTCTACCCCTAATGATTCTACGTGCATTGACACCCGCACACAGTCACGTGTCAACTCTGCTTGTCTAAGACCGCTTTCCATATGCTCGCCAGTTCCACACCCTCGATCCTGTTCAGGCTTGGTGATTTCCACCGCCTCGGCTATCAGCCGCTGTGGCGTGAATCGCAGTCCCCGTCTTAAAACTTCCACATTGTCTAGATCTATTGTGTCTAAGGCATGCACCGCCACCGAATGCACCTCGTAACCTAGTCACTTGGCCTGACGAAGCCTTTGTGTCAAAAGCGAAACGTTGCCCAGCAATAAATCTACCGATTGTTACCAAACCTTTCCGGAAACGATGACTACTCAATCGGTTCCAAGCGTTTTTCAACAATGACGCACTGTTGATCAAATTTAAGTAAAAAATGACTTCTAGTCGCGAATCAAGCATCAGTTGTTCGTTCACCGCATGTACCTTGTCACTCCGTCATCTGGATTTTCGATCTTAAAAAAAAGAAAAATATTGGACCATAGAAACTCCGGCCAGCGTCGCTACAGGGCTGGTGCAAAACACGTAGCTAACTGAAAGCTATTCACAAATGTTTCATCAGTCGATAAGCAGTGGTCATGTCTAGTAGAGAACAAGTTTGCCGGCGAAGTTTTCGCATAAAAATTTGTAATGAACGATACAACTTCAGTGGTCTTAATAATTTTCTTTGGTGGCTCAAACAGACGACTGATGGAATTCATGAAATTAACAGTGGGACTTTGGTCATTGAGTTTGAAGCACTAGGAAAACTATGATAAGCGAACGATTGTATATTATGATAGAACGCCATCCTAAAAAAGGAAAGACAAACCGATACCTGATTCACACATTTTGATTGACACTGATTGTTTTCGTCTGTAGAGCGTATTTAAAATAGTACGATCCTTCAGAATCAAAATAGAGCATTAACGCCCCAACTCATCAACTTCTAACAGGTCCTAGAAACACGGGGAGAGCAAGAATAAGTCCGCACAGATTCTTGCTGTACATCTGATCAAAAGTCCGGCTTCTTATTTATGCAGACTGTCATGTATCTGAAAAATGCATGAGATGTTGCAAATGCTCCCGATTGAGAACAAGGACAATTCTTCGAGAAATACACTCATCTGCAAACCAATTTTGTTTTTGCGAGAGACTCATCTGGAACCCAGCTGAATCTCTCGTTTGTGATGGTTTCAGGCAACTGAATGTGCTGCACCAGGCCGCCTCATGTTCCAGTTGCTACGATATTCAAGATATCGCGATACATGTATATTCGTAATGCACTACTCATAAGGTTGCTGAAAACTCTTCGACAGCCCACGACCGGTTTCGCCCTTCTTGGGGCTCATCAGGTAGGCGCAGTCCCCGAGTTTCCGTCAACCTTATGTTCCACTTGAACCCAAATTGGACTGTTTTTCGAGAAATACACTCATCTGCAGATGAGATGGGTTCAAGGACAATTCTTGTTTTGATGAGAAGGCACGTAATCTTGACCAGGAAAAGTTTCGAGAAAACTTCGGCAGCAGTTCAATCACCCAGAGAGAGTACCATTCACGATAAATATGTCCACATGTGCTCAGCATAAAAACAGATATGTACCTAGTAAGCTGATTGGGTTATTATTCAGTGACCTGATAAATTTTGCGTGCGTTACCGTAATCGGTGAGTTACCATTTGAGCAGTGATTATTTATACTGGGCAATAAATACGCAGATTCTGTTTTTTTTTGCAAACGAAATTGTTGCTAGGATATTTCGCTGTTGAGAAGAGCAAACTTATTACCATAATTTGTGTTAATTACAAGACTTAATGCCATTTGACTTTCATCCGAGTAATAATTCTGAATCATTGGGTGATTCTTTCTAACAGCCGCGGTCAACAACCCGTATTCACTCAGTAAAGAAGGTGAACAAAAAAGGTCACAGTCCACACATAGCTGAGGCAATTCTGAAGGTTGACACTCGAAAGTTTGAAAATGCACTAATGGAAGAGGGCGTCAAATAACTGCATAGATAGTTGCGTTCTGTATTTCAGTGATGTTTCAAATAAGCCTGATTTCCATTTTGACCGGAATAGTGGAGGAACCAACGCATACGGAACAAATTAAATGATGTTAAACCACAACCCACCACTGAAAATCGGCCGGAAATTTTGTCTAAACTTCTTGCCTAAAGTTGAAAGAGAAACAGCATGTCTTTGTTCAGTAGTTTTGGGTGGCGTATGTTATTGCACGTAAGTAATTACAAGGTTCGACGACTGGCTAAACCATCGTTCTCCCAGTTACAGCACCTCACTGCTATGCAAAACTATATGCTACACCGCCATCCAACTAGCTCGACCTTTTTTAATGCGGATTCTCCCAAAGTGAACTGTTAATAAGAATGTTTATTTGCTGAATAATTTACTGATAGTTTGCTGATTTAACTCATACCTGGGATGATGAGGTGCCAGCACGCACCAGTAATTTATAAACAGCTCTGAAGGAAGAACAATCCACACGAGGAATGACCTCTACACTTAATCACCCCCTCTATGTCACCACTATAGCCTCGCGACCTAATTATTGCCATTTAATTACTTTTCTCATACACGTTTACATTTACCCAGAACTTCACAGGAAAACCGGACTCATTTTGGTCACAATATACTAGTATTAAGAGCTATCCCTGTGCAAGTGAGTCTGCTGTAATCTGGAGTATAAAACCACCATAACAGTGTGAAATTCCCGAAAGAAAAGTTGTCTCCTGGAAGACATGCAACACCATTTGATGTTGCCTCTGTTTCTGAATCCAAATTCCTGAAAACTGATGGTTAAATCGGTTATGCTTGCATGTGCAAAAACATCACACAAATATCGAATTGCGCACCGAAGGAGCACTTAGGAAGTCCTATCTAGTAGAGGAAACATCATAACCTGGAAGGAACTTATTAGGCAAATTCCAGGCCTCGGAGCAACAAAACAAAGGGGATGGAGGATAGAGATCAAACCAAATGAAAACTTTGGATGTACAAAAGTCCCCAAACCGTTGTTTGTAGTTGTAGACCAGCAGTTTAACCATAGGACCGTTTGGCTTATATAAGTCAGTTCATTATAAGTTCATTAGTGTGAGGATAAATAGAGACTGAGCTGTTGATAAAAATCTTGACTTATAACTCATTCATCAGGTCTTGACGGCGTTCACCATTTAGTCCGTTTATTTGCCAGGTATGAAACAACAACTGGGGTACGTATTTTTGATATATATCAGTGAAAGGAAGAAGGCCTTCGCTGGGGAGTTGTCTATTTGAGAACACCAAATTAACAGTTGCAGACTATTGAACGGGAGAGCAAAACTCTCATGTGCATCTCGTTTACAAAACTGAATATTCACCTCCTCCTTGAACGCGTCTTCCTGAACTTTTCTGAATACTCATTCACTGTTACTCAAATCCAGCCGAATGCTACAAAGAGACTCCGCCAATTCCCTAACAGATCTCACTTTTCAAGAGACGCAAAGCAGATTTACGAGATGAGGTACTACTCACATGCCTCATCAGTAGTATCCACCGTTACACCAGTAGTGAAAATTGAAGAAGCAGACGAATATCATAAGCTGCTATCGCAATATGTTGTAACACCAATAGATATACAGTTGCTAAGGATTGTTTCATGTGTTCTATCATCAGTGGACGCTCGTCAGGCTCCATTGTAATCTATTGTGGAGTTCGTTGTCTCACCCGCAGACTATTCGTACGGCCCCAGGTTCTACTGCTGAAAGCATAAAACATGTGTTGAAAATCAAAATCCCGATCCGGAAGAGTGCCAGTCTGTCGTCCAACATATGATATTTTGTGCTTCAAAATTCCGGCTAATTCACTTTTTTCAACTACAACTTCGAGCAGTTATGTCTGAAAATTTCAAAAATATGTCCCTAATGCCGGGCTGTGAGGCCTGCATCCGGCTACTAACAGTAGTTTCAACCCGGATGCAAACGGCTTGGTAGGAACTGACACTGTTGGATCAGTTCTAACTTTAAACCACATCGAAAATTTTGATTGGTAAGTCAGATTTAGGAAGTTTTGGTCTGAATGCTTGTATGGCTTTTGCTGCACTGCCTACCGTGCCACTGACCACGAAGATTCAGGAAGTTGACAAGACCGCATCATCTTCAAGCATTAGGATGCACTGTAAAGTAAAGGTTTCCTCATTGCACCGACTACACCTGATTGCTTATTGGTAAACGATGACAACAATAAGGATACTCTGCCGCCAAACCACATGTCACCTGAGCCAACCCCAACCTCCCTATGAAGACTTTTGACAGAGTCTTGCACTGTGTAAACGTACCCATATGTAGAGGGAGTGTGGAAAAAATAAATGGCTGTACAAGTAGAAGAAATTGTCCAAGATGCCTGAACTAACTTGCATCTGGGTAGCATAATACTCACTACATTGTTGAGACTTCTCGAAAACAGAACAAGAATGATAATCAAGGACGAAGTAGATGAAAGGGTTCACACATAATCTATTCCGCATTCATTTTAAAAGCACCCAATATGAAAACGTAGCCCAGTGTATACTACCCAGAAATAGTTCACCCATGGATTGCATAGAAAGGATTGTGAAAAACATCCTGATTGTCACGATGAAATAATAACGAATAGTAAAATTGGGTTAAAACGGGTTGTTGGTTGGCGAACGTTTCCCCACAGAGAAGACCAGTGTAAACTGCAAAAGTTGAACACCTACCGAAGCCAGCTGAAGTAATTTTAAGTATTATGTATATCAGCTCATAAAAAGAGTGAGTAACTATCTTTGAGGTGTAAATGGTTGCAAAACTCACCGGAATCTGGGCATGGTCGAACGACTCCTACTGGTCGTTCGTCGTTTTTTTGAACGTGGAATTTGGCTGGTTCTTTGCTGTGAATAGACAGCGTGACCATTACCCGGCCTTGCTCGCTTTGGATCTGGGGGTGACAGTTTCGGTTCTGCACTAGAGTTCAAAGCTGCTAACATCGGCAATGTGCTTTGCGGTGCTACATCCATGACAGATTGTTTTTCAGGCAAAGGCTGTTTATTAAACTCTTCTTGTCTGCACACCGGCACACTTACCATTCTCGGAGAACTGCCCTTATCAACCTGTATGGACGCCTGATGAGATAAAGAATGACTCAGTGTTCTTATCGAAAAAGATCGATCACTTGGATCCATAGAGAGGTAGCCTGAATCCTGTGTGTGGCGTGATTCCAGTTTAGGCGCATGTAAAGGCTCTGCAAACTGCTCGGCCCATACTTCATGTTCTATTGCTTTCTTGACGCGATTTTCTAATCCGCAGCTTGTTGGAGAGTGTTCGGAATGCATTCTTGAGCTGACCAGTCCTTGGTCATATAGACCTTCACTTTCTAACTCTGATTCCTGTGGTGTCTCTGCCTGGGCTGTTCGACTGTATGACTGGGCTTCTAGAGGTTTTGCACTGAATGTTGAGATACTGTGCTGACCTGTACTTGCGTTTGGGAGGGATTTTTGCCTACAGGTTGACCATTCCAACGTTCTCCTCTCCCGGTCCCTTGGCACTGAGGCAGCTCTGGAATAAGCGAGAGGTGTGGAACTGAAAGCATCTGGTTGTGGCTCTTTTAGGTCATCTAACTTTTCTTCAGCCGCCTCCACGAACAATTGGGAGTGCAGAATGTCCACTGATTCTGAAGTATCCTTTAAGCCAAGTGAAATAAAACAGGAAAAGCACGTTAGACTTTTCTGAAAGTTCTCAGAAGAAAATAAAAGTTATCAATATAGCATCTAATTTGCGTGCTTTACGTATCTTGGCCTACTGCTTCCCAAATAACACGGACTTGATTTTTTACCGCCACCGGTTACACTGAACTGATGGCTCGTCAGGGTGAGAGCGACATCTTAAAAGCACGGGCACATAGTACTGTGCTCATAATTCCGTGAACACAGCGTCAATGAAGCGTACTTGCAGTCTAATAATGTACTCAAGATCACAGCCGGTACTGATGAACAATGGGAAAACTGTCTCTAAAAAATTCGATTACAAGGCAGAGTGCAAATTGTAAGCAGAGTTTGGGCAGAAACGGTAGCTTTGTATCATGCGTACTATTAAAGCCTAGATAGAAGTTTAACTGATCAGGCAAGACACCATCAACAGACCATGGGGATGTCAATTCAACGTCAGTTCCCATATCGTTGTTTATGGTATTTACAATGGGTTTGCGCAACAGCGTCACACACCGGGTTTTCTACTAGTCTTATCAGAACTGTCATTCCGTCAAAATTTAGAATCCACAGCACATAATTATCGGTACTGCCAAATTCCGTTATGAAAAATTACATTTTTCTGCCTCCAAGGGTGCAGTTTCAACTCCAGCCCCAATAAACTCATTTAATTTAAATGTAATCAAATTGGGGCGAGTTGGCTCAAGTGGTTAGGGCGCGAATTTACCGACAGGAAGGACCTTGGTTCGAGCCCGACCTTTGCATCACGTCTTCTTTTGTCTAGGCTTGGACAACCTGACAGTAGTCCAGCCCTCGTGCTTCCTCCAGGTGACATGGTAGCCGGGCACCAGAAGAGTGCTACAGATAAACACTTTTCTTTTTCCCACCTCTTCGCTTGTTTCTAGGGGACTCGCTGTCCATCACTTGATAAAGACTCAACTGCACATGGATGCCTATTTTCTTATTCCCTAATCAGGAAAAGTATTTTTTTACTGTTAAAATTTTTTATCACTTTTTTGAGGTTAGGATTTGGCATCAGTGAGACTCTAGGGCGAAATATTAGTCTTACAAAGCTGATTTTAATATCTTTTTGTTTGCTGCATGAGACTGGCAACAATTTATGAATCCTATTTGCCAATTTGCTACAATTGCATCACTCCCGTCTGAACATTTCTTCTTCTTAGGGGTTCGTGGGAAGATTGCTGTCTTTTACAGGGCCATTAAAAATGCGCTTGAGGGAGATGGAATATCCCAAAGAATTTTTGGCCGACTTCGTATTAAGCAAGAATTCTGAAGGTGTTCTGTATTTATCTTCCTTATCTTCGCTAGTCCATAAATGAGGCCACGTCCAACGTACTCGTCCCAATTCGTACCACCCACATTCGTCAAAACTTCTGCCAGGACGAGCACTTTCTCTCCTCGTAATAACATTGCGTCTGGCCCATGATGGTAAATGGTTTAGGCGTTCCATCTTGAGTTACTCTTGAATGGTCAGAGCACATCTTGGATCAGATATTGACCGGTCTACTCAAAAGTACGCACCGTCGTTTACTGTGGCTTTGAATGTTTTATTTTAACTCTGTCACGGTATGTTGGGTGCACCTTCTGTATATTACTTGTGACCAGCTTGAAACTAACTTACTCTGAGAGTTCTGATTGTTACGGAAACAGAGCTCGAAAGACGATCAGAAAGATTTGTGGTTAAAGGTAAGGCCTGATTTCAGAGTACTAGGAACCAAATATTGGTAGTTAGACTCCCGTGAAGGAAGTCGCGGATTTGAATATCGCGAAGACTTTCTGAGATCAAACGTGATGATGATCCTCACCGGATATGAAATACGCGCACAGTTCTTCTCGGCTTTTCACTCAAAAGACTGAATGCGAATACTGACGGGGAAACATTTTATTTGTATGTATGGAGTCAAATCCCATCTTGACTTGTAAACCGATTGGCTACCTTTCGTTTAGAGTTTGATAATGCAGAATATACCGATTGCAGAACCGCAACACTACTTTCTTAGGGTGAATTCCATAAGCTCGTACCTGGAGTTAAGCTTATCGTCCAATGAAACTTGCTGTCTTTGCACCAGGTTATCGGTTTCGCCCCAACTAAATTCGTGCATGCAGTTTCATTTGAATTTTAAAATAATATAAAGCTTGGAAGAGTCAATCATTTTATAATACATCCTACTTTGGATTTGAGCTATCTTATGAAAATTTCCATGCTCTACGCACACAAAATCTCATCACGACAGGTTTCCGCATTTTTATTGCGTTCGTCATTTGATTTACGGAAACTTGTGGAATTCCTCTTATTGTGTCATAGCTCTTTCCTAAAACCGAGGATATTGTTCATCCGTCAGACTGAAATGAATCCTCTCGGCTGATCCTCGTGCGTTCTGTGGAAGCATGGGTTGCTCGTTCTTGCGTTTCAGAACAAGTCTAGCTTTATGCATCAACGTATGACGAAATTTCAGCATTCACAATGGAAACGGAAGTAAAAGTAAAAATGCAAATTCTCCCGAATGTTGAAAAGAACAACTGATCCGCTGAAAAGATGTATTTAGAAACTGGATTACGACGCCTCAGCTGCGGTGAGTTGCATTGCGCACAACCAATGGAGTAAACGTGGATGTTGTGTACCAAATGGCTGATAATTGTTGTGCTACAACCAGTGGAGTGAATGTGGAGGCTGTGTACCAAATGGCTGATAATTGTTGTGCGGAGCTTGAGTAGCAGCTTATAATTTCTCATGAATATCGATGATAAGGACCACAACACTTTCGAAAGTAATGAATTCAATAAGGGCCGTGATGTTAGGACTGCTGCACCTGAGTCTTATGACAAATGTGTTCATAAAGGGATAAAACATAAATCTGGTTGGATTTGAAGGATTGTTCTTTCGGTTTAGGGTACCAAGTACGGTTTCCGTTGAACAAGTCCTATTCTGTTAACACGGAATAAACCGCCTCGGATATCATTCACTGTGTTTTGAATTGCTGTTTCACTACACTCTCTCCCCATTTTAAACAAATATATTTTGTGTTCACTTTAGGAACAGCGCTTGTGCAATCTGACCAATAACGGTCAGGCAACTATCTGGTAAATACAGACAAGTTGAATAAATCGTTGAAAAAGTGTCAGGACAAAAATCTTACTGTTTTTTTGCAATTGTTAGGTTGCAAAATGGTCAGCTCTCAAACAGAAAAAGTAAGATTGCTGGAAGAGAACCAAATGAAAAGAACTTTGTGGTGACTGATGCCGATCGACTTTTAACATTTATTAACCGTCCGACTCTATAGGTAGGTTTTCTAAGTTGTCGCACGTCAATATTTCATTTTGCTGAGTGCTATTCATTGTCAGTTTATCCATATCACCTAGGTATTCCATACGGAGTGTCCCATCCGTGCCACTATAGCATGAAAACCGTGGGTATCTTGAATGAGTCTCATCTGTTCGCAAAACAGATCAACGTTATACAAGTGTGAAGGACCCAACTGACAAGCATTTGGAGGTAAATACTGATAATAGTAAGAAACCTTACCACGTGGAACACCAACCGGACTGTTCTATCAGCCTTATAGGTAATGCTGCGCCAGACAAATAGCTGTAATTGCCTTTTTTGACTGGGCGATTGTGTGTATCCTTAGTCTAGGGTTGCCAGCTCAGCACGTTGCTAAAACTATTGGGATTAGATCGGTTTAAAAACCAAAAACATCTAGTGAAAAAATGTGATCTAGTAACGAAGCTCATCCAGAGAGAATTGCCAGAATCCAGGATGAATAAGCAACACTTCTTATAATATAGCCAACCATCTAGGTAGAAAAGCTGAGGATAAAAATAACATAGCAGGGTATTCCCTTTTTTGCGCAGAAATTTATGGTTCAAGAAATGGGTTACGATGAAGAATTGCTCTCTGTTTAGTTTTACTGTTTACTGACCGTATAGACTGTACACATGATAAATTTTACTGCACACATGCGATCTACCACATATCAATTTGGCTACCATAAATGTAATTGTCTTGTTTAGCTTTACTTGTCCACCTGGACAACTGACAATGTCATTTTTATCACAACCGGTATCGATGGCAACCGAAAATAAAATTGGCAATGTCATTTTTATCAAAACCGGTATCGATGGCAACCGAAAATAAAATCGATCCACGGCACGTTACAATCATGGTTTGGTTCAAAATCTCATCCACGCTGAATGAGGAGACAACCTGGACAATCGATATTTCTCGCGTCAACTTCAGGACAAAACCCTGGGAAATTCAATCGCTTTCAAACAAAAATTGAATGTTTCCTATCAAACAGCTCACATGAATAAGGTCAGAAAACGAGAAAATAACAAACATAGAGCTTCAAACGTCGCCAGTTAAATCCCACTGACATTTTTAGAGGAGCACATTGCTCGATCTCGGAACCTCTTTAGAAGTTCATATAACTTCGAGGCAGAGAAGAATAATGCAGACGTTCATTTTCCACCGGAATATCCCAGAGGGAAATCTGTTCATTCCATCACTGTCAGTCCAAATTAATCACGACTGCTTGTAACGCCAACGCACCAGCATATCAGCTTATTCCATTCCTCCTTTTCAGAATGTTTTGTAATATTTTCCAGGAAGGTACTCGGATAAGCCATTGCTTTCTCCGTGGGTTTTTCCAATACTGGTCGGTCGGGATACACTATATTAGCAGGCCGATAACTTTGGACTTCCTTCTTATAACTATAAAATCTTGTTAGGACCTTTCTCACTTATGGTATGGCAATAGCAGACTTCAGTATTGCCTTAAGGGATCTGTGGTTGATTAAACTGCTATCTCCACCTATATACATAATGTTTCGTGCCTTCTTTCCAACCCAACTCAGATAGGCTGAAAACCTCAGTGTGCCTCTGGGAATGTTTAATCTGTGAGATTTTGATGTGGAAAGTGGTGTCTTTTGATACTGTTTCCAACATCCCTTTAGATATATGGGTATCCTAATTACAGATATACACATCCTTTGGTTAGCCCGCCAACGGCTTGCATCGGCTGGATGTCGTTTGCTCATTTCACGACACTTGGTGTTATCCAGTCTGTTGCTAGTTCTGATGTACCGCTCATCTGCCAGCACGGCCTCAAGTAACGTCTTTAATTTCCAATTACTGACTAACTTTCTTGGAATTTTTCGGGGATACACTGTGGCACGTCACCTTAGAACATCGATTGAAGTGTCTCATGTCTTTCATGGTATCGGAATTAGTCCCGTTGAGCACAATGAGGGATGAACTGTTACAAAAATCTCGATTTCAGAATACTTATTACTACCAAGTATTGCTTTTTTAATCATGGATGGACATCTCCACAATTGCAGTTCGCTAGATGGTGAATGGAATGTCGTCACGGAAAAGTTGGTCCGTCTCTCACCGTTTATTCTCATGGATTTCACTTCGAGAAATGTTCCAAAATTTCGCCCTCTATTTCCTGCCACAATGAAATATTGTGGTTAAAACCCGTGTGCTACATTCAATTCCTTAAGCAATTTGTTTAATAATCATCTCGGAATAATCAAATCATTTGCCTCAGGTTGGTTACACTATCCGATAAGTACGACTCTGAAAGAGAAATCCAAGGTTTTAGAGGTGGTACATGCCTGTTTGTTTGATCAGTTATTGACCTTAGCCATAGACACTCAAGTTGGCGAGATCTTTTAGGGTACTATCATTTTTATTCGTCCTTCAAAATTTTTCGACAGCAGAAACTATACGGGATTCGCCATGTTTGTTCTGTTTACCAGAGGCTTTCCCAGCAAATGTGAACAGAGTGCATCGTTCCTGGGATAATGCTGGTCATTTCTCAACCGCTATGATGTGACGAAATAAAAAACTGAAAATGCGGAAGATTGGTTGTCAGCTTACCCCACGTCACATTCAGTTGGATACCGTGAGACGGTCCAGATGGCGGTTGAGCGACTCGGTTGATCGTATCAAATCGTGTCACATAACCAAGTCAAACTCAGACCCGTAGGCAGATGATTCGTAGGAGCACGAATCGCTTTCGGCATCCTGGTGCCGAATTTAGCACTTATATGGTGATTGCCTCTTTCTAATCAACCGTTGCCGTTGGATCAATACTAGCAGTCTATTGGGTATTCAGTAACTGAGGCGAAACGACCCATTTGGTTTGTTCGCGTAACTTACATGACTTATGGGTGACGCGATTGAGCTTTTGGCTGAGCCAATGAGTTTGGTGATGTTTTGGCCAGAGAAATTCTCAGGTGTACTCTTGGCAAGTTGTCGCTTCGTGCGCCAAACATAATGAGCTGAACAACAGCAGAGGAGCTAATATACAACCAAATTATGGGTGAAGACTGGCAACTTGTCTTTGAGGTTTAGGTTGCGCAAATAGTTGATTGTAAACTAAGATAGCAGAGTTGCGGCCAGAAAATGTGTTGTAAGGATTGAAACAAGCGGTGATTGACGGTCTGCTAATAACTTTCCTTCATAGATAGACTCAATTTGATTAGCCTTTTTGCAACGGTCGTAACGGTTAGATAGGACGTTGATACATATTCTTAGCTATAAATCTCTCCGAACAACCGTCGGCTCCGAACACATTAGCGATGAACTTCAGTTCGAGGTCCAGAGTATCTGCAGAGCAAATTTGCCTTACCCTGTTTGTTAACGTGTACATCACGGTTCTTCCTTAGCGGCACAAAACTATGGAACTTTGTGTACTGTCCCGTTCATGTGGGCTTTCTTTGAACAGATGTCTAACTTGAGGCCGTAGATTATCCAAAATGTGGAATGCATTGTCACTTTCGGTTTCAAAAGAAAACTGAATAGTGGAATTCACTTGGTCGCAGCTGATTAGGAAAGCGTCTATTTTGAAGCAGTTTAACAATAGCATAAAATTGCCATCTACTTACCGCAGATAAAAGTAGGTACGTTTAAGCCAAGCTCCAAATTACCTAGCCAACTATCATGGAGGGAGGCCATGGTAAGTCCACCAATTTGTCGTTAAAATGTTGAATTAATTTGGAACTATAATTTAGAAACACAGCGTAGAATAGTTCCATCAAAGAGACCGCGGAATAGCGGTGTCAAATCTGATGAGTCGATGTAATCACAGACACATTTTATAGTCTAAATTGGACGTCCATAAAATAAAATGCACATCAATTTGGATCGAACAACAACGTCGTTTGTCAGCTGCACAAATTCAAATGTGTCACGGAAACTGTATTAGCATGAACGCTTAAATACGGGATCTAAAAGCTCAACCAACCATTGGACCGTTGTGGGATATGGAAAATCACACCTATTTAAAATAGACCTTAATGGGAAATCTTCCTCATGAGACTTAGGCAGACCGCAAAGTCGTGCGATTATGGTGGCAGGCAGGCTTGAGAATGTTGAATAGGATGTGAGAATTAGGTCTTCATTCCTTAGAGTTTTTGGACAGTTTATCAGCTGTTTCTCAGTTGCTCCAGCCTAGTCTTTTGCTTTTTGCCTTTTGCTAAATTTTAAGGTGTCACTCCAGATTCGCATCATATTTCTGAGGTAGTCATCCAGGGTCATTATATATATATATATGTATATATAGTGTTGCCGCTCTTTTGTCAAGCTCTGTTAGCAGTATGTCATTTCGCATTCGTAGAGCTGTTAGTGTGCCGTGTTTCTTTGTGAGAAGACATACTATGAGCCATTTAAACGTGATTGTACTGATAGCTGCAACTGACTAGATCGGATTTGAGACAGTCTTAGGGCGCCGCTGACCTCGAAACCAATTCACTATTCTGATCAAATAGGTTGTCCAAATGCATTTCAGTCGCTAATCTGTCATCCCTACGACGTGGACAGCAGAATATTGGCACTCCAATAGCGTCTCATTGAGGACAAAGTTAGAACTGTTGTGTACTTCCCTCTCTGGGTTTTCGAAATTTCCGCGGCCTTGCCTCACTCAGCTTGAATGTTTCCTTGTCAGCCCGCTGTTGTAGTTATACTTTCATCACAACATAAAACTCCTGACGTTTATCGTCCAAAAGATCCTGGCTGCCTAGCCATTGATACTCGCTCACTTGTCTGTATAGCTGAACAACTTGAGTGCACGTAAATTCTTTTATTGAGACTCTATCGGGTTGGATACGGTTTCTAAGTAAATGCCCCCAATACGTTTTTGGTATGGACCGAGTTCGATGTATGCCTCGAGGAATTTTGTGAGCACATTCCTCTTTGCAAACCTGGTGGTGAAGCCAGCTATCCAATCACTGCTGGATTCTCACCTTCTCATAATTGTTGGAATATCCCCGTAGATTCCGCATGAACACGGTGACAAACGTTAAGGTTCTCGGGGTCTGCCACTATCGACTTGACGGCCTGGCTTTACTGCAATCGAAGTTATTGCGTTACATCTTCGGTACCATGCTGTCAAAAACGGTTCGTACGAGCGCTGACTCAGTCGATCAGTGGCCTTTTAGACCGTCTGTCAACACCCAGTTATATGCGACGTGGGGTTTGTGTTTCCGCGTTTCCCAAACTTAGTTGTTTATTTTATTCGTCATCCATATTTTGGCCATTAGATATGTACGGACTTGACAACGGGAAACTGAAAACATTATCGTCCGTCACTGTGTTGTTGTTCTTGTTAAAACTGTGAGGGCATTCAGGCAGTATACTGTCGTCCTTGTAATGTATATCTGCTACTCCCATACTGATTGTAACCACAGTGAACGACCCTAGCTTCGCTAGTATTCGGAAGGTATTCATGTCTTAAGTCCCAAACCAGGTGAACGCAGCCAGAAAAACGGGACATCAGTCGGGTAAGTTCTGGAAAATTCCATTCCTTGATAAATTCAATTTCTGACAAAATACCAGTGTTCTCAAATTCTACCTTCAAATGTTTGTTGTACGCGTGTGCGTACACAGTGGGTTAGAACTGACTCAATGAGCAACGTTTTGTCCTTCTGGTCGTTGGTGGAACAAAATGATCCTGAAAAGGTTCTGAGCATCTGAAACATATCAGAAACCTCAATTCTCAACGATCCAAATAAGTCAGCAAAAAAACTAAACGTCATCAGCTAGACAGACCCAATGTCCATTCTGAGCTGTTATAGCGCAGTCACTTTTCGTAAGGAATGCGATTTAATTTTCATTCTACCAGATGTTCATCAAGGCGGGATCCACTGATTTGGACGCTGCTAATTGCCTGTCTCCTAATAAGTTTTTAGAGTCACCGCGATCGACTGACCAAATCTCTAGACCCATCTGACTCAGCAGCCAGTTTTTATTGAGTCAAAAGTGAACTTTGCGTCTTATAGCATCTCATGAACATGCAGAAGAACCACTTTGTGTACCACCAACACCTAAGCATTTGTCACTAAATTGTTTACTCATAGAGGAGAAAAAACGTCCAAACCAGCTGCTGAAAGACTCCACCAAATCAGTAAAACACTCGTATAATTGAAGGCATTGAAATTGAGACGCAAAACTGTTAGAAGATTCTTGTTTGAGCCTCAAGCCTTCTGTAAAACCAATCCATTTCCGGATTGCTTGCACCGGCGTATAAGCATAAACTTCCCAGATTCCGTCTGATTTTGTAAGTTTGGAGGGTATAACAAAGGCTGAACAATTATGTTTTCCTCCAAGGTGAAGAGGGAGACTGAAATATTGCTTGTGTTTACCCTAATTAACACCCACACAGAATTTAAGCATGCATAAAAGCCGCAGTTCATGATGACGCAGAGACGGTGGCGTTGGAAGCAGAAAAATTCACTCCGTTTGAGCATTTCACTAGCATAAAAGATGCCGAGCCAAGTAAAACTCTAAAAGATTAGACGAACAAATAGATACGTGGAAACAAACAGACGTGACCACGGTATATTTTCTTTGTGGCTTAAGTTGCGACGTTTAGTTAAATGGCTGTTAAGATGGTTTACACTACTTTCGGAATTAAACAGAATCAAATATATCTATCTGAGTTCTGAAGAAACGGTGAACCAGTTAAATGTGCCCCTTTATTTGAGACAGGTTTTTCCACCTCGTTCAGCGAGACTGCAAGCCTAGCAATAGGTGAGGGATTGGGCATGTCGGTGAATATGCTCGGTGCCAATCCGGTATTTTTCGTTATCAGCATTTCCCTTAAACAGCGAACAAAGCATGTGTAACACGATTGTGTTGTTCCGTGTTCTAGAACATGATGGAGACCGAGTTTTCGGAAACGGCTTATCACGTTGTATTAAATAGGAAACATAGCATCAGTTTGTGAAAACAGTTCAGTTTACTGACATGAAAACATTTCACATGGATGTCTAAATAAAAGCATTAAGAAAGTCCAGCTGATACGTTTAGGTTAATAGTATCACGTTCGGTATATTTGAACTAATTGACTAATTATAAAACCCATGGATGTTCAGCTCCCCAAAAAAGCGGGTTAAGAGTAACGGTCACTTGAAATTTTAGTTTCAGCATTAGTAATTATAGTGTCAGTTTAAAGGCAACTCACTCCAATCGGTGAAGTGTCATTCTCAGTGAGTGGAATTGTCCTGGTAATGGGCTTAGCCTGTTTGATCCTCTGTTGTCGGAGCAACTTTGTTTCAGATTGGTTTTGCCTAAGTTCTCTCGCACTTTGGTTGGCTGGACCTCTGCTTTTGTCCACTAGAATGGAAACGCGCTTTGCTTCCGCCTGTCGCACAATTTCCGTCTTATCCAAATAATTCGTACTTGTGGTTACTTTTTGTGGCGACACAGACCAGCTCGTAGGTTCTTGGGACCGATTCGGGCTTTCAAGACCCAGTCTCGGATTGCCGATTTTCGCAAATCTTTCAAACGTATCTGCATCTCTGACAGATGCATGGGCAATTGGATGGGATTCTTGGGGTAGCAGTCGGTTGGTTACAGTGCGGAGAATTTTGGAGCGCCACAACTTTCCCAAGCGAATTGTGGAAGCATTTACTGCTGCCTTAGGAGGAATTGAGACTTGTTCCTCTACGTCCGGGCTAAGAAGATCAGGCAAAGCCGTCGCGTCGGATGTTGTGCCAAGTGGTCTTGACGTGGACGGATTGCCAGCACTTCTTTTCATCTCCCATTGTAAACCTGAAAGAACAAACAATGTGAATGTATTAGACATTAGCGAACTGTCGAGTGCTGTGTCGCAATTATCTTATCTAAATGTCTGCTTTCTGCATCCCTGTGCCTTAGCAATAAGATGCACTTACTAAGCTACTCGTAAGGTTGCTAAAAAACTCTTCGACAACTCACGAATGTCTTCGCCCTTCTTGAGGATCATCAGTTAAGCACAGTTCCCGGGTTCTGCCAAACTGCACAAAATTCGGCAAACACACTTACATAGCAATTTGGTTTTCATGGGCGACTCACGTGAAATCCAGCTGAATCTTCTGTCAAAAGGTTTTCAACAAAGTTGCGTGTAGTGTGCAACATTTTAACAACATTTTTACCTGTCTATACGTAATTCACTACTCATAAGGTTGCTGAAAATTCTTCGACAGCTTACGACCGGTTTCGTCCTTCTTGGGGCTCATCAGGTAGGCGCAGTCCCTGAGTTTCCGTCAACCTTATGTTCTACTTGAGCTCAAATTGGACTGTTTTTCAAGAAGTACACTAATTTACATAAGATTGACGGAAACGCAGGGACTGCGCCTACCTGATGAGCCCCAAGAAGGACGAAACCGGTCGTAAGCTGTCGAAGAATTTTCAGCAACCTTATGAGTAGTGTATTGCGTATATACATGTATCGCGATATCTCGAATATCGTAGCAACTGGAACATGAGGCGGCCTGGTGCAGCACACTCAGTTGCCTGGAAACATCAAAAACGGGAGATTCAGCTGGGTTCCAGGTGAGTCCCCCACAAAACCAAATTGATTTGCAAATTAGTGTATTTCTCGAAAAACATTTTTACCTGTTGTTCAATTGGCTTATATCAGGGATGTTTGTGGTGCTGCAGCGCGTTTACGAACGTCACGATATCCACAGATCGAATAGCTTGAAACCTGTGTAATAAGGCAACGTTCACCTTCAGACAACTGATGCCTACCGATACGACTTCATTTAATTTAATTCATTGGAGAGTGAGTGGATGAAAAGTCCGTTTCATTTAATTCGTTCTCAAAGCGGACGAAACTGTAATATCTGTAAACTATGTATGATAGTTATGCGGTTTATGACTGAGGAAGAAGAAAATATATACTACAACTTGACTGGATTAAAACGTTCATCTGTGTCTTTTAATTATTTCGTTTTCCGTTATGCTCCTTTGAGGCCTACGTTACGTGATTATCAGTCGATTCTGCTAACTTGTGATGTAGTTGTCTACGACCCACTCTATGAAACGTTTCCGTGGCAAATGCCCCGCCGATTGTTGGATCACTGCGAAGGAAGAGATAAGTTTCTTTTGATCCTTGAACAAATCTGCACCATTTTTTATCACGATAGTGGAAGCAAAGCAGCAGCGGTAGACGGAATTTTCTAACACATGTCCCGATCGTCCTCAGCAAAATGTTTTCATGATCAACATCCTTGTACTGACTTGAACATCATGCTCAACGTCACCATATACGAATACCATACTGATCCTAGTTGTACACTCAAAAACTTTGCTCAATCTTTGTTTGATTCCTCGTTCAGCCGCGTTTTACACAACAAACTCTGGAAATGAAACCTTTAGTGTGCACCTCCAATTAAATAAAACATCAGTAACCCAACTTGTTTTCATTGGTTACTGTCCAGCAGATGTATTCGGAATCCTGTCTGGTAAAACTCCGAAACCGAAGTGGCCAAACAGAAAGACGCTCAAGTGCACAATAAATTGAAGACCGACGGCCTAATTCTAAAACGTTTAAAGTTCTTTTCCCCCCTTAAAATACGTCTTGGAATTAAATCTGCTTTTTCGTAATTTTTGGTGTCTGCATTTCTGAGAGTGTGTTGACTAAAACTTTAAAGCAACATTTAAAGCTATTGAAGCATATTCCGGTCCGTACAGCATGTGCTATCTCCCAAAAAAACCTGGCTATGGTTTTAAGAATCCAGGTTCTTCTCCAATTTTCCATTCACTCTTCCATACAATAATCAATTTCTTGAGACATTTCCAAGGTCACTTTTATGGCCGAGCCAGAAGAAACCACAAAAGCTTTTAGTTTATCGTAATTGATGTATCAAATGAAATGAATTATATGTGGAGCAACCTCACACTAAAATGAATATCTATTGATGTCAGAATATCCATCACCAACGGACGGCTTCGCACGATCAATTCAAGAATATTATGGTGCCATTTTGCGGTCTGCCATGGGTCCACAAAATATGCTCAGGCGATATCCGCACAAGGTAATCATCTTGCATTTGTGCCACAGAAAACGGCTTACTGAAACGCTCGGGAGAATAATGAAGACTTGCTTCTAACATTCTTAAAAAAAACGGAGAAATATCACGAGGGAACGCTTTTAAAAGAGAAACATAGCATCAGTTTGTGAAAACATTTCGGTTTACTGACATGCAAACATTTTGCATGAATGTCTAAAGAAAAACATTGTATCTAGCTGATACGTTTAGGTTATAACTAGTTAGGTATAATTAACCTGACCAGTAGCTCAAGTCCTGCTTGGTTAGTTTCAAGGGAGCACGAAATCAACTACGATGACAAAGCTCTTGTTCAAGGAGCGCATGGAAAATGAGACGTACACAATTTTTGCTACCACACGGATAAAAGTCTCCTGGTGTCAAATGAAACTGACCAAACCCAGCACAGTTTCAGTGCTGTTACCCTAAGAGAAAACGTCCGTCCACAATCAACATATGTGTATTCGCTGATCGGATTAAACGTCCGTCAAAGAATATATTTTGAGGTAATCCAGAGATATGCGCACCCAAACGTGACAACTTGACTGAGTGGCAGACCCTACAAAGGATCATAATATCCCATTTGACTTCACTGTTGAGAATGTTCAGCGTTCTGGGACGGCAAATTTACAGACCCAAATCGGAACAAGTGTAATGTAGAGACGAATGATGTCTCGTTTGGGTAGATCGCTTCTTCGAACGAAACGCTGTTAATTTATTTGTCACAATGAGACTCGAATGTGTGTCAATTAACCGACCGGGGACTGGAATGTTTCCTGAATGTGTGATTCTTCTTATGTATTTGGGTGTACTATATTCAGTCGTTGGTTTCGTTGACAAGCTCTTAGGTTGCAGTTTGCTTAATCCAGGAAATCTCAAGTATTTTATGTGGAGTCCGGACTGCCGACCGCAAGGCAAACCGTTCAAGCACAAGCTACGCCAAGCCGTTTCCTAATGTTAGCTATCAATCGTGTTTTGTTTGAAGTAAAATCATGAGCACCATGGCCTACTAAAATAGAAATAGCAAAACAAACTTTACTGACCAACACCCATCTTGCTCAATCGCAAATGTCACGCACCGTACCTGGGCAGCAATGCTATTTTATAAATCCCATCAGAGTTCACGTCACTTGCTTGTGAACTGGTATGCTTGCTCCATTATTCTGATAAGTTCACAATAAATAGTGGAATCCGAAGATCTATGTTTTGCTGCCATTTAGGCCTGTCAGTTGTACATTCTCATAGGTCTGCGATAGTCTAACTCCAGATATCTGACATGCAATGGGAACGTTTTACCGATACTTGACCAGCGCGCCTTGAACATATCCCAGTTACCATTGTTGAAAAGTTCAGCATATTGTCACATGATCATGTGATTGATTTACCCAAGTTAGACCAGATGAGTACCTAGAGTTATCTTTTCGTAGACTGAGGTGATCTGACCTATTTAATTCTTCTGGTACAAAAGTTTGGTCAATATCGAACACCTGGAACACACCCGGAGATACCATATATATATATATACCGTAGTCCGGTGTGAAGTGGCTCCTGCTTGGACCTGGTGCTACTAGGCATCAAAAGATGAGGATATTTGATATTTTATGGGGTGAACTGTTAGAGCTGCATTCACTAAAAAATTACTCATCTACTCTGAATTTAACCATGTCGTAGCTTTCTGATATATAGCCAAATACCAAATTACATGTTTACTCAAACGAAAGAATGTATGCAAAAACCCCTATTGTAACTAAGTACCCTTTATTTGACGGAAAGGTTTGAAGCAACCAGTGTTGAGGGAATAGCTCGAAATGAATACAGAAAGCAGGCCTCAGGACTGGTTTTTGCGCAGCTCTGACAAAATATCCGTACCCGTTCCTAACAGTTGCGGTTAAGGGATCAAATGGGCGGAACAACGCTTGCGCACTGGGTACTACACTCTCCCAATTTCCCCTTTTGAAAGAAAGTCAAATGGCTCTTCCATGTGCAACGTTTTAAATTACGCATCTACAGACTTTCGCTGGTTTCTTGAGAATTTTCAAATATTGTATTTGTATTGTATTTGTATTGTATTTCCTCATGGTATCGAGATACCCGTAAAACTTATATGTAACTGTATTTATCTCTGGCCGTATTTACAAATTTCGTTTTTCCATGCGGCCACATATTACTAAAACCTATAACCTAAAAATAATGAAATGTAACTCAAATTAGAATGTACAAGAAGCGTTTTAATACTACGAGAGAGCTGACGGAGTCGTTGAGCAGAGTGACATGGAACCAAGAAACGGCGAGAGAGCTGACGGAGTCTTTGAGCAGAGTGACATGGAACCAAGAAACGGGAACCAAGGAACCCGAATTATGATGACTAGCAGCTTTGAACAAGGTCAGTAAATTGAACGACCTTGCACTCCAACAGTGTAAGGTTCCAGGAGAACATGATCGGTCCACAATTACTATCTCATGATGGTCAAGATGATTACAAAAATAGGAAATGTGCGACACTGCAAGCCACGGCAACATGGTTGGAACTTCGGTGTCCTGGTTTCAACTCTCAATGTGGTTGAAAATTGGTGACGATGATTCTGAACTTCCGAAGAAACCAGCAATAATCTGCATGCTTCCACCAAATTACAAATACATATTACTGCAGATATCCCTATGGCAAACTGTGCCTAGAATGCTGTGTTAGGACACGAAGGAGTTGAAACGGTGGAAATCATTTCGGTGGATGACATTCATCTGATCCATCTATTGACCTTTCACTGGGGATGGGTGAATGCTCCTGAGAGTAAATCATGTGAAAAGTATGAAGCTACTAATAACTGAAGCATATGGACTGTCTTCTGTATAGTATATAGTTTTGGAGGTCAGCGAGCTCGACACGATTGAACGAGCGTGTATATGCAAAATCGAAAATTTTTACGACATTTCGTCTAAAGCTGCTTTACTGAAGGTAAAACAGCTGCAGTTGCTAAGTATTCGCCTGGAGCAACGTCACTCAAAATGCCTACCGTGGGATCGATACTGAAGTCCGTTTTTCAGTGAAGGCGGGAACAGTTTGACAGTCGCCAGCGGTCTATCTCCGTCTCCAGACAAATCAGTGGTGAAACAATATTAAAACTTAGAGGAGTTGAAAAATATATTGTTTGCAGTGACTTGTTTCCACTTACTAAATTTCATCAAGCGCACATCCAGATTTATTCCTCATTCTGTTAAAATATGGGAGTATCGTTGTCCATTGTTTGGACGAGGCTGATAAACGTTAGATGAATGATGGTGATGATTAATGAATTGTCATCAACATAGCTTGGCCGGTAGTTGCATGAGCCTTCTAATACAGGAACCTGCTTACCACATTTAGGCTCATCTGGTTGTAGTCGGTGTGCTGCATTGTCACAACATTGTCGGAGCCGAATGCGGCCACTCTACTATTCCGTAATGTTCTTTTGCAGCGAAATAGGGCAGAATCAAACCGCTACGGTAAAAACGACTGCCACCGAATTTGGCTCACCTTTTCCATGCCTACTTTGGTCAGACAGTCAGTCCGAAATTTTTTCATATCCTCAATACACAATTGACGACCGAGTGAATAGATGACTCATTGTCACGAGATGACACCGAATAGAGATACATCCAATTTCATCCATAAATATAACCGACGAGCAGGTCAAATTAGCCAGTATCCGTACTGGCCAACGGAAAAATCCGTCTGATTCAGTGACGCGAAATTCCGCAACAGGTTTCAAGAATACATGTGCGAGAAAGCACTTCGAATAGGGTGTGGAATCGCATGTGATATTTGCAACACCGATAAAATTTGTGAGGTGAGCACCAGATAGTCGCAGTACTCTTGCACAATCAGCACTCATTCAACTGCACCTGAAGGTCTGATTTCTAGGCAATGCAATATAATTTTCAACGCAACCATTTAAAAATCGAACTCCACTGTCAAGTTAATCAAAATAATCAAGAGAAGAAGCTATTTCTCCGAAAAATAATTATTGTAAAGGAATAAACGAAGAGATGTATTACATCAAACTAATGGAATTTTGATGGAAAAGTGTGTTGAAAAATCTAGAAAACTTTAAAAAAAACACTCAAGAAATTTAATAAAACATACCAGGCTGCTTAAAAGCTGGCTCTATTTCTCGAACCAAATATCTGGCTTTCTGTGACAAGCAACGTGCCTTGAAAACGATTTCTTCTGCCTTCTGTGATGCGATGCGCGCAAGCTCAGCACTGTTTTGAATGGAGAAAGGTAAAAATTGCTTGCTTGCCTAACTTTGATAGGACGGAGTAATATATGCAAAAGAATAGTGTCTGGAACCAGTCCGTGGCCTATAGTAAAAGTGCAGTGTACCGCAATTTCAGAGATACACCTTAAAAATAATCAATTTAACTGAAACTGTCAGCAATCAAATAAATATCTAACTCAATCAAGAAGTTCCAAGCCTGGCGAACTTTCTCTCAGAGAGCATTATCTTATCAAATGCGTATCCAGATCTTTCAAACACACTCAAATCAGTTGTGAAAAATAATTACAAAATTACAAAAGTAAAGAAATTAGTGCAGATGAATGAATCAGCAGTCGGACATGTGCCGCAGAACCTAGTAGCAGTTGTAATCAAACCACTAATTGGTTTATTTTATTATTTGCTTAAAATTTCGTCCATCTTGTAATCGAGCACAAGAGAGAAACGTTTTAAGTTTAGTGATTATTTTCTCTAGCAAATGTGTGACCAACACTAAATGCCTTGGGTATCATGAGTCACATAACTTAATGGAACAAGTATCTGCTACAGCCACCTTGAACGCAATGGTTTCAGTCTGCCTTCTTGTTTTAAATCATTGACCCTCATATCTCTTGTAACGTTACGGAGTTTGAGTTTTAGCAGCCCGCTATATGTAGCACTCCGATAACTGAGTTAGCAGTTGTCGGTGGTATGCAGCTAAGTCATGGCGCGTGCAGTACTTGAGCAAATAAATTAAAATGACACTTTTTCAGGCCCTCAAGAAGTTCACGAAATGATTATCACAGTTTCAGTTCCTCCCTACCTTATTCAAATTTTCAAGTTATAATGATCCATAAAAGCTGGAAAATTGGTAAATGTCTCCCACCTAGAAGTGGAAACGAGAAAACTCTGCACGAGGATTTTACACTCACATCCATCAGATTTTGTGAATGACCGCGTTTTCGTTTTTGTCTATTGAATCCGACTTGATGTGATATTTCCCCCATTCATTTGCTTACACCGCCCATTTACTTTTGTTTTGCTCAAGGGCTGCCATCTCCAACAACCGCATACTGGCGTGTGCGTGTTTCACTGAGCAACTTACAGACACGTGTTCGTCCCCCGTCTCCTGACCTGCTATACATTGTTCTGTCGTGATTTTCGCGTGATCGCACCTCCAACCAGAATCACAAGACTGGCCTCGGAAGGAACAACCGCAACCCACAATAACGAGCCAGCATTTCGCCAGCCGTTGTCCGGTACACGGACCTTGACACTGCGCTTTGCGGACTAGTGACAGACTTGTGCATTTGCTGACGCCATGAACGTGGGTAACTGAGGTATGTTCTATGACCTGCTCACGTCTGTGTAAATGGTACCGTATATATTTGAACTCCATTCTTCCTTTTGATATTCGGGATTGTCAAACCTACGCATGACTCTAAGTTTCGTGCCGGGAACCTCAACACTCCCAATAAATATTTTGATAAGTTGATGGCAACTGGGCAGTGAAGGGAGTTTTTTAAGTCGAGGGCCGCATGTTGTCAAAAGTAACTTACCGTTACCGCACAAATGTCTGGATTAATGTCTTCGAGCATTAAGGGTGCGATGGATATCCAAGTAAGGCAGATTCACAGTACCGTTTAATGTCAGAAAAGCATGTCCGGCGTAAAAGATGCGGATTTGACGGTCTAAAGTTTGAAACTCAAAAATACTTACTACCCTGTCCTAAGAATCTCTGCGCTGACTTCCCGTATCTTATCAGCAATCTGATTCCAGGTTAGTGAATATGCCCGGTGAAGTCTTTAGAATAGCAATATGGTAAAAGAATCTTGTTTTCTGAGATTGGTTGTCAAAGGTTATACAATGCAATCTCGGCGGGGTTTATTGCGATGGTCATAAAAGTTAGCAGAAACGATGAGAGGGAGATTAGAATCCTGTCCATGACAGAGGAAATTACCTAACAAGGGCTCTAATGAAGGAAAGAATTTTTATTGAGATCCTCGATTAACCTTAGGCAAGACAGATTCCGGAAGACTCGGGGAACAAAACAAACGAGGCACAAAATTGCGGCACATTGTCGTGTACACGAAGCACTTAAGAGAACTATCACAGTGTTAGTTTATCGAAGCCTAGACAGAAGCTATCGAAAAGTCACGGTTGGGTTTGTACCATTGACCCTCTTGTCAGTAGCTTCAAGCCAAAAGACCGCATGCTCCCCATCCCTAGATGCCTCACAATTTCCAAGACTGGAAAAGAGTCGGAGTAATGAAAAGGCACAAACTGTTGCTCTACTATGCTCGGCTAATCCAAAATGGCTTGACGATGCATTCGGAATGGCGTTGCGCAAAACAACCCGCCTTTGTCAGTCGGAAAGGTGGTCAAACCATATTCGCTGTATGGCAAATCAACCAGTGGCGAGGCTAGTCCTCGGGCTCAAACAACACATTTAGCTCCCTCATTTTAGCCAACGTCACAATGGTAGATATCAGTTGAACCCCCTTTCTTCTGTCCCATGCGATTCCGAGTACTTTGCTTCGGTCAAAGGTTACCTAAGTTCAATATTCTGGAAAGTTTCACTACGCTCACTCCATTCCATTTCACGTGTACTGAACACGGTGTGGATTGTATCTAACACTGTGCAACTCAGCAACCATTGTGAAAGTTTAGTGCGTATTGTCATGCTTGCTAGAGGAGGTTTTGTTCATTCGAACCCCCTTTGTGTGTATGGAATGGCATAAGGGGGACGGGCACAAAGGAATCATCATCATCATCATCATCAAAGACAGCAACATCAGTGTTGACACTGATGCTTCACTGCCGTACAACCATGAAGTTCGTCTAGTTTCATATGCATATATATATAATTATATATTAAAAGCCCTAGAGTGAAAAGAAGAGAAAAAGAGTGGATGAGGGAGGGGACCTAGTGCTGGCCTATGTCAAGCATTCTGAGGTGCCTACACCTCCAACCGCTCAATCAGACAATCTGGAAAGAAACTGACAGCATGAACGCCACTGACATCGATTAGCCGCCATTTCTTGCAACGTCTCCAGCCAAGCACAGGCGGGGTCACGGGGACCCCATCCTGGAAGGCGTACAGCACCAACAACACCTAAACTCTTCGTGATCTCTTTCACGCCTTTCTGCCAAGTCATGCGCTGTCCACCTCGCGGTTTGCGCCAGTCTGAAGGAGGCACGAAGAACAACACTCGCCTCGGTAGACGGTGTTTCGGCATGCGTAGTACATGACCGAGCCATCTTAGTCGGTGGTGCTGGATGATTTCCCCAATTGATGTACCTGCAGCACAACCAAATACCCGTTTTCTAATCACCTCGTGACTAACACGCTGACGCCATCCAAAACCAGCCACGCTTCTGAGGCATCGGTGGTCGAAAACCTGGAGACGCCTCACATCATCTGTCCGTAGAGGCCATGTCTCGCACCCATACAACAATACAGCCCTTACTGTAGCCTGGTACACACGACCCTTAAGATCTAGTGAGATGCCTTTTTGACGCCACAAGTGACGCAAATTAGCAAACGTGATTCGAGCCTTTGAGATTCTTGCACTGACTTCATCAGACACACTTCCGTCAGAGCTAATACAACTACCGAGGTATGTAAAGTTTTCCACAATCTCCAGTGATTCTCCTTGAATTTTAAGGGATATGTCCGGAGACTGCACGTTCTGAAGCATGACTTTGCACTTTGAAGGTGCAAGGCGCATGCCAAAAGATGGTATGATGGTGGTCAGTCTGTTCAACAGGGCTTGTGCTTCACTTTCGTCTTCAAAGATGAGGGCGATATCATCTGCGTACTCCAGATCGACAAGGCTCTCACCAGCAACGATTTGAACACCGGGGTTTTGAAGACCTTCCAGCGTTCGCCTCATTATTTCATCAATGACGAAGTTGAACAAGAATGGAGAGAGTGGACATCCTTGTCTGACACCACTTTTTGTAGGGAAGCTTTTGGAGAGCTCGCCATACACTCTCACCCGCCCAGAAGTATGTGAATATAGGGATCGGATTATGTTTACAAACTTCTGGGGCATACCCTGTTGAGCAAGTATATTTAACAGCACTGACCGATCGACAGAATCAAACGCACCCTTGAAGTCAAGGAACACCAAGATTGTGGGTCGTCTGTACATGTGGCGTTGCTCTAACACCTGACGGAGTGTGAAGATGTGGTCAATGCAGCCTCTACCCGGTCGAAATCCCGCTTGATTCTCACGAGTCAAGGTTTCGCGTGCCATCGTAAGACGACGAAGAATCAATGACGCCAGAAGCCTCGTCACAACAGGAGTCAAACTAACACCTCTGTGGTTGCTACATTCACTGCGAGTACCCTTTTTGAAAATGGGCACTACTATCGATTCACCCCAGTTGTCTGGGACGGTCTCTTTCTCCCAGATAGACCCAAATAGTCTAGACAGGCACTGGCTGAGGAGCCCACCGCCATCCTTGAAAAGAGCAGGTGGAAGGTCGTCAGGACCAGCAGTACGATGACGCTTGAGTAGAAAAGTACACTCGGACACTTCTGAGGCCGAAGGCGACTCCATATTTACGGTCCAGCTTTCTGTTGAAGGCCAGGATTCTGGATTGGAGGTAGCAGGTGGCCAGCTGAATTGCTGTTCAAAGTAGTGTGCCCAGCGGTCCAGACGTTCTGCTTTATTTCATATCAGGGAGCCATTTTGGTCTCTGATTGTTTCGCTGACAAGAGGTTTTCGAGGACCAGTCGAACGAATCAAATGGAACAGCTTGCGCACATTTCCAGCATTCTTTGCATCTTCCATTTCTTCGGCCTTTCGGGTCCACCAAGCTTCTCGGTCTGCACGGACACTCAGTTTCACTTGGCGTCGGATGATGCGTCGGGTGGAGTTGTGGTGGCGGCCAGGGGGAATCTGTCGCCGGGTCTCCATCAAAGACACTGTCCTATCAGAGATCCAGTGTTTGAAAGAGGTTGGCTGGGTTGTACCGCAAACAGACGTTCCAACCTTGAGTAGCGCTTTGGATATCTTTTCCCAGTGGCCGTTTATATCCAACACCGTACCGTCCGGCAGGCATTCGACGAGTTGGTACAAAGGAATGCCATCTTGGGAGTCCTGACCAGTTTCTCAGTACACGTGAGACAACCATCAACGTATTGCACACACTAATCCACATCCAGGCTAGATAAGGTAGCCAGTAAATCCACTACGTTTTGGTGTTTTCTGACCTTAGATGAGAATGTGAAATGTCTCACTTTAGATGCTTAACGATGGCATCCAGAAGAGTTCACGCGAAAATCGACTGACAACAATTGAAAGGTTCTATCTGAGAATTGTCCCAATCACCGGTTCGGAGAGGAAGATCAGTTACAGCTTTGCTGTGCAGCAAGTGTTCTTGGCATCTTTAATTCAACTCCTTCGTATAATCTTCTATAGTCTTAGCAATGGGATCAACTTTGTTCCACTGATACAGGTTTTAATATATACTCTACTAATTTCATGGCTTTTTGTGTGGACCTAGCCGGTTGACCATTCATAATCAAAACGTTTCTCTCACGCGGCAAGTCGGAGGGCAGTCTGCTCGGTTCGCGTTGTATCCACTCTCTATTTATTAAGCGGCTGGCTCGATTTCGTCTTGCGAAAGCACGGAACCATCACAGTTACTACACTTCCTATTGCGTATGTTTCTATAAACAGATTGCCGGAAAGATTCATAGTGTCCCTGGCATTTAAGTAGGCAGTTCGGTCCTGGGGAGATTATTTCTACGTGAATGTTAGATTTGGATGACCACACATGAACACACAAAAGATTATTCTATGCAGTTTGGATTTACTGGCGGTAAAGCTCAGTTATTCATAACTATTTGGGTTTGAAAACGGCGGCCAACATTACACCGAATGGAAAGGCTCAAAAGACTCCCGTCTTTTGCTCGTACGCTTAGGGACCAAATAAAAACTCTACGTTTTTGTGACAAATAAAGTTAATTCTCCATGTTCCTATTGGCATTATTTTTGTTCGTTTTTTTTTTTGGTTTGAACACAAATGATCTAATGGTTAGCTTAAGCTTGCAGTCCATTTCTATGGATGGGGGACAAATTGTGGTCCTAAATGTGGCTAGTAACATCTCTGACGGTGTCAGATATCACGGAGAGTACACATTTCCGGTATTTTTCTGTGGTTACAAATGGACACATGGCCACTAGAAAGTTGAATAGTTTAAGGACCGATGGAAGGAGCAGGACGATTTTATGGAACTTACAAGGACTATAAAGTCTAGCTGCCGTATTACTTGCGGAACAGTCCGTTCGGATTTTCAGGTAACACTAAGAATGGTCTTTTATATACACTGAAGAACCTTGCTTATTGGCTTTCCTATTTCGGTGTTTGGCTGGTTTGTTTCTAATCCCAGCTAGCTTGGACACATGAGACAATATACCTTCGATTTTAACTATGATGTCAGATCCGCTTTTTTTGGGACTGTTGTTTTCGTTTGGATTTGGAGGCTCCTTCAGGCTTTTGTAACTCTTTTCTTCGTGGGTTACTTTCATCCTATAGTCCAGAAACTGGTAGTATGACTTGGCCAACTTGGATTTTGGGTGTTCTATATGAGAATCTAGGGAACACATTAAGTTAGGTAGTTGGTGACAAGGTAATTCAAACAGGATTGCTAGTTCAAGGAAGAAAGCAATATGTGCGTCATCGTGCACTGAAAAAATCATCTTTGAATAACCATGCCGACATTCATGCAACTCAGTAAGTCGATTGGCGAATATTAAAAGCTCACACGCAGCAGGTTCCCAAGCATTCCTGAACGTTGATTGTTGGTCTGTTCGCCGAGCTTGGCAGTTGGATTGCAAACGTTTCATCGCCAATCGAGGTGACATCATCAGTGCGGGGTTGAGTGGGTGAATTCCTCCTCTTCTGCCTGTGCTTATATGGCTCCTAAAACAGCATCTGGTAGTTCTGAAGGGGGTCTTCGCCTAGTTTGATTGGACCCTTGTGAATCCGACCTGGTGTCAATCTCTTGTGTCTGTTTGGTTCATTGGGCGTATTCAATTCAACAGTTTTGTGGGTGATTGTTCTGTTGTGAATCAACCAATCAAGGAAACCAACCCAGACCTCAAAGCAAGAAAAAAACGACCGAATCACAACAGAACAATCACCCACAAAACTGTTGAACTGAATACACCCAATGAACCAAACAGACACAAGAGATTGACACCAGATCAGATTCACAAGGGTCCAATCAAACTAGGCGAAGACCCCCTTCAGAACTACCAGATGCTGTTTTAGGAGCCATATAAGCACAGGCAGAAGAGGAGGAATTCACCCACTCAACCCCGCACTGATGATGTCACCTCGATTGGTGATGAAACGTTTGCAATCCAACTACCCAGCTCGGCGAACAGACCAACAATCAAAGACAAGACTACTCGGGTGTTAGCTAAGTAACTGATACAGAACAATCAAGTGAAAGCGGGAGCTGATGCACCGATCATTCTGTAGGAGTATCAGTGTTTCATGTTTTCCGAATATCTGATTTAGTCTATGAACCTGTGGGACACTGGACATTCAGGCACTATGGGAGCGATTTAGGTGCGTATGGACCAAAGTCTTGTTAGGAACGTTACCAAATATGGATATATCATTCTTAACTTGTGTGCGGAGACTCTGTGTGATACATAGACTGAGAGGCTCTGTTCCATGATTATGGTAGTCTGAGCTTGTCTAATCGTCGTTCAGTCGGTCAATGGACTTGCAGTCTAAAGGAATCAATGAAAGTCACGTGAATGTCCTGTGTATTTGTCGAAATCAGTTCAATGTGGGTTCAAGTAGAACATAAGGTTGACGGAAACTCGAGGACTGAGCCTACCTGATGAACCCCAAGAAGGGCCATATCGGTCATGAGCTGTCGAAGAGCTTTCAGCAACCTTGTGAGTAGTTTCTGAGCTGATTTATTTTTTACTGAAGTTGTCTTGCTTAGATTATTCAGCTACTTCATCCAAAATGACGCACGTGGTTAACTTGCTGTTCGTCCAATGGGTGAAGTTGGCCCGCCTTCTGTGTCAAGCATGAGACCGATTAACTCATGTGCCTAACTTGATCATTGCTCGTTTTGGCGACATTTCGGACACATATACCACTACTTGATAAAAAGTTCCTTGCTTTCATGACACAGCATCACTTGTAAAGTTGCTGGAAACTACTCAACATCCATCACTGTTTTTTTCGTAAGTTAGTTGTAGTCTTCCAATAATCTTCGACTTTAGTTCCTACTTTTTTGTGGGGATAACAAGCAGCTATTTAACCCACCGAAAATACAGAATCAGACACTATTGGTGGTCCATTCTTCATGACCGACTCCTTTTCTGCATTATGGGCCAAGTATGACAGACAGTCAGCTGATCAGCTTCAATTAACCCCCGGACTACTCGTGTTATTGAACCCACCAGTTATGATCTAGTATCCTCCTACGTTGTCGTAAACGTTAAATTCCCACAGTGATTTTCACTTGTTCAGCGCATCTCCGACAGTTGTCTCTGCTGTGGACAAACCACCTATGAAGACCGAACAAAAGTGATTTTTCTGGAACGGTCTTTGGGTGCTTTGTCATTGTAATACACCTTCGGGAGTCAAGTGAAACTGATCCTATCTGGGAGGTAGTTTTTAATCAGGATGGTTCCTTCAGAGGAGCCAACTTTAGTGGTGGTCCCGTAGTGGGAACCCAACATCTGATTATCTGTCCCAGGATATTCGCCTCTGAAAAATGATTGGTTATTGCTGACCTACCTGCGTTCTACTCAGGTTTGCCCATTTTGTCTTTTGGATTTTTCTGGTATTCCTTTTCATCCTCGGGCAGCATTACACCATAGTCGTATACACTGAAATATCCATTGTCTACGCCATTCTCAGTAGATAAAGCGTTGTGTGTTGTGTTTCGCGTGATAGCCGGAACCACGGTTTGACGTATCGCTTGCTGGGTTTCTTCATTGAGGCCGCTGGACTTGAAGGCCGCTTCGAGACTGGCCAAATATTCCAGATTGCCAGCATCCTTGAAATTAAAATTAAGCCCTTTGATAAGCACGTTCTCCTCCGCTGCCGTGAGTTGTCTTCTGGAGAGGTTCCTGATCCATGCTTCGTTGTTGGTGTGCTCGGTTGGCTTGACTAGTCTGTAAAACTTGCGCTCAAGTGTGGCTCGTTTCTTCTCCACAGTATGTGTCGTACTCTACGATCTATAGCTTCACTGAGCTGTTCTATAATTTCGGGCCCCACTGTTCTCAGGCATGTTTCCTCTGTTCGTTGAGGACTCTCTCGTATTTTCTGAGTCGGTTGTGAGCATCCGTAATCATCAGTCTGATCATACGCCTACCGTTCTGTCTAGCGAGTTTCCATGCCCAGGAAGGTTCAGTGGTGGTCGGTGATACACTGCGTGGTAATGCATTTTGTCGCAGGCATTCGTGGAGAAAGCGAAGTTGCTGTCGGGTGGAAGCCAGTCGACATGCGAAAGTCTCCCATCGACGAGCTGTTTTGAGCGTAGATGACTGCACGACATTACGGCAATATGGGATTACAGTCGCCTTCAAGCCTGCAAACACGTTGAGAAGAACTCTCTCGAAACCAAAGGGAAGTTTGGATGCAATGAAAACGAACGTGGTCTACAGACTTGTGCAACGACTGCGACAAACACTATGTTGGCCAAACTGGAAGAAAACTGGCTACCAGAATACACGAACACAAGCTTGCCAGCAGAAGGCATGACCCAATGTCACTTGTCTCAATCCACGAAGACAGAGAAGGACACAAGTTCAATTGGAACAACGTTCAAATACTTGCTCACGCAAGAACAAAACGGGAGCGAGTTTGCCGAGGCGTGGTACTCCACACAAAAGTCGATCAATAAACACATCGACATTGACCCCGTCTATCAGCCGTTACGAGCAAAAGAACTACACGGTCACGGGACTCTGGGCCACATGGACAATCAAGAAACCTAACGACAACCAGCGGACTAATGGCCCCAAAGGAAGAAACCCACGAAAAACAAGACCACTGAATCAACCAATCAAGGAAACCAATCCAGACCTCAAAGCAAGAAGAAAACGACCGAATCACAACAGAACAATCACCCACAAAACTGTTGAATTGAATACGCCCAATGAACCAAACAGACACAAGAGATTGACACCAGGTCAGATTCACAAGGGTCCAATCAAACTAGGCGAAGACCCCTTCAGAACTACCAGATGCTGTTTTAGGAGCCATATAAGCACAGGCAGAAGAGGAGGAATAGACCCACTCAACCCCGCACTGATGATGTCACCTCGATTGGCGATGAAACGTTTGCAATCCAACTGCCAAGCTCGGCGAACAGACCAACAATCAATCAGCGCACCCGAGCTACCTATATTCCACAACATTGCGGACTCCTGAACTTTTCTCCGTAATTTTGAGCCTTTATACTTGGATATTAAGCTGTTTCACGTCCAGCCACTTGAATCTAAATTCTGTTGTAAATCTCTTCAACCCAAATGAGTTGACTCACCAGTCTTTTTCTAATATATTTATTAGCAAATATCCAGTTTGTTGGCTTCCATGAATGCTCATCTGGATTACACGGAATCCCCACTGGCTGTTGCATGCTATCGAGATTTTCTATAGGAAACGCCAAAAGATAACTACCAAGAAATATGTTTTTGGCAACTTGGACTGCATCCTCTCTTAGCACCTAGCCACGTGATACTGCTTAGTTGGAACGATAAAGCAAATCTTTTTTTAACCAATTATTAGTGGCCGAGAAATACGTGCGAATGGTGCACTTAGGCTAGAAAAAGTTAGTTAATATGAAAAGTTAACAACCTGTCCAACTAAATCAACAGCACCTTGAAAATCTAACGGCAAATAGTCAAAGTTCTCAACAAGTGAAAATGGTCTAAACCAGAACCTAGTTTTCTCAGGTGCGTTTAAGCCAGGTGGCACGATCGCCAGCCCAGAAGTCTCTTAGCCAAGGGATACGTGAATGATCCTTCTACATCCACATTAGCTAATCACACCTAACCCTCACAAGTGATATCCTCGAACCAAGGTCGTGTTAGGCTTAGTACTTAGCAGACACTTTCAGAATATCGTGGAAAGATGCTAGTAACATTTGTTTCTTGCTAAAAAGTCAAATTCTATATCTGACAATTCTCCGCCAGAGTTGAGTCGGGGAACCTATTCAAATTCAGTCAAGACGAAATTAGCATACTGCACGTTTCCTAACGAAAGCAACCTCCAAAATAAAGCTCGTCAGACAGGAATGCGCAACGGATCGCGCGAGCCAGCATTCTTGAATGGATACCTCCTAAAACAAGCTCGGATACAAGTACGTGAGAGCTCCTGCATTTAACCATTAAGGATTTTGTTGGATAACCATTTTACTTACTTTGTTGAGCTGCGTGCATATAATTGCAGCTAGCTTTTCTAATTAGAGGAAGATGACGGCTAAGATGTCACAAAAATATGTGGAAAGTGCTGTAAATAGGATGTTTATTTTGCTCTCAAGTGTTTCCTAAGATAAATGCCAATTATGCTATTTTTACTGACGGGACATACTAATCATGTGGTTGTTTAATAATCTTAGGCAGCTCTCTACCGGTTTCGTCCTTCTTGGCTAGTCAGGAAGGTGCACTCTTTAATATTTTTCCCAATGTTATGTTTCACTTTAACGCAAATTAGTCGAAATTCGCGGACCAGACATATGGGCAAACTCAGTTAGTACGGAAGACTCAAAGGAGTTCTGCTGAATGTTTTATGATATTCCTCAACTAACTTTGCCAGACAAGGGATACCTCATGTTTTAGTTGGTGCGATAGTTGAGGCATCATACCATGGTTTCTTGATAAAATACAGGGTTGCTGGGAACAGCATCGTCTCGCATACTGTACCAACCAACACTGGAGAAAGCCTTTGTGCAGCTGATTCGGTTGAAGAACGTCATAAACACAGTTGTAGTTTAAACCAAATTCACTTGCAAATGTTTGCCGTACATTTACTTTGTTGTCTGAAATATATTAGATTCGTATTGTAGGCTAGAAATGTTGTTTTAACTCATTTTTTCCTTACTAGTTCATTCCATAATTTCCAATGCTTAAACTTCGTCCCGTCTCAACAGATTGGTATTTAAGACGTCCTGAAAATAGGCGCCTTATCGGAAACGCGGTCACCTCTCTTGTTGCACACTAATCGCAGATCGCACCGCTCAGAAGTAAATTGCAGTGTCCTTGTTCGTGAATTTCTTCGTCAACGGGAATCGCGCAACGGAAATTTCCAATTTTCCTCATACCAGGAACACGATAAAAGTAATCTGATTTTTGTGTGGTGTCAGCAATGAATGTGTGTCAAGTTAGTTTGGTTTCTCATTGGCGAATAAAATCTTCGTTCCAGACAAATGGACAGAGAAAAGAGCTCATCTGGTCATATCGGAATTGATTACAATTGAGGTTTCAGTAATTTTGTGTCAAATAAATTTTGTGCATCGCTTAAGATGCTTCCAATGCGTAGAAAAATCAGTGCAAATTGTGTTTGTTTCAAGCATTGTGATCTATATAAGAGTGAATTTAAGTGTTTAATTTCAGAACTGAATTCAAAACCGTATGAGATAATGCGCTGAGTCGAAGCACGATGTGGCCATTCATTTAGCATAGCGGAATATGCAGCCTACTTCTCACAGCCTATGCTACCAGTAACAGTCTGAATCGTTCAGCCCTTGACCGACTCAAAGTGCACCCGGTCTTTGATTCGAGAGTCCTGTATTTCCCTGACCAGCAAGTCCAGCCACGTGTGAGGCAAGTGTGTGTCAACGGGATTTTCCCAACCAGTATTCAGCATGTGTTCCAAAAAGCTTAGGCGAACAGCTTAGTAAACCACAGACAATCAGATGTTGGGATGGAGCTGAATAAGTTGGCTAATGTACAAGGATTTTCAGCATATCTTCCCGATAAAGTAGAATTTCATTCACTAAAACCTCGGATAAAATGCATCTATCTCGTTTGGACAGCCATTTACAATGAAGGTAATCCCAGGGATTATTGAATGCCCCAGGTTTAATCATCTCAGTGATTTTAGGAAGCCGACCATAACAAAACAACCTGAATTTCTAAAGCGACCGACGGGGTTATGCTTGTGAATAGATTTAATATCGAAGAGACTAAGGTAAAGTCTTTGTTGGATAAAAGGCCCATTTGGCTGTCACATAAGTGGCTCATCAGTGGCTGATGATGATATGATGATCATGGTATGACATTAGCCCACGGCTAATGTCGTAGTGCTTGAGACCTAAATTTCAAACGTGTAGTCAAGCGGTGTTCGCTACAAATCCATAGGTGAATCACCCACCTGGCAAGTGGTGAATTAGTCTTTCGATGGAAGTCCAGGCAACCTCCGTATTTTCTGTCGATTCTTCCATATCTAATTTCAAGATATTAATTTGGATTACTAAAGCTCATTCGGTATAGACTAGTCGCAAAATTATTCCGTTATCGTCCGTCTCCTACACGTACGCCGGTCCCAATATTTGCGGTACACCATCTTACCCGCATAGGTTCTCCTGTGAAAGGTCACAGGAACTTTAAGTGAAACGCAGAGTGGACCCTTTTCGGTGGGCTTGGAAAGTCGCACTTAAAACACACTCCTGATGATCTTTGCTGAACAGCTCAAGTGGTGTACTCTGCTAGATGTCAATGCGAGTCACATTTCAACTTCACCATTCATTTTCATTCTTTACCAGCATCTGGAAGTCCGTTAATTTTCAGGTGTTTCAAAGTTGCAAAACATAACTCAACCAGCAAGCTCAATCTAAGCCTTCTGATGTGCGAAGAAAATAATTAGGAAGGTTTACTTACTGAGTCTCTGCCTGTTCGGCCGATTTGGTTCGTGCCTCTTTCGAAACTTCTCCTGCCCGAATCACTGCACTCTCAACGTATTCTTTGAGCTTGCTTTGTCGCAAAAACTGGAGCTTATTTTTCCGGTTAAGTCGCACAATTAGCTGATCGGCCTGGAATTCCCCCTCTTCCCTCGTTCCGTCAGACAAATATGCGACACCGAATCCGTGTCGCTGGTTTTTCGACCATTCGCCAATATATTTGTAATCATTCGAGCGCTCTGTGATTCCATACCCACAGCGTTTGTCTTCAAACCACTGACCTGAGTAAACTTCGACAAACTGCAAATCTTCACCAGTTGGCTGCTTGATGCTGCCACTGGTGAGTTTGACGTCAGTTAAGGGAGACTGTTCCATGGGAGATAATGGTCTAGCGCTCTGGGAGATTGGTGCAACCTCCGGAATCGTGGATGCTCCAGGCGATCGGAGTAACCGTGACCCATCTGGATCACATACTGATTTACTGAGAGCGTAAAATCGGCTAGAGTCCGTTGAGCATTCCAATTCCATTGCGGAGTGTTGTTTACGTAGGCGTTTCATAATAGCTCGGCCCAACTGAGCTTTCTTGCTCACACAGAATGTCTCTAAAGTTGAACCGGGCTTTCGATCTTGATTGGGTTCTAGTGAACATTTGGTTTCAGTTTCACAGGTTTTTGCATCCGTCTCGGTCTCATTTTGGTACTCCTCAGCTTGCGTCACTTTTGAATCCGAAGAAACCTCTTTTTCTCTATTTGTCGAGTTTGCACATGTACGCCTGACACCAAGTCCATGTCGGAGTCCTTTGTTCCATTCGCCTGCGTATACACCTACGGGGTTTCAACAACGCGGGAAAAGGCACGACATGTTTTCAACTCCCAGCTCAACCATTTAGTGCGTGCAAAGGTATTTGTCATATGTGTGAACGTTTGAAAACGCTAGCTGCACCGGTAATTTTTTTACTATACATTACAACCAACTTTAACTCGAGCTTTATTTTGGCAAAAGAGTAAAATACCAGAGTAGGCAAACAGTTAGTTGATTCTGAGATTACGGATTCTGATTACGCGATGAACGACACAGGGGCAACTATCACATATAAAAATAGGCACACTCTGACGTATACCCGGAAGTATTGGAGTCATCAGTATTGACTGCTTAAAAACGACAAGCCAACCTACCACTTAAGGAAATAATTTAAAGTGTTGGTTAAATGGTTGGTCTACCTCGAGTTAACTAGGTTTTAGGTTGGTACTCTTCATATGGATCTCGCCAAAAGCCCCGGTATTTCTTTCACATTGATGTGGAGGAATCTACGTTGATCATTTTAAAATAGTATCCCTTTTAACCTGTTTCACAAAAGTGACTCCGCCAACTTCAGTAATAAAACGCTAACTGTTGCAGACGATTAATCAGTTTGAAAACAGATCTGCTTTCGTCTCTTTCCCAAATCCACAGTTCGACGGAAACCGCAACAAATGGCGGCTTGTCTGGATCATTTTGAGTTATCTCTTGTTTGAATCGTCACAACAATTGGGAAGAGACACTGAATGTGACCCAAGGATCAATCTCATCAGTTGATAGCATATCATCAGAAGACTGAACAATTGTGGAGAAGCATGACACGAAGAAATCTTGCGTATGAACGCACATGGACCCATCCTTCTTGGCAGAAAAAGAACTTAATGACTATCAGTTGGTGACCCCAAAATGCGCGTTGAATGTTGAAGTGCGTCGCTACTGATGGTGAGTCTTAGCAGTAGCTGTAGTTTGTCAGTAAGAACGAATGTCCGACTTGGAAAAATTAACGCAAAGTAGTTCCCCCCAGACAAATGAATTGAATTCGGAAAATGAGGGTGTCCCTTTTGTGCCTGCCAACTTCATTGGAGAGCTAAATAGTTGAACCATCCACTAGTTTAGACAAGGGGTTCAGTGAACGGTAGCTTAATAAAACTGAAGAGGACACTCAGATATCAATCATGGTTATTGTATCTGGATGATTTAAACAAGTAGTAAAAACTAATGATCTGCCTTTTCTGACGTCTTTGTACAAGAGGGATGAAGAGGAATCTAATTTGGCTATACTAGTAGGAATATGCACATCGACTGACACTTGGACTGTATTCATTTACTCAGTAGACTTACCCAAACCATAAGCTTGGAAACAATGTTTGCAGTGGGTTACTACTGTTCGGATGATTAGGTGGATTGCTTTGAATCATTCTGAGAAATTCCTATTTTATTATCATCTTTCAATGAGTTAACTACTTTCTGTTTTGGAAGTTTCGCCTGCTGGAACTCGCTTCTCGCTTTACACGGTTGCATCCGTGCATAGCACGTAACTTCATTCCGCATTGTTGATAACCCCTTTCGCACCTGGAAGATGACAGCTAATGGAAGACCATAGAAGGCTCTCTAGAGCCTTATGTTTGCCGTGTATCCAAATTGGAAAAGCACACTATCTAGCTTTAACAGAGCGCCGGTGAAACCTCTTTTTCACCCATAAGTTGGAAAGTGATAGTCACTAAAATGTGGATCACAGAGAATGACCTTGTCACTTACGTAATCTAGTAATATGTTCCTTTAAACACAGCTGTTGATATGGCGGCTGCCGATGTGTCTCGTCCTGACAGGCCTCACTTGAACACTTGATCTCACGGTTTGAAGTGGCCGACTGTGGTAACCACTACTGTAAAAAATAATCAAACCTCTCACTACCACTCGTCCCACGTATGGACCAGAAGTTTCAGGACCGCATGCCAGCGAGAGGAAACATCGTGGTCCCTTAGACAGGGCACGCTGCAAAACGTCTTCGGTTTCTGTACACAACGTTTACGTCTTTTGCAAGTCAATCTATACTGAGACCACTGATGAAGAATATGCCCTCAAAGTGTCCAACACTTCTGCTGACTTATGTAGATCGAACCAGGTTGATAACCAACTCAAGCAAATAAGTGTATCCTTCACGCATGAATGTCATTCAATCATCAATAAACCAAAACATTCAGTAGATTATCAGAGTAGTCTCGACATTCAGGTCGACAAGCAGATGTATGTTTCTGTCCTAATTTTCTGTAAGCTCTGAACCTTTGTAAAAAAATCTTGGTAATAAACTGAACAAATTTGAGCATTCTTGAGCGACTGGTTAACTGACAAAGGGAAGAATAATACTAGCTAAAAAGTATACAGCAGTATTTGTTGTACGGACGACTCATTTGTCTCAGAATTTGTTGTTCTGTACTTCGTTCTAGTTGCACCGGAACTATTGAACAAAATGACAAAACAACCAGTGCCGTGCACTCAGCTTACTTCCGTCCGAACAAGTCTCTACTCCAAATCCCTCGAATCGGTTCATATTCCAGCTGCCCTCGTAACTGGTTATGCAGTTTGTAGCTGATTTGACGCCAAATGGCCCGCAGGATCCGTTAGTAAACTGACCTTGATAGACCCATTTACCACGAATTTGTTGTCCATTACCATGCCGTTTACCGTTTGACCAGGTTCCTGTGTAACGGTTTCCACTGGGCCAAATATACACACCACAAGTTTCAAATCCGGATTCCCATTCTCCCGAGTATTCCCCCACTCCGTTTGGCCCGATTGCCAAGCCGAGGCCGTGTGCGTAGCCCTGAAACCATTGACCAATATAGGTTCCACCGTCATCAAAATCGAACCGACCAACTTGAGTCTCCATCATCACTCATGGGAGAAGCTACTGCAGGTTCATATATGTCCAGGTTGCTGAGATGTGATAGTTTCGTATGACAGTGACTGCTGGAAATACATCACCACTGTGTGGCATATTGAATTTGTGCAATATTGGCTGTGAATTGGGAGGTAAGATATTCCCACTGCAGACGTTGAGCTGATCTGGCTAAAATACACGGAAAGTTCGATTCCCGTTCAAAAATTGAAATCTTGCAGCCGTACAAAATTGGGATGATATCGCATCAGATAAGAAAACAAATAAAAACTTGGTGGTTAGATGGTTGGACCGCAAACAGCGATGTAGTTTATATCTCTGACTCGGATAGTATGCGAATTTTTTTAAACATTGCGTAGTCTTAAGTTCTACAGTCTTCGTTGTATCACAATTTCACACCAAACGTTCCGCATAAAAACAAAAACTCTCAAACTGTGGAACGTAAGAGAAATCGATACTGTTAAGGTATAACATACGTATTACTTCGTTTATCTTACGGTGCTGATCTTTTCTCTAGAGAAAATCCCCAGACTCGAAACTGGTTCCGCTTAGTTGCGACAAGCCGACTATTGAAGCCTCCTGAATGGAACCATCGGAATTACACAACGCCTGTCTAACAACACCCTGTGTATACAAAAGTGCAGTTTGTTACCAATCCCAGTTTCTGAAAGTGACCGGTGCACTCTACGTCAACCACCTACAGGGTGCCTAAATGATTTTTGAGGCTGCAACAGATTCGTCTCGACAATAATTTTCATCAAATGGCACATATAAGCTCTTCATTTTGGTCTGTACATGGAAATGGGTTACGTTTATCTAACCTAGTCCTTTCATTTTACTCAATACTTCGCTGAATTTCACTTGTGTACTCGATATCTTTTCGACTACGGATCTGAAAGTCCAGCGAACTGTTGGTCATTCGTATCCAACTCAATTAGGTGATGGAAATACGTGTGACCTAGTCGTGCCTTTTCGCTAGATATCACGTGGCAGCAAGATGTCTAACGGATATGGGACAGAGAGAAAGTTATCTGTCTGCGTTGCCAAGCCTAAAAAAGCTGGCCTTCGTTTTTACCTGAAGTGGCATGAGCTGGGATCTGATAATAGTTTGATTAGATTTTTCCTGCCAACTTGAGTGAATGAGGTTTGTGTTTCCTAATACAATTTCTGCGTTGTCAGTTCCAGGTCATGTGCCGCCAGGCTGCCTTTGATAAATATCGGTTTACCAGAAACTTGCGAAACCATTCATTTATTGTCTATGACAGATATGTATCCAGTACGTGCAATCCTCACCGACTGATTTGGACACCAGTTTGGATAATTACACGACAGATGGAGTATTGGGCTTTTACGCTTGATAGTAAAATAGTATAATTTTAAATAAATACCCATCGGTTTTAGACCTATCTACGGTATGACATTTAATGGCTAGATTCTGTTAGACTGCAACGCCAGGAAGTGCTGTGCGTATACGTGAAAAGCGCGACGAAAAGCAGCAACGGACGAGTACACGGTCGGAGTCAACGCAGGTATTCCAAGAGAAGCAGCAGGGAGAGATCGACGCTTATCGCTGGTAACTGACAGCAATTTGGCCTGTTTGGGTTCGAGGTTGGTGCACACCACGTAGTCAAAGGATGTGCTGCTCCATAGACTGTTGCTGCAAATGAATAATGTGTGACAGCGAACATTTGGGTAATTAAATAGGGTAGACTCTGCAGCTGAACGTGATGCAAGGCGAACGAAGCGGTCAACCCTAGCGCTGGGATATATATAGGAAGTACTCACACTGGAATAAGGTACAGCAGATAAGGTGATACACGGAAGAAGGAAGGCTTCAGTAACAGCGTGTCATCGCTCACCCGCCCTGCTGCTTAGAGTAAGACGACCCGGCTGAGGGCCCCGTGTAATATGACCTTATTTTCAGTGGTGACGTTCATGAACGTAAGCGGGATAGGATACTATCAGGAGCTCAAACCATGACAATGTGACTGCTAGGGTTCTCAACCAAGACCTCCGGCTCAATAGCCTCTCCGCGAACGAGTGAGTGGGGGTGGCTTACTGCCACAGTAGTGCAGATCTTTTGAAAAACAAGTTGCCTTGCCTGTCCCAACCCCCAAGCTGCAGAATCAGGGGATTATAGTGGTCAAAGCTCTACCCACTGACAAACCGGGGATGAGAAACTTTGCTGGTGGTAGGCTGAAGACCCCAGGTATAACTTAATGGTATACAGATGTACATAAAACGCTACACCACGATAAGGTTCACCCTCTTTGCAGTGTACATACAGCGAGAATGTAAGCCTCTGGGGATGCCTCGCATCACCCGACAAGTTTACTGGGATCGAACCATACAGCTGTGACTAGTTACAAGATCATCCATTCAATATGGATTATCACCACTTTAGGAGCAGTGCGATAAATACCGACGGGAAATTAAGGTGGCAGATTAAATATCCAAATATTGAGTGGCACAGACGTTGATGGATGCGTCTCCCAAGTTTACCGACGTGACTTTTATAACAGTCCGTGATACACCTAAGGTGAAGCACCTGTTCACAGTATTGAGTAACTAAGATAAAAAACACGACAAAGACTACACGAAGTAGTTGAATTCCAGTGAGTGAAACAGTATAGTTCGGTTGCATGTCTAGTTCTGGTCCCCACGACTGGGCTTTCCAAAAGGAACCGGGTCGCTGCAATAGCCACTGACCTAGAATTGTTTGGTAAAACAAAACAACTTTCATTCGTTCCGAGTCAGTCCTTCGGGAACTACTATTTAAGGAGATTAACCACTTTGGGACAGCTTATTCTATTTTCTACAGCGCTCCAAGCTAGTAACTCTATCTACCTGTAAAAACCCTGAGAATTAAGCCGTGTAGATACTTTGAAAGAATGTGGTTGGAACACACTCGAGAAATGAGGTTAACGAATGCACGTGCATCAGAATTACCCTCCTTGTACGGTCAGTTGCTTTTTTTGAAAAGTATGAAGTCAAACAACGGTGTCACCATTGCTACTACAAACAAAACTAACACATGGCAATTAGTCCTTCCAGGAATTGGGATTTCCGATGCACTCGATCGCAGTGGAAGCAAAGACAGTCCGTTTTTGAGGACAACGATGTTTTGTGTTTCATCATATCAGCTATTATTTTCTGTTTAATCCGCAGAATAATGCGGTCGTGTTACGAAAGGTAAAACTCAGGTTAACATCCTGTGAAATGTTTCATTTGTGGCTTTGAAAGTTACAAGACTTCTGTGTTCAGTCAACTGATGGATCTGCGATATTGTTTATTGAATTATTAAAAAACTGATTGCTCCAATTGGCTTTGCCTGTTCATGCAGCTGTAGCTTAATTAAAGAAATACTTTATGGTTGATTTTTTTGTGCAGTAGAGCTGAGCCGCATAAAACAGTGTCGTACCGAATAGCAATGCCCTAACTAGCTAATGTGTCATGAAACTGTGGGATAAACTACACAAGTTGATAGAAACTATTGACACTGGTCGTTTTACATGCATTCAGGTGCCTTTATGGATCACATGTCAATCCACATGGTTGTGTGCGTGTGTTGTGAAGTTGAGCTTAAAACAGAACTGGTCAGGATGGAAAAGCATGATCTTATTGTCCTGCTTAAACGGTTTGCACGCTTTCAAATCATCCGACAAATCCTCATTTGGCCTGCTAGAAGTACTTCTGTTTCTCGTACCACCTAGTGAGTCTGGCGACGCGTACATGAGCTAGCAGCTCATGTGCGAAAGACCTACTTACCTCAACAAATTTTTGTCGGTCTTGAGTAACTCAGGTATGTCAGCGCCGAATAACATTCTGATTAAGGCCGAATGAGGCTGTTCTACCGGAGGCAGATGAAGTATAGCAGTGCGATTGATAACCACTGCTCTGATCCTTGTCCTACATACCTACAAACTGCACGTAAAATCAGGCTCCGTGAATAACAGAAAAATTCCAGTTTGAGTAACAGACTGCTCACTTTGAGAGACTAGCTTCTGTATAACGTAAAACGTTCTGTAGAACTCCGCATGCCGTGTAGGATAAACGCGACCGTATACAAGTATTTTTTCGTAAATTTTTGAACCTTTCTCTGACGACACGTCAACGTAAGCCCGCCTTATTCCTATGTTTAGTTGCAGCATCCAAGAATATGGGACAAATCCCATTCTAACCATGTTGAAAAGATAATTTCCGCCTTTACGTGCGTGATTCAGAAATTACATGCAACAAAAAAGGGAGTGATTTGATCGACTCCGGCTGCAATTGTCGACCATAATTGACTAATCACCGGGAATTAAATTATCACATCAATCAATCAATCCTCAGTCGTCTTTGGTGTCCGACCAACTGCAATGTGACTTGACATATCATAAATTAAAAAAACAATTTTGCTGATTGTCGATTTTTAATGTTTTAATCCCAGAAATAACAGTGTTATGAAGCAGCTTTGTTTCAGTGCGGACTCATGGTGCTCAAAAATCTTGGCATTTCCGCCGGGAATTATTTGCATTCAACAATGTTATGTAGATCGTAAACATTTCGCTTTGATTTCCTGTCAGTAACCATTTTTACAAGCATGGGTTACGCCAATCAATGATAACTGTCAAGTAACCGGCGTCCACCATTTGTCAGGAACGCTTCTAGTTCGTCTAAATTTGATGAAAAGCTATTTTTTAGTATTCGCTCGTGGACCTCGGTGGGCTGCTCTAACATTTCCTAACGAATTTTATCACATGACTTTCAAACTGAATTCATCGTTTGAAATCGATGCCAGTGACTTCCACAAGTTACTAACTTGTGGACAGAAGAATTCGCTTGGTTAGTGGGCTAGTCTTCTAGAGCCGACAGCTTCTGGCTGCTTCAGACCGCCGAATCTAAAGGGATTTTTTGAAGGAATGGGCTTAAACCACATTTACAAATAATTTAATTTGGCATCGCTTCATCGACATTTTTAAGGTTTTACAGCTGTTTGAGCTTGAAGCTAATGCGTCTTGTAGCGTATCACAGTGTTAATCGCAGTGTACAAAGCCGAGTGGTGAATACTTGGCTCATCAAAAGAGTTTTGATGAATTTTCAAAGCGATCTACGATTAACTTGCCTAACGCACGGATAGATACTGGTCACTGAAGGTTAATTCGAAGTAACTTTGTGCTCCGTCACTAGAAGATGAGTTTAAGCGAGCACTCTGAGTAAAAGCCCAGGGTAATGAGAACGTTACATATCCTCACGATATGTGCTGTACTGTTTTTGAGCAGTATGACCACCTTTATATTTTGCAACCCTGAGTTGTATCTCCAAAGCCGGTGAAACCTGCTCCATGAAATGTGCTTAGTTTGCGTAGGATTCGTATATGAGAGTTGCTGTCGGATTTGTTTTCTCAACTATCTCGAATTTGTTTTGCAACCAAAAGTGAGACCTAATGGATAAACACACGAACAAAAAGAGTCGGTTAGCCGAGCGTTTGTCAAACAAAGAACGATAAAGCTTTCTACAGCATGCAAATATCTTGTGGTTCTATCTTTTGGCTATAATATTTTATTATATTCAATCCCACAGCGTAATTGCTGAGTATCTTCGCAGCCCACTTCATGTGTTATCTGGACTAGCTCTTGTTCACCTGCTGTAGATTACAACAACAGTGAAACAGCAAAAAAGAAGTTTAGTGTATCGTTGGCAAATACGTAGCAATAAAAATAGGAAGGATACTGAAAACTGTGTTGTGGACGCCATTTTCGGCTGGCAAATCATAAAGTCGAAATTAGCTGGTTCACTTTGTCCAATGGAAATTTGAAACGTTAGAGTATTGAACGACCGCAAACGAATCGAGTGGAGCATAAGTTCTAGTATGACATTTTTATGGATGGCTAGGATTGCTCCCAACCCCATCAGAGAGAACCGTATAATTGTTGAGACATGAGCCAGGAGTTTTATAAATGATGTTGGAAAGCCATCACAAAGTGACTGCCTTCCTACTTAAGCTGATACCCGATGTTCAAGTGCACAGTTAAAACGACAAGCGGTTGCCGTCTTCAGTCGCCTGCTTGGGTGGACTACAAAATGTCTTGGTGGGTTTTCAGCCACATTCATTGCGTGTAAATGGAAACTTATACGCCCGAGAAACGCGGACCCTAAATTACTCGGCCTGATAAAAAGCGGTTGCACTTCGGTTCGGAATTTTCAAGTGTCTCTTCACACGTGTATTTTAGTCAGGTAGGGTCGGAAGTGTAGAACTATGTTTACTCAGAAAGCCGAGAGATGGAAGTCCGGGATATGTGAACTCCTACTCAGTTGATTGCATTTAGCACTTTTGGGAGGATTAAAAAATGAGGGGCTGAAAAATGTGAATTTTAAGGCCAGAGGGTTTTCACTTTTCAATTTATTTTTGTGTGTTCTGTGGGTGGTTTTGATGGGTGGTCTGTCATCCCGGGCAAAGTTGCACGTTGACGTGACTTTCTTAGACAATCACTTTTTGGTATCCTCTCCAATAGCCCAAAAGCCAAACTAAAAGCTTCGACATCCGTTGAGGATTTCTGGAAATTGCCAGTGTGTGTTGACACGAGTTTCAAATTTTTGAATGCCCTGAGAAGAGCGAGCACACCAGCCGTAAATCATGAAGGTTTTCTTTAGCACAATTAATTCTTCCATGCATGTCCAAGTTGTGCTTTTTCAGTATTGCTTGCTGAGCTTAGTAACCGCACAAGATATATTATGCGTGATGCGTCTGTACGCTTGTATTTGTATATAGTCATGCATAATCTCTTTCAGTTAAACCGTCGTCAATTCCTCTCAAAATGGAAATTAAGGTCTGTCCTAGCCCTGGGAAAGTTGTGTAACGGTGGATACTACTGATGAGGCATGCGAGTAGTATGTGTTCTCGTAAATCCGCTTCGCGTCTCTTGAAAAGTGAGATCTATTAGAGAATTTGTGGAGTCGCTTTGTAGCCATTGCTTGCATTTAAGTAGCAGTCAATGAATATCCAGGAAAGTTCAGGAAGACGAGTTCAAGGAGAAGATGGATATTCAGTTTTGTAAACAAGATGCATTTGAGACTTTTGCTCCCTTGTCTAATAGTCACTAACTGTTAAGTGGGTGTTTCCCTAATAAAGAACTCCGCAGCGATGGCCTTCTTCCTTTTCACTGGTACCAAACAATTGTAAGACCAAGCTTCGCCCCATATTATATGCATCTACTTTATACTATCGATCAGCTCCATTCGGAAGGTGAAACTGGAAAAATTCATACAGATTGATCCAAAACTATTTCACCGCCCGAAAAAGACCTGAAAAGACCTGATGATACACGGTAATCTACCCCATCCAATCTATGGTAATCACTGGACACTTAGGTTCTTAAGGTGACAGTTATATGCAGTTAACACTTGTTAAAATGCAAACACCATTCATCTAAACTTTTGTGTGTCCCCTCTTATGAGGCTGAGCCAACCGGGTAAGGCGCCGTCCATATGCATCCTCTCTGATTGCAAGGGTCTGACTGATCCCACTGTGTGCTGTTTGGAGGGGACCGAAACGATAGCAGCTGGAACCAGCGTACCCTTGGTCCATGGCTGATAGCTGATAAAATGAACTGTGATGTTGAAATGCATTACCAAGAAATTTTTGTCCCTTTACACCTGCATTCCATGAAACCATGTAAAATTCCCGTAGTCCTAATCTCCATGGGCTGCAGCTGCCTTCTGAGAAGGTCGTTAACCTAGACTTACCCCATTACAGACGTGGGCAAAACAAAATTGTAAAACTTTAGCGCCTTACAAAAATTCAGCTGGATTCACGGAAAAAAGCCTTCATCTCCAGAAGTTGGCGGGCATTGTAAAGCTGGCTGAAATAGTCCAATAAGTCCACATGTCGCCGTGCGAATTTGCCAATTTGCCTAGCATAATACAGGTCCAACGTCGCTGTGTTTACCTTGTAAATGGGTGGTTTCTTTGAGGATACTGACAGAGTAACATAACAATGGGCTGCCGAAGCCAGAAACTGACTGCAGTTTTCACCAAGTAAAAACGTATGCCAAAGCCGTACACAGCACAAGTCTGATAGCAAAAACCACCCACCTCCAAGAACACAATACGAAATTCTACCTTCATCAGTAGGAAGAAATTGCATGGTAGCACTCAGCCGGCCAATGATGAGGTTAAACACTGGGATGACTGAAAGCCGCAAGGTTGTCATTTTTCCGAAAGAATCATTATCCTTTGAAGTATAGGGATAACTAAATGAAGCAAAGTACATATTAAAGCACATGAGATGGGATGTCAGGTGCATTTCGGGCGATCGATACTTCAGGTGATGATGAGAGAAAAATGGAGATCACTTCTGGACATTATGAACCCAGAATGAGTTGTTTGTTTGAAATGAGCGTTTGTCTCGTTCGTTTACGAATAAAATAGTTCCTGATTTGTGAACACAAGTTAAACTGGCTGAATATGACATTCCACCCATTAGGGATGAAGCAAATCTTTTACCAAGAACTGTTTTGATCGGAAGCCCTAAAATTTGACATGTAAACATATAAATTAAACTCTCATCTTTGAATGATTTAGGTGCTGTCTCTGAATTTCCGTAAATTTCGCGAAGATTTTATGGACACGAGACATTAAAATACCACTAAATCCCCGAACATGTGATTGGATTTACATGGTTGTACCTCCCCAAACCGCCCAGCTTTGTTGAAAATCAGATGGGACAAACTGGACTAACTGCCCAACAAAGCAGTGAAGAGCTACATGAATGACTCTACCACGACAAAAGAATTTCAAAAGATTTATCGAATGCAAAATTTTGAGGTTCCGAAAACGACGGATTGCATGGTGTATTGTCAAAATTAGCAGGCAGAAAATGTTATGAAAATCTCCCCACTTCAGCCCATCTAATAGGAAAAACTGACGAAGTCCCACTGAACAACGAAGGTGCCACGATATTTTCTTTATGAAAATAGATAGAAAACTCGATTTACACTGTAGTAAGTCGGTTTAATATCAGCATTTTGAGTGATCGTATGGAGAAAACAGGTTGAAATCCAATGCAGATTATATTTGGTTTAATTTTCTCACTTGGAAGTATATGGAGGAAATTTAGGGAAAACAACCAGTCGCTCTGTGAGATATTCTTTATTTCCATGAGACCCTTTGTCTCGGTAGGCAGGGAAGCATAATGGATTATTCGTAAAGGATGTTGGTTACCGAAACTGTCGTGGACTAGTTTTGCCAGGACAAATGATAAATTTGAGAAGTCTAAAGCTTCGGTGACTAAAATTGAATTTGACATGCGTGTGGATTAAGTCTATTTATATCACCAACGCTACTCAACTTGCATATAATCGCAATCGATATGGGGCGTTTTGCACTTCAGAAATTCAGTGTCACTTGAATACCTACCTATTCAATTCAAAAAGCATCAAAAGCAAACAAATGCTGTATAGCCCAAATGCTGCTTTTTTTCAGCTAGCTGTGATTTATTGGCACGCTCCAAAGCAAAACTGTACCACTTATTATACCCTAAAGTCTTTTTTTCTCGATCTCTTTCTGAAGACACATAGAGTTGCCGAACGTTGAAATAAAAGGAGGAGGGATAGCATGTTGCCCAGGCATCTGTTATCGCGGCACGCTATTCACCAAACAGTTATTCAACAGGAAGTGTAACTTATGGCTAGTAATAAAATCGGATGACTTTGGAACATGTCCAAAAAATTGTGACCTGTGAATTGTCCACACTTTTGTCCTGTAGCATGATGCGGACATTACACCGGCATCATATCAGACGTACAGAGGATTTCATCTGCATTGTCTATGGGAAATCGGATCAAGTTATTTGTCACACGGCCCCCGAATACTCAAGTTGTTCCCAAAGCATATGGATCCACAGCCAGCTGCGCTGACTGGGTCATTTAAAATGCATGCCATCGATCCGGATTAACTTGAGAGCTGATCGTTTTTTTTAAAGCTTGTCGCATGATACCTTATCTAGGTTTAGTGACTAAGTTCAGCATCGGTACTCCAATAAATCATTTAATGTATACAACTTGACCAACATCTGAGAATCAAAATTTCCCCCCATCTATCGATCAGTATTAGTTTAAACCTCCGTAACGCACAACTTATAAAGTTGCTAAAAATTCTTCGACAGCCCACGACCGGTTTCGCCCTTCCTGGGGCTCGTCAAGTAGGCGCAGTCCCCTAGTTTCCCTTAACCTTATGTTCTACTGAAAAACAAATTGCATGAAACTGGCGAAATACACTCAGTTACAAACATTTGGAAACATCATAAACGAGAGATTCAGCTGGGTTCCAGATGAGTCTCTCGAAAAACCAAATTTGTTTTCAAATGGGTGTAGTTTACTAGTTCAAACCTTGTCGAGGTCAAAAGATTATCCCGTCAAGCAACCGACAGTGCTTTCTCGCGACCAACACTTGACTGTCACACTTTTATGCAAAAGTCATCGGAACCGTGATCAATCTTTAACACCGTTGCACTAGAGATTTAGCCATATCGATTGTTCACCATGACATTTATCCCCGCTCCAATATTCTACTACATACTCCATAAATTAAGGCAGATAAATAACTGCCACCCAAAAAGCATCACGTTGGTGAAGAGGAAGGTTAATTTTGATCACAGATTATATGGGTTTCTTGGTGAGTGCACACCACTGTAATACGTATACCGTCACAAACTCTATAGACATTGGGGCCACTTTTGAGCCTTTCCAATTTCATCATCCTCCACTTTGTCTAAGCTCCTGCGTTTCACATCTTCAGTTCTCTGAAAGTAGTTTTAGCAGACTTTTGGTCGGGAATTTCTCCTTCAGGTGAAACCAGTCTATAGTCTACGGCTTTTTCATTTTTGTAGGGCATCATTAGCGGTATGCACATCACATCAGAGAGATTCTTTACCCATCAAAAATCTATAGGGACTTAAGAATAAACGACAATTCACCCTAGTGGACCAACCATTTCAAAAGTCACCATAAGAAGTGCCAATCAACACGTTACGAAGTAATATGGATTCATTGACTGAAGGACGATTGGTATCCTGGCCTGTCTAAGTGTGAGCCAATCACAGTGCTGATCAGCCACTTGTGACAGAACGACTTAGTTTTCAACTACTAGACGTCGTCGTTGAGTTTGAATCTCCCTGAGGGTTTGTGAGATACACATTACATTCCAGTAAGAGTGAAATAGCGCCGGCGCGCCTCCCGGTTCTTCGGTATAGATAGACCTGACCTGCGGAACGAAATGTCGGTTGAGGGAAATGCCATGTCCAAAAGTCGTGGCCACCGAATAACCAATCACATTGCTCTAGCGAGAGCACGTTTGTCTGTTCAGATGTGATAATTCATTTGCACCCAGCGTGCTCTGGTGCAGTGGTGGTAACATGTTTGCTTCATAAGTTAGATATCCGGAGTTTAAAGCCCAGCATGGTCAAGAATGAGCTCCCATAAGAGCAAAACTCGAGTCCAGTGCTTTGGTGTGGACTCACCAGAATGATCGGGTCGGGACAGGAGGGAGGCTGTTCAATCATATTTGTGTGGATTGGAAATCTACAAATTCCGCAACCATTTATAGATAAATTATCGCCAACTAAAAGAAAGTTTGACCGCTTATTGCTCATTCGCCGACCATCTTACGCAGGCACGCGCTGAAAACTTCCGAAGTCATCCAAGCACTTGTGTTGTATTATTCTAGGATGTTGAGGATGCTCCCTCTCTGCCCCAGTTAAGTGACGAGAATTCACATTGTCCTGAAAAACTAACAGTGGATGCTTACCATCGGCACCAGAGCAGTGTTATTCTCCGGGTACACACCTTGCTGTCGGATGTCTATTCCCGGTTACTTGTTAACATTCTTTCCGTAAGCTGCCGATAAGACACTACTGTTTCTTCCAGGTGTGAGCGTCTGCGTATTATCCTATTAGCATAGGATGAAGCTCATTGGAATTGTCGACATATTCTCATGAAGTATTTCGTATTTACCTCGGAAGTCGCGCACATGCGTTTTAAGAGATGAAACCAACATTTGGAGGCTTTAACGTTTGCTGCAACTAGAGTCATCGTAAACTGAGTAGCTTTTCGGCACAGAACATTCTCATGTATCCAGTCTGGTCAAAGCGTGAATTCACATTCTCGCAGTTGCGCCTTTTTCTGGTTTTCAAAACATTCTAAGGCCATGAACACTCTATGTAAGTTGCTCTCAGTTCCCTTAACTTTTATGACATGTTTTATTTTCGCGCGACCGATAGTTGTTTCGGTCACTGTCACTCTAATCGGTCAAAGAGGGGGTGAAACAAATGAAATCTTCCACGGATAAAAGATTGATGGTAAAAGGTTTGGCCGTAAAAGTCAAAATTTGAATTTAATGGACCGGAAGTTGATCAGTAAAGTAACCACTCTGACCTCATTTGAATGTTTTCAGGCCGATAGAAGACGATAGACTGGGTTAGGTGGGGTGCAATAACATGTTAAGGACATGTTATTCTGAGTGTCACATTTTATGCTCAGTTTCGCATAAGAGTTGTGCGGACTGGAGTGTGTACAACAACATCCACATGATGACCGGATGTTTCGACTAGTTTTCTACCACACAGTTACAGGGTACATGAGATCATACTCACGCAGTCAAGGTGATAAAAGCACTTTACTAAGCTCTTTGTGACCATATAAGCCATTCCGATGGAATTATTGGGTGATCAAATTGAATTGGTCGCCCGTGATGCTGCAACTTAAGGGCTAGCGAGAGCATAGGGTTTGTGAAAACTCTGTGAGCAAGCAAGACGGGATCCAATAGTTTAAATGAATTAGCATCCTCAGTACATTAAGCCAGGCTTTAAACTGACTGACAGATGGGAGACGAATCAAATTACCTCCTTTATATGAAATCAGAGTCGACGAGCTGGAACACACTGACATTGCCGTTTTTATGTCAGGTAACACCAGTGGTGCCCTCGGGTTCTGGTGAAAAGTGTTCATCCCAACCAAGCAACCCTGATTTTCTTCTGTTTCGCTACGTGGTCATTGGAGAGTTGCGGAAGATCTACTAAAATCTTTGTTGTTCCAATGCTGTTTTCTTCTGCCCGCATAAGTGGTGTGTCTAACAGACCCAACCAGTTTCCGGATGACACTGAGGTCACACCATCGGGTAAATTGGGATTATTCTGGACTCAACAAAAAATATATAGTTGTACGATAATTTCGGAGTGTTTTTAGATAGAGGGCAAATCATGTTAACCAAATAAAGCAAGTCTTACCAGGGAAACTATTTCTTTGATATGCAGTCACTCGTTTGGACACAGTCCAACTTGACTTATTAATCCGAAACAACATGAGGTGTGAGGCATCAGCGGAGCATCAATTTAGACTTCATTCCAAAAAGTACATTATTCCTAGGAGTTCGTACAGTTCCATCTGGTTCAGGATATTTTTTGGGCCAGTGTTAATCTTAACTCTCGGACAGTCGTTCAAAATTACATCAAAGAGTCAAAATTACCTAGGAACAAGAATCAAGATTAAATGCACTTTGGGTCTAGATTTCAAAGGCAATCCTTGGTCATAAAATTTATCAAATCATCCCCGTTTATGTTTACTGTCTGGCCACCCTTTAAATCTGTCGTTCTTTTTCCTTAAAGTCATAAGCACTAGCTGCACGCTTTACTTGCAAGCAGTTGAATGTTGGCTCAGGAGAAGAACTCTAGCGAATGTTCGAACATTCCAGAGGTTTACTGGTTGCTGTTAATTTTATTGTGTCTGCACTATATTTAAGCAACTCAGTATTGATTCCTGCCACTTGCAAGCTCAATATCAATTACTTAGCTAGTTCAACATGCGGGGATGATCGTGGCTTAGTAAGACGGCATAGGGCTGGGAATGTGACCTGTCGATAAGACAATATCGAGACTCGACAGTATTGTCACTTCGTATCTTCAAAAGGAGGTTCAGGTTTGAGAGCAGTCTAGTCTAGTCTCATCGGAGAGTAGACTAACTACGGTTGCTGGCTTTAATAAGTGTCGTCGCCAACGTAATCTAATTGCACGCCTCGGATCTGCTGTCGCGTCTGTATTGTTATTTAGACGGCTCACTTGCAGTTACGGCGATAAGAAGAACCTATAGGAAATTTAAACTTCTAGCAAAGAAGCACATGCCCAATCGCTCCTTAGCATACCACCTGGCTGCAATTATAATTCGGTCGATACCAGTGTCACGCTAGGCGTGTAATCGACAAAGGACTTAGACGTGAACCCAGGTTGCCGCTCCAGATGACATGGCCACAGAAAACAAATTGATTCTTGCTTTGGTCCTACCTCATGCTCTCAGGGAGACACGATACTTAATTTTTGGCTGCCCTGTATTATTGACTGATCACGTGGTTTTCGACTGCCTTGTGTGTGTGTTTTGTACACTTTGTCGGTGAAGGGGATGAGCAAAATGCCATTATTTCGTGATCATGTTGTTTTTACTAACTCAATCAAGTTTGAACAACCCGTCACTTTTGTGTTATCAAACTATAAGGACCATTAATGAACACGTGGATGACAGCAACAACTAGCAGAAGCTTATATTCGATCGACTCGCGCTCATGATGCTTTCTTTAAGTTGAATGCGATATTAATCCAAACAGGATCGAATAAAATCGTCCTTTTTTAAGAACGTTTCGTATAGGGTTTCGCAGTTTGTCTCCTCCACTACTGCATCTGGTAGGACGAAGAAATAAAGAGGTTAGGACATCAAACATCCAATATGGGGGGGGGCATTTGAGGTGTTCTCTCAGATGTGGGAGAGTCGCACGAGGAATGTTTTCACACAGTTATTTGGAACCTGGTTCACTGTGGGAGAGTCGCACGAGGAATATTTTCACACAGTTATTTGGAACCTGGTTCATTCATTTGCACACTAAGATAGCAGCAATTTTAGGATTAAATAAGTAACTCAGGGTGCTCTCGTGCAGTTTTCTTTCCAAACATACGACACTTACATCTACAGGTTAAAATTTACTGCCTTACGTCATATTAATTGTGCATCGTAATACCATGCCATTCGAAATAGAAGCAAAGGATGCAAAAACGTTGCCATCTATTCTGCTTTTCTGAAACGTTCATGTACAAAACTGCTTTAGTGAAAAGCAAAGTGTTTCTTTGGAGCAAATGTCAGTGGATTGAGTCGAAGTGACCATACAGTATATGGTAGACTAGATTTTACCGGACTGGAAGCGAGGTAAGATGGCGAACAAGTATGATATTGCAGGAAAACAAAGCCTACATGAGCATTATTTCTTGTTTTTCTTGTTTGAGTAACCCAATGCTCAACTGTGATTAATACAGCATAACATTTGCACGGCTCTACGGGGGTTCAACCTCCCATTATTAATGGTCTTCTTTTCGTATCAGTCAGATCACCACCGCAGGTTGAATAAGCCAGCTTCAGCGAAATTTAATATAGTAGGTTTGCTTTCTACTTGTATGCCCGCTTTAGAAACTGGTATCAAGCAGTTACTATCGTAGTCACTATTTTGGCTGCTTAATACCTGCCAAAACGTAAGACTTTTGAAAAGCATCAGCGTTTGCGCACGATGATGCATCATTCTGAACTGCCACCAGACGATAGACATCTACAAAGAGCAAAAACGAACCACGAATGTATAGGTATTTTTTGGGGGCCACGAATGCTATCTCGTCTCCGCTTGGTGAATCCGCGATTTCTGCACATCAGTGTAGAAGAGTCATCATATCGTATAAATTAACCGGCGCAAAATGTGCATTGTTTTTAATGGCTGACGGATCTGAACACAACTTGTTGATCAGTTCACTGTATACTGAAAGTTGGTTCAACCTGCCTGAGACGAAAAATTCAGGGAAAGCATATGCACCACTTGGAGCGAGCAATAAAGTTTATTCGGTAACAAAGAAATAACTAGATTAGCATTTCGTCAAACTACAACACCATTTAGCTGGATGCTGAGAACTTTTAGACAACCGACGACCGGTTTTACACTTCCTCGGGCTCATCAGTCAGGCGTAGTTTTTCATCAACATTATTTCCCACTTCATTCCAGAGTGGGCGGAGTTCACTGAATATTCACACCAATTTGGTTTTGATTAACAGTTACACATAACAGTTTGCGGTGGATGCTGATGACTGCTTATTGCCCTTTTTAACTACAACCGGTGTAGCTAAAGTTAATTTTACATTCCGTATAACACTTTCGTTGGAGTTCATCAAGAGCTTACTCCCTTCTCTCGAAACACAAAAAACCTTGGGGAATTCATGAACTAATTATGACAATTAGTCTCCGGTAAGAATGAAAATCTGTGTGGAGAATTATGTGATACGCTTAGTCGCCAAAATCTCTGCACTTTTGTCGAAAATCCCCGAACATGTCATTTATATTGCACATGATATAAGGTTAGGAAATTAAACAAGATGGATGTATTCTAAATTTGGGATGATGCGCATATAAACTATAAAATAAATGGGTGGCAATATAGTAGCCACATGTTTGAGTGAAAAGCAAATTGACATCATTTTGCATACTCTGTTTCTGCAACGTTAACCAATTATTGTAACTCTGCGTTGACATGTCATCGTCACACTCCTGGTCAGCTCCTAAAAATACAACACTGTCAATTATACTGACCAAGTACTGAGATCCCCCATTGATTTGGTGTCGCTGGGCTCGCATGTGACGTTTTAGGACTTTGCTTTCCCAGCAAACTTTTCCGACATTAGATGTTGGAATTTTGGGATATATCGGATTTTGAGGTGCACATTCCGCGTGACGGAAAACATAAAAAGGACCCCATGGGTAGTGTGCCTTCAAGAAAGAATGAAGGTTACCTCAGACCACCATGAACTTTTAAACTAAACAAAACCATATACTGACCTATTTTAGGTGTCGACAGTATTAGTATGATGATCGGTCTACTGATAAAGCGGTCACGAAGATAAAAAAACTCATATATGAACCTGGATCAGTAATTGGCAGGTGTCTTTTTTGCTTGTTATGATGTATACTGTCAAACATTATATATACACTGTGTGGATGCCCCGTGTACTATAGAAGTACACACACCACGTCACCGTAAGCAGAGCTTCTCTTTGGGATGAGCTGAGAGTCACTTTATTATGAGTCATCGAACGTATTTTGAAGCAGCATCATGCCGACCAAAAGAAGCATAGAGATTATGGCTTAAGAGGGGACACCGTCACTTGTGGAATGAGACCGCAAGCATTTCATTTATTGGCTAATGAGCTACTCATTAACAGATATTGGGCACTACTTATGAAGTAATACCCACACACATTGATGGACTGGTTTGTTTTTCCAAGTCTGTTACCTCGATGTGTCTTTCTTTCAGGGTCCCGCATTTCTATGGTAAATCTTACTAAATTATCGTCGAAAATTGATGGATCCCACAAATTATACTGGAAGTTTTGACCACGTTTAAACGTAGAAACATGGTGGTATAAAACTTTTGATTAAAGTGTATGTAAGAAAAACCGGAAAAGTGATATTTTTTCGAGAAATACACCAATTTTCAAATCAATTTGGTTTTGCCAGAAACTCACCTGGAATCTCCCGCTTTTGATGTCTCTAGGCAACCTTATGAGTAGTGCATTACGTATATACATGTATCTCGAATATCGTCGCAATTGGAAGATAAGGCGGCCTGGTGCAGTACATTCAGTTGCCTGGAAACATCAGAAACGGGAGATTCAGATGGGTTCCAGGTGAATCTCTCGCAAAACCAAATTGATTTGCAAATTAGTGTATTTCTCGAAAAGCAGTCCAATTTGGGTTCAAGTAGTACATAAGGTTGACGGAAACTCGGGGACTGCGCCTACCTGATGAGCCCCAAGAAGGGCGAAACCGGTCGTGGGCTGTCGAAGAATTTTCAGCAACCTTATGAATACTGCATTACGTAGAATAGGTGACAGTTCTTGTCGTGCACTGGGTTGCACAAACAGCAGATGATTAGATAACATCTCATAAAACCCAGTTGTGAGACACCAATTCAATTCATTGAAATCACGCTCCCCTATACAAAATGTTGACGTAGTAAATTTATTCTGATTTTCAGTTGTCTGTCCATTCAGGGTTCTTTTGCAGGGACTAATAAATATATGGTGATATAACAATAAATAACAATTATAATGAATAAATAATAATGAAACTAGTGAATAAAACTAAACTAATAATATGTGCCTTGGTCAGTCACCTCTTTATTGCTGGCTGTTTAGGTTGAATGGATGTGAAAATGTGACTGTCACATCCTAGCCAAAAGCTTGCTGCTGTTATCTCCCATGTTTAGGTCTTAGATTCCGAAATAAGATCAAAATTATGATCAACCTTACAGGCGAAACCGATGATTGGACTTCACATGTGTGTTATGACCATACAGTCTAGAACTGTTATGTTCAATAAGTGCTGGATGTGATGTGGTTACCCACTGTCCACATTTGAGAGGGATGATTACCCGTACGCCAACTCAGACTGTGATGCCGACGACGAGCACGTCAATGCCGTATGCTATGGTAGCAATTAGGTTACGTGTGTGGAAGCCGAACGTCAAGGCTGAATAATCTCACTAGCGGAGAGATTTATGTTTCGAATAAGCTTACAAAGACCCGTGGCAAACCACCTAGGACTGAAAAACTGATAAAATAGGTTAACTAGGTTTATCACCAAGCGGATCAGAACATAAGGCAGCAATTAATTTCATAATATGACGAAGTATTGAGATGGCAAATGACTCGAGAGCGTAGAGCTAGACAACTCCTCTCCTAGCTTATAAAAGTAACCAAGCGCAGCAACACTTCTCCAAGTTCAGTTATTCTATGAGATAGAAAGATCAATAAACATCCATATTTCCCATTAGATGTGTACAATGTATTTGTTTATTTTCTCAGTCTATTTGAAGTTATACACGCAATGTACAGAAACGAGGCCGGCGACCGCTTTGTGTTAAGGCATAGATGTGCGAGTTTTGATCCTTAGAGTCAACTGACCGAAACGCTGGTGAGATCAGTTCAGTAAAAAAAAGTTATTCCCATACTGGCCGGTTTTGTCTTGAAGTTTCCACCAATAAAACTTCAAGCTTTGACCATCATGTAAAGTAGGAAACAATTCTCACTGTTCAGTCACGGATTTCCAACGCAATTTAGCGCACGTGTTAGTCCAGAGAAAAAACATCCAGTTTATCTAACTTTGTCTTATCCTACTGGGAAAACGGCAGCTTGGATTGGCTGAGCTGGAAAAAGTGGAGAGTCAACCCACTTGTAAAGATTGCTTGAGTGAATGAAGGAGCACTACAAAACACTGCTAGACAGACTGATGTCACATCCATCCATTAATAGCCACGAAAGAGAAACCTAATTTTATGCCTGCTGTTTATTCTAAACCGCAGAAATAGAAGGAAATAAACTTGACACCAAGTGCCTACTTCGGCCAGCTGTAAGCAGTGTTTCTCGGAGAAGAGTTGTAAGTTGAGTATAGTTTTATTAGATGCGAAAAAACTGAGAAAACTTCATCAACCCCACTGAACTTTCCCGCATGCATTTTGTAGTATTGTTAAATGAGTGTTCTCTCAATTGTTCGTTAATCGCATGCAGTTTAAATGCAGGTAAAACACAATCATATTTTCTATAGAGGAAATTGCCCAGTTCAACCCAACGACCACACGGTCAAATAGTAATTTATCAAGATCTTTCACAAAGCAAGCAACAACGTTCAATTTTACTGAATTTCAGTGGAATTATGGCCTTTAAATGCCCGTTCTGGAAATGATCTTGAAACAGAAGTGCACACCTTATGAACAATCTTTGAAAGCAGGTATTGGCTAGAACTTCTACCAGACCCGAAATAAACAAGCCTCCGAGTTAAAGGCTGTACTATTTGCTCAAGATTGTTTAAGTAAAACTAAGCTGAAAGTTCAAGCACATGAGCTTTTCTTCTTCCCATGTTTGGTGATAGTTTAGCTTTGGAAATTGTGAACATTAGCCCTGTAAGTAAGGGAATTTATTTCAGACTAAAGTTAGTTGGCGATGCATCTGAGCTACTCAGTTGGTTAATTAGGGCTTCTGCGATGCCGGTCGTGGAACGGGGCGTTGGACTAATTATTCAGACATTTTCAATCAACCGCAGTCTCAGTTACGTTTCCGGCCTTTTCTGATTGATCGACAAGCATAATTATGTAAAGCCGAGCTAACATTTTGTAGTGAAACGACCCGTAGAAAAACATATTTGTGCCGAAACTGCGGCGGTTTATACGTGGTATGCTTAATATGTCCTGAATGTCGTGGTTAGATTAAACGGGCAATGCACAACGGCCCTAAAATTTACCGAGTTGTCCCCATTTTTAATCAAGATTTCGTCTTATGAGCAGAAGCGATTTATGCTGAAGATAGAGGAACTCTTTACAAATGTTCTATTCGAAAACATCTCATAGCAAATTAAAATTTGCATTCGGTTCCTTTGGTTTTTCTAATTTTGTTCATTTCAATCCCGAAAGTCACCTGAAGTGGAAGAAACATCAAGCAACAAATCTGAGTACCTTGATGGTGTGTCATTCCAGCGAGACGCTACTAAGTCTAATAGAGATAACGAACGGTTGCACGAAAGTAGAGTTTTTGAGGATATTACATGATTTTGTTTAACCGCAGAGTCATTTGTGATCACAGCATCTGATATAGAGATGCGGTAAGGAGGAAGTAATTACAGTAAATAAACCCAACAGCAGCACTATTTTACACAAAATAAACTACTTTACATGAAAACAACGCTATGTTCGCTTGAAAATGCATGAAGCACCTGGAAACTGTAGCTTGATGGAGGTCCAGTATTCGCAATGTATGCTCTACATAGAGATCATGGGGTCAAAAATGAACTCTAAGTTGGATTTTATTCACAGAGAAACAAGTGTTTCGGAGTTCTTACAATCACCTCGTATCCCAACTAGATCGACTGCAATATCAATGAACACATCCACACTCCATTCTCAGGTAACATACACCAGAGACCATACACATGTTGTCACCGCTGACCCGAGTGTATCAATTTTTCACTCGTCCAGGTCTCCGTTTTTATTTCCATCCCTAGAAAATTTTGACACTTGTGTACGCAGCTATATAGATGCCCGAAGGACCTGATTGGTCCCTCGTTTTCCTAACCAGGCCTGGTCACTACTCAATGAAGAATTTGTCCCTTAGACACCCGATGTTTGAATTTTAGCAAAAATCCCGTCTCATTGATCGCGCTTTACATCAGGTAGCTGGCAAGACCGTGAAGTCGACCGACTAGTAGCTTCCCGTATCACTTTTCGTGAACCTTAAGGCTTATCTCATTTTGGCAACTATGATTACAAGGTTAGTCATTAAAAAAGACAATCTGAATCTAAGCTGACTCTAAACTGTGTGATTGGAGTTCAGCTCCGGGTCCATTCGGCTTCTCAGCATCTAAACCATTATGATTCCTTCAGATCAAATGTATTTGTACATCAAAAGGATGTAAAACGTGGACTCGTGCATGCTTCCGTTATTCAATTATGTTTTGATTAGATACAAACCAGGTCGTTGTGAAGGAACCGAACACTTTCACGGTAGTGTGGATTATGTATCTTACTGGCTCATTCAAAAGTACGTAGGGTTGTTCACTAATGTGCTTTGAATTTGTGAACTTGTGGTCCCTCAACTAAGAGACCTGTGACAATCTACTTCCAAAAATTAGATTTTCACTCCAACCATTTCTCTCTTGTAAATAGACAGTTAGGGCCAAACGGTTGAGTGAGAGCGCTAATTACCCTTCTGCTCAGAATTCAGCTGATGCGGAAATACTTCGGCACTACCCAAGAACATGACGAAATTAATGGAATTTATTTTACACTGGACTTCGCTTTGCTTCAAATAGCTGTTAGTTTGCGAACTGCTTCTCAATTTCGGCGAACTAGTCAACAACTAAGCGGCCCGTTCAAAATAACATTTTTCCGCAACATCCATACAAAATTCATACAAGTGGAAAACAGAGTCTGCGGATAAAAGTGTAAAAATTATTTAGGCCACGAGTGACCGGTTTGAGTGGGTGGTGGTCACGTGGTCAGACCGCGGAAGACGCATTGTGGGTACGAACGTTCCCTGAGTGCACAAAACGGTGTGCGTGAGAAAATCGCAATGAGCTCATCTGTGGCCAGACATTGATACTGAACGGATCGTAGTAGGCAGAGATTCACTTTACACTGTAGTCGACAAGCTGTGTTAGAATTAATCACATGACTTGTGTCACGACCACTGGGTTAGTAATCAATCTCCTCGATCCGGCTGTCAACCAGATGGGATGGTGTTGGTTTATTCTCTTGCGCAACTGCCGGTCGTTGTCCTATGCATTTTTCTGCCCAACAGCAGGTGAACTAGCAGACAACCATGAATTGATCGTTGACTGGCAGCTTGTCTTTTAGATGAAGAGGCATGAGCTGAGTAGTCGTATATCACACTGACTGAGACGGTGGAAATTTTTGTCAAATTGTGTGCAGCAGCCTCCAGTTTAGATAAGCTAGTTCCCATTAAAAGGACGAATAATGGAGAAAGATTGGTTATTTTGGTTTTCTTAGTTGTAGCATCATATGCGTCTTGAGATGAGCCCGCTCGGATAGTCTTTTTCACGATGCATGCTAGTTTGGGGCCGGAGTACAACAATAGTTTAGACTCCGGAGCAAATTATGCAAGAGAACAAAGAAGCACAGCCCATTTAGGCTGACACTAGGATCGAGGAGGTCTATTACTAACGCAGTGGTCGTGACACGAGTTATTTAATCAATTCTAACACAGCTTGTCGACCACAGTACAAACCGGCCCTCTGCCTACCAAGACCTGTTTAATATCAATGACTGGCCGCAGATGAACCAGTTGCGAATCGCTGAGTGACGCACATTGCGTCTCGCATGGTCAGCTCACGTGACAGTTGCCCACTCGGGCCATTATGTTCATTCCAACTGGTGAGCTGCATTTTTGCCTGTCGATTTTAAGTCTTCGGGCCCAAATCAACAACGTACGCTTATACACAGCTCTACACTCGAGTCCAAGTGAACTGTCCATGTGTGTCCAGCTGTACGCGGGAATCTAGTGATCCCCGCTGACGTAATGTAGCCAATTGTGCATGCAATAGTAGCTCTTTAAGCCGATTGAAATGCGACTAACTATTCTTGCAACAAGTTTACTTATGTTTATTGAGAGCTTTTCCCGACGAGAATCCGTATATAGTGCATCGAGTAGTCAGGGACTCATTGACGGTGTTATGTATGGTACACTCGCTGCATTGGTTTGACACTTTGTGAGTTACCAAAAGTGATTGTATTCATCTTCCAAGTAAGCTCATTCAGTATCTTATCATGGTGCTACACCTTTTGGTTATTGACTGAACTTTTTTGAATAAGGAGTCTGAACTCTCACTTTAAAGTAAAAACGTCAATCCTTTAGTTGACTGTTTGGGGTGCACTTTCAGACGCTAACCTCCGCATCTGCTGGGGCACGTTAATGTTTGCTCTTGCATTTGGGTAACCTGGTACATAAAAGAGCTGCTCGTGGGACGCTTACAGTTCCTGTGGGAAAAGTTATTAATGAAATTGTCTGTTTAAGAAACTGAATATTCGCATCCTTGTTGGTTCCCAGCTTACAGTATCTCAGCGCAGAATGACTGGATGTTTGACAAAGCAGTCCCGCTCGCATATACTGACATTAACCCAACCAGACACTAACTAAATTAACCCACTTCTCAAGCTGTGTGGTTCGCTGTAACTTCAACCAGAAGACAGTTCCGTCCGATTAAACAACTAATCAGACAGTCGTTTAAATCAGAACAGTTTAGTTTTCACATTTTCCGTCTACACGACTTTGGCCTTCGCCAGTTGGGACTTTTTCAGCAGCGCAGGTCATCGCTGCTTGTTATCACTCACAAAACCTGAGCTATTTAGGCATGTGTGAGTACTAACCGGTGGAAGTGGAATCGACAAATCCCACTTGGTAGTGTGGGCCACCAATTCTGCCGGACCCGTTATGCATGACTGGCCTTGTTGTTGAAGCTCCACAGCTTTCACTTCTTCCAGTTCGTTTATCTTTCCGGTTGTGTTCACAGTCTACGAACTTGTAGTTCATCGCATTTTTCTCCCTCTCCAGTATGTTCAAATATTGGATTTTTAAGCTCCATTGCATGTAACATTTAATGCTGACTTCCCACAAAATTTATCGAATTTGTCTGCGTAGAAAATACCTAAAGTTAATAGCCGGTAGTAACACGCTGATCTAAACGCGCAGTTTTACCGATTAACTGTTCACGGATGGCGACCGAAGAATTTCACAATAGGCTTATCTCTTGCGGGTCCCATTCATTGCCGCATCACTATTCAGCCTAAGGTGCCATATACATCTGACCTAAGGGGAATTATGTATAAATATAGCATGGGCCCTCAAAAAATTCAAAAAGATGCATTCCTGCATTCATGTCATAACACCTGTTGTGAGACAAAACAATGAATCGGTTGTTCTTTGCCATAAAAACCTCTCAAGTGTTATATAAATAATGTTGTACGACAGATTCTCCATTCTGGAAGCGGTTAATTTATTAGACAGAAATAGATTGATGTTTTTTCACTCAGCTGGGAAAGTTGCACCTTAATCATACAACATAGTCACCTTATTTTCTTTACAAATGTATGCCTTCGGTCTCACAACACATGAGCATTAGGGAGCATTTTAAACACCTGGGCGGGTTAGTTAACTCGCATCAGTTTCACGTGTCTCAGTTAGTCTATCACTGTTAAAACAGCGTCTGAAATTCAACCGTCCAAACGCAGAATTTACAAGAATGTTAATTTTTTTGTGGAGGGGTGAGGTTACGGGATACGTATTGAACGCGGAGTTCAGTGGCTCTCCCCTTTGGTATGGACTCATCAGAATAATTACGCCAAGAGAGGAGAACGACTGTTCATAAGAGATTGATACGTATATGAACAACGTTAACTTTGTTAATTGTCGTAATACCATTCACGAATAGAATGTGGGCGCGGCAAAGGTGTATAAAGATATCCCACCGTGCCACCTCATGGAGAAAGTGTTGTATGATTTTTCCGTCTATTTCACTTCCAATCGGTGAAAAGTCATTTCATTATTATTTTACCAAATGTGTGGATGGTATTTTGAAAAAAAATTTTGCTTTCCGTTTAAGAGTGAAAACCAACACCCTGTTGGTGTTGTTGAATTTTGCATCTCCGTTTGCATGTTGTGCTAGCACACGCTACATTATATCGATCGGATAGAGATCAATATTTCCATTTAACTATTAAAGAACTTTCAGCATAAAGGACACTCCGGAAAGGGCCAACCGCAGTGGTACACCAGACTCATTCTGGATCGTTCATCATCAAAAGTGAAGCTCGCTTCAGCGTTAGGCAGATGTTGTTACTGAACCCTCAAAACTCAACTTATGCATCCGACGGAAGTGGTCGTTTTACTCTGCTAAATCTTCCCGTCATTATTCGGAACAAATACGTTGTAACCGTGTGCGTCCTTCTTCAAGCAAGTGCAAATATCAGTGAAGAGCAAACCGTACCACAGTCGATTAGGAATGAAAGTCAGCAGAATTGCTTTACAAATGTAAAATCCGGCTGTGGTTCATTGTTGGGAGTTGGCGGACCAAGAAGGGGTCTAAGCTTTCGCGTGATGCCTCTGATGACAAAGTGTCCGTAGCCAAAAATGCTTTTCGTTGGATGGCATCGAGATTTTTAGTTTAGCTTTATCTATTTGAGGCTAAATATATAAGAAACTGAATTGCATCTACCTCAAACAAAAAACTTATTCCCACCTTCACTCTCGGGCAGTATATCAAACCGAAAATTTTTCATCTCTTCTATTTCCTCACCTCACAACTAAAGCCCTGAACTTAATATCCACGCCTTACAGTTTTATCTTATCAGATCGGTCCTCTAATATCGATTTTTATACCTGTCCAATCCTGTTCCGTTCTCTTTGGCTTTTTATCCTGTATGCGTTTCTTTGGTCGACCGTAGATTCCTTAACCAACGGTCGAATGCGATATCACAAAGCTTAATGAGCTCCACAGCTCCCTCCTAACTGTTGGACGGGACAAGAGGGATTAAAAACTAATGTTCCAACTGATGTCTAGCCTTGAGAGGAAAATACCACATCTGAGAACTAGACAAGCATAGGTGACAGAATACTATATAGCATGTTGAAGTGATATGAGCTACAAGGTGAACTATGTTGAATTGGAAATTGTATGCTCATCTGACTTCAATAACTCACACCGAACAAAGCAAAATACACACGTCCAGTCCGAGTGGACTGCCAGTGACATTAATTGCATGACTGCACTAAATTCACGCACTTTAATTATCGAAACACTGAATACAAGCTTCATCTACACATTTTAATGGGGCACGTACGAATGAACTGCAGACAAAATAATATGAAATTATTTATTCTCTCTAATCTCAGTTTGTCTTACTATGGCAAGACGGGGCTAACAGCAAAATCCAAAAGCTTGCACGAGTTTGGCTGAAACCATCTGGCAGCAGCTGCCTCAGGCTGCCTGAACAATTATCTAGCACTGTTTCTGTGTATGATTTCAGGCATTCAGAATGAGCAAGCCGGTAACCTAACTTGCTGCTAGGTTTGCTTTGTTTAACGTGTTACACGTAGGCACATGATTAAATGATCGCCAGTGATTCTTTGCAAGTACTTTTCTCTGAAAGTGCACTGTGAAAAAACGGGTGCAAGAGGTAGAAAATTGGAGAATCAATCTCATTCTTACCAGATTCGAAGATTAACCTCACGTCCTCTGGCAGAAAAATTTCCTCAGTGAAAGGTATAAAGCATTTTAGTGCACTTACACCATTTCTCCGCGTCTCATATTGCTCTCCACATAATTTGACAGGGAGCCTTTCCAAGATTGCATGCAATATACAATAAGATGGTCCTACTTTTTGATGAACAGACGTACTGTGCTTTCGTGAATAAAGCGAGTTCCGTCGTCTTTTGCAAATAATTGGGCAATGCTTCTTAAATTTAAATATTGATCAGGTTATAGGCCTTCCGAAACAAAAAATTATGTAGCACGTATTTCTCATAGCATTAGAGACAATGGGCCCCATTTTAATCATCAACCGTGGATCCGAAAGGATGCGCTCCCCAAGTTCTGGGCGACAGTTTTGGCTGCTTTCAAAATGAGTGTCACTGAACCAGAGAGGGAACGTCCGATCAGTAAGTCTGAATTGTTGAGTGGAGGAGTCTGTTTCCCTAGGCTGTCCCCTAGATACAACAAGTAGTGCGAGTCTTAGCTGACTACACACGATCAAAACACTAACTTTCTGATGGAGATGTTCTTTGAGTCACTTTTCTACCTCGTTGGCGCAAAACAATATCAATGGTCAGAGATATGTAGAATTACTAGATTCACCTGAGTGTTGACATGCGATGTCCGTAGTTACCTCCAGTGATACTAAGTGACTTAAAGGGACGCACAGCTTTCTGGGAACACATTTTCAATCACCGAAGATGACCGCAACTATGTACAGCTCCCTGCTATATTTATTTTTAGGACTCAGCTGACCATGGGCAGAAAGACGCATGACGCTCGTTCGAAACTTAGGAGGACACGTACGATCTCCGCCAAATTCATCGACGGACATGGAGTATTTGGATGAGATCTGGTCCCCATTTCGGCACCTTGAAGCTGCTCCAAAATCATCATGCGACCGATTTTCTGTTTGTACTGGATTCCTGCTGTAGGTGAAGCATTTAGGCACATATCTCATACTAGAGCATACAAATTTCATTACACTTCTCGTTTACGTGACATTTTACGCGCCTTATTCAAACCGAGTGCTTTTTATCCATACCTGAGTGGGGTAGTCTAATTTGGGTTCCTGGATCATTCATGGATCTGAACGAAATTACAATTCATCAAAAATATGAGTTCAGTTTTGATGGCGCGACTTCTAACGGTGATCTAAAAGAGCCCGAGGAAGTTAAACAGCCTAAAATCTTTTCCGACATATAGACGAATGCCATCAAGTGGCATTAGTGACTCGGTCTGCAGAATATCTGTCCTGTAAGCAACAGCACAATAGCTCAGGCCCATCCTCAGGTGTGTCTCCTCGTCCATGTTAAACGCGGCAGAACTATTCAAGCTCTGTCTTAAACAATAAAACTGAGTGATGAATATCATATTCATCATCACGTGTGTGCACTTAGCGCCCAAATTACCATTATCACAGCCAGATAAAATTTTGCATGCTACTTGATTAAAAGATGAGTTAATTGTCCCAATTTGTCAGTTCACATTGAACGACGTGAAACATGGCTGAGGCGCTAGTTGCTAGATCTGAAAGACGCTTCAACCCATTCTGTTCGAATGGTGTACGCCCGTCGGAGTCTATCGGCTTAGTCCTCATTTTACAATGTTCAGAGTGCATTTTCGTGAAGAATATTTAATAATAAAAGTAGCATTCTTAATGGCACTAGTTAATACAGACAAAATTCTTTCATCTCTGTTTGACGACTGCAAAACTCACTATGAATTTCCCGGTGTCAAAAGCGATTTGCATTCATGTTAACAATCCATTTAACAGTCAAAATCAGCGTTATTCATTAGTGACAGTATGGTAATGAACTGACCCCAACACTGAAAACTTACCAAATCAACTTTGCTCGCACTCCCTGAAAGACGAGGTGCGTGATTAGTGAGGTCCAAATATAATTGATCCTGTTAACCAGACGAAAGATTGCTAATTGTACGAAAACAACACACGACGTTTCCCACGTAGGAGCGTCCGCTTCCTGTTCCAAAATTGTGCTTGCGCTCGGTGGTTTACAACTATAATGTTTCGTGCGATTTTGCCTATGTTTACTCAATGTGTGTGATGGAGCAGGGAAAACAGCGCTAACTGTGGCTTTCGCTTGATTATTCTGGATTAAAGCTAGTGGTGTTCGTGGGCACACGTGCGCACAGCTGTTAGTCCGCCAGTGCCCGTTCGACTTGGGCAGACAAGCATGTCGTGCTCATTCTCTCGGGTGTGTACGTACGCCTGCGCGTCAACGAACATTTGGCTTACCTATTATTGATCTACGGTATAAATGAGGGTGGCAAATAGGGCTCACAGGACAGGTAACAGGATAGGTTACAATGAGAATTGGATAGATTGCTTGGTGATGGATAGATGGATGAACGGAATCTCAATGATGACCGAACAACACGGGGTCAACACGGGGCAGGTTGCCACCAAGGGACACGAATAAGTTTTCTATTTCTTCCTTTCCAGACTTGAAAAATGCAGCTTAACACTCACTTTCTCCTCTCGAAAAGGAATTAAAGGAGATTTTTCTCATCTAACCCGCCTGTTATACACAATGTTTTTCTCGAAACTTGAGAGGGAAATATACGTGGGCAACAATTCAAAAGTCTGTTTTCGAGTTTTGTGCGCCATCATTCCCAGGGCACAAAGCAGATGCTGATGCATCTGATTGAGAAACATCAAATCTAGGGCTTTCTGGTGGCATCGCAATCATGGATTAGAATTTGAAGAATGAACAATGACAGGTGGTCCTAGTTCAGAGAGCAAAGGGCCTCGGTAAACGTAGTTTTATTGCACCGTAAATCATAATCATAAAACCGTTCTTCTTGTTTATCGATAAGTTTATAATATTGCGCACATGACCCAGGACCATAAGGGTCCCCATCTTATATGAGGTAACTTAATTTAGACAGAACAACTCATTGATCCATCAACCAAACGCCCGTACTAGGGTAACCTGTTTGGTTTTTTAGTTTACTGAACGGACTTAATTCAACGGCAGACTGTCACTTTAGAGTGCAGATTGTGTTGACATGCATTCATTTGGTTCGTATGGTAGTAGTGAGCAATAGACTGCTTAAAGTAACAAGCTAATGCACTTTTGCACACAGCAATAAACCTACCACTAAACATTTCCAAACACTCCTACAGCCTGTCTTTAGGAATATCGTTTGATCTCATCAATCTGTTGAGACTTATTGAGCCTGAGTTGACAACTAAACACTTATTCATGCAAAAATTTGAGTATATTTAAAAAGCAATGTTTCATCCTTGCAATGTGACTGCAAGACCTGCGGATTTAGGAACCCGAAAAAAGAATCAGACGTAAAATAAACAACTTCTACAAAAGATTTTCATAGAAACTGTAATCTGCCATTGTAATTTAGGAGCGTTCTTCTTCTGCTTGCTGGTAGGATTCCTGCTTTCTGGGCCTGAAGGTAAAACACCTTTAAACACTAACTGATATTTGCTTCATTTGTTATCCTGTTTGCAGTTTTAGACTTAGTTAGCCCACAATTATTCTGTTACAAGTAGAATTTTGTTTTAGCATACCCACTATTGACCATCAAAGTAAAATTTGATCCTTGTCCACGATCTACTATGAGATTTCCTCGGATAACGTAATTTAGCTGTAAGTAATCCTGTACTTAGCTAATCCTCTTTGGTGCACTGGTTTTTGTTGGTTCACAGTAGGAAATTCAATTGATATCTCTTCACAATTACACACAGTCAGTGTTACCCTATGATGTCTCTTGGGTGATGCTTGTTTCAAAGGCTTGATTCAGGCTTTTTTTGAAAAAAACCTTCGCGTCTGTCCAATTGTAAGGCGGGCCTCTCGGTTTATTCATTCTAATTAAATGCTATGCCCATTTTATCAACAACACGATATTTATGTGTTACTCCTGTGCGATTTTATTCTCGGACAGGCGATGCTGCATTAGATTATTACAGTTCTTGGTAAACGTTTATGCAGACCGAATATTCTTTCTTTCCTTATAGTAATCCCGTTCCCTGTATTGTGAAGTGTGCAACTGCTACGCAGGTGAACATGGTATGATACTCGAATCGTTATGGTCGTGAAGGCATCAGGCAAATTTGTTTCGTTTGTTCCCAATCATTTGTCAGTCATCAAGATGGCATAACTACTGAAAGCAAAGATCATTTGATAAGTGCTAACCAAGTTCCTTGACTGATTCGCAGTGGCTCACATAACTTGTGCGATGGAAACGAGGAATTTCCAATTTAATAAAACCATCGAAATATGGCAGTTGCTGTCCTAGTTTGTCTGGATGTGTACCGGTATTTATGATTGAAGCTTGGATCAGTCGAAAACTATTATTGTAGGTCTCCTCTTGTAACAATCCACCTTCATACTACCAGACAGCGGCAAAAAACGTAAGCAAGAAAAAGGTTTTTGCGCTAGCCGCATCAGTAGTCACCACCTAATCGACTGAAGCCTTAGTGTGCACCATTATTTAGTAAATGCAATTTTTGTGAGGAATGACGTTTGCGTTCGGACTGCCTTTTAGTTGAGGACATTTTGCACGATAATATCCTTCATCGGGGGTGGTTATTTCTTCCACTGATCAGTAAACGGTCGGTTTAGTTAACAAATTGTTTGTGAACATATTAAATGTTTCACGGAAACCAACTAAGCATAGACTTTTAACAATAGGCGACATGGCATATTTCACTTTTTTAAAACACGTGGAACTGATTGTTCCAATGAAACAAGTGGCAAATATTAAGGCGCAAACTGCGGCTTGGCGAACAAGACTTTGGCTGATTCTGTGAACATAAATGTTGCCAACTTTGCAGCATACTCCTGTGCGTACTTCTCATTGAGTGGTAATAGGTGGCAAAACCCAGTAAACGTTATATTTCCATCCACTTTTGTTACTAAGCAAATTGGATCGCAGGCCCAGGAATTTTGACGTCGATCCAGATTGCTGTACAACAGAGTTGTTACGGCACGTTTAGACGAATTTGAAGATGAGAAAAATTTATAATATGTAGTACATCTGTAGAATGGCTTTGCACCTCTTCTTGTGTATTATTTTCTACTGTCCCGTAAGATCCTAAAGTAGGCTACATTTGTGCACAAAGTAGAATATATAAAGGTAGCGGTGTTCACCCTCCCCTATAACTTTAAAACAAATAACGTGAGAAACCATTTTTTCTATCCCAGTTAGGTCTAAGTCACATTCAGCAAGACATTTAAGTTTACTGGCTGTATTTCGTGAAAGTACACAGTACTTAAACAGATTCGAACGTAGCACGCATATTACGTGTTCTGAATTTTCATCAAGAAAATCAGTGACAAATCGCTTTACTGAGTTTAGCTCAAAGCTACTATTCTACAAATGAATTACTCGACCTTGTTCGCAAAGGAAAACACAAATGCTGTTTAGTCGTTTCTAGTTAGACAACTGCCTCATTTCTTGCAATCAAAAACCTGGGAAATTACGCGTTGAAAAATCCATCACATAATTCCGTGTCTGGTGTTTTCCAAAATATGTGGACAACCGGCGACCAGCTTGTCGGTTAACATGTTGCCCTTTGGCCCCACATATGCCAGTCATGCACAGATTCCGTTCGTAAATACTTTGGTGACAAATGCCAGTAATTTAACATGGGATGATGGGGTTATATATATATATATATACAGAAACTGTTTTTCTCTTCTCAGCAGCAGAGTGTATTACAGTGTATTGCAGTATTGCAGTGTATTAAAAACGATTCTCCATTCTTCCTTCTTACTATGAGGTTCACCTTTAGTGTCACCTAAGTTGACACCTCTTTTACTACTTATGATAAAAAATGTGTATTGAACTAACGTCGACCTATAAGCAGCTCAATAGAGGAGTAGTTCCACAAGATGAGTAAAACTTTCGTTTGAGAAGTTGTCACTCAATTGAAAAGTCGGTAAATGATCACGTGGTGTGATTTCTGCGACTGAAGGACGAGTGGTGTTAAAGCCACTGCAAGTGCGGGTTACTTACTATTATACCGATTAACCGCTCGTGACCGAAAGCTTAACTGTTCAAATTATTATTCCCGGCATCCCGGGTTCGAGAACGCATGGAAGTTGGTGAGATATGCATTGCTGATGACTCGATAAGGACAAAAATGCTGTACAGTGCTTCTCGGCATTTTTACCCAAATTAACTTTATTTTCAAGAGGAAATCTTCATTGGGAATTCACGGATCTTCTCCCCATACCGTCAATAAAAATGTATCAGGTAACTTTTTTTTATTTAATTTAGAATTTTGTCATCCGACATTTGCTTTTAAAAGTTCATACATTCAACATATCAAGTGGTCTATTTAGAACTAAGAATTGTATGACTTACAGAATTTGCTGGACTGACTCAATTCCTAATCCTAAAATGAGTCATAAAATATTTTGGTCCCTTGTCTGCACCTTCGGAGATGGGGCAAGCATTGCTTCACCAATCTGATTTTCATGACTAACTTCTCAAAGCTATTGTACTCAAAATGAATTGATGTTTTTACTGATAATACTGTCAGGACTCCGAGTTTTAGTGAAGAATATATAATATATATAATATATATAATATATATAATATATATAATATATATAATCAAAGATCAGCCAACCCACTTTTCCTTCCTAAAGAGGGGGAGAAACAAGGATTGAGTAAAACACGTTCAAGGCTCTCTTCGTTAATGAGGCTTTTCAAAACAAGTCCGCATACTGTAACTGACGTTCAGCAAAATTGATCAAGCTATATTGGTTCAGCATCTTTTAAAGAACAGGGGGGAGTGACAATTACTGGTTTGGTGGCGACCATTTTTATGCCGAAACTGAAATGATATTACTTAACTGACTGGAGCGTAATTGGTGATTGTAAACAGCTCAGAATGATTTAACAGGGTTCTCCTTGAACCTGTGAATCACTATGGCACTATGAGTGTCGATACCGAATTGTGTACGGCAATAAAGGAAAAATAGGCAAATTGCTAAAGTATGTTCAATCCAACTACGATCTCATCAAAATGACAGCAAGACTACGTCACAATTTTTTTTAAAAAACCAACGGATAATAAAACCAAAATCAGAACTTAAATAAGGGTTGTCCAGAGAACCCAACATGAGAACGAAACCAACATGGCTTCCATCTTAGTGGAAACTGAATGAATTATAAAATATCAGTTCACAGTACTGAAGGGCTTTCCTAATAGAATTAGTTCAGGTTGTGAGCAGTTAGGAAGATTAACGGAAATGAGCGCCAAAAATCCCAACAACATAAAAGCAAAGTAAGAAACCTGGCTATTTCAACAAAAGGGGGTGCTATGAGTCACATAAGAGACAAAGAAACTGACTGACTGTCAACATTGGGCTCCGAAAATTGTAGTGCCTGTCACAAACGAGTAGAAATCTCATTTTTCATACCTCAATAACCAACTATACTGTGATAGACTACTCAGTGTTGGAAGGATCAAGTTTCCATGTTGGATCTCAGGCAGAAATACAGATGAAGCACAGTCTCCGGCTGAAATTTTTTATGTGACTTGTTTGACTTTTCCCATAATAATTTCCAGGATGATCAATTTTGGCCAGGAATCGTTATTCATGCTTGGTATTTCTTACTTGTGAACATCTTGAAGGCTTGGTAAACATATTCTACGACACTGCGTGGACAGCAATTGAGAGTGCCGCTAACCATGTGTATAACGTTCCCATGGATCAATTTCGTCATAGTGCAGCATACTTGGTACACTTCCCCTTAGCATATTTGTCCTGAATGTCTGTTCATGGAACAGGCCATGTGAGCAGCACAGATATGCGTGCAAGTGCATACATGTCTGAAACAATTTGTTCCTCTACGATCAGAGAAGTCTGCAGCAAATTGTTCAAATGACTCACTGATGACACTTTTACTTGCTTCATAAACGGCCCCTTACACTGTGTGCACATCCTAACTGCTCTTGTGACAGAGACCGTTTCCCTCACACTTCGGGTTTAATTCCATAACGAGGCTAGAGTGTGATGTGTAAGTGTGCCACTTTATGAGTTAAAGGTTATGCTGCACTGACTAGAACGTAAAGTAGACTGACTAGAACATAAAAGTAGCATAGATACTTCCACCTTCCACTGTGATATAACAAACAGCACTGTCTGCATCAGAAATGTTAGGAAAAAATCCCAGGCTACCAAACCGGGGCAAAGCGAAATAAAGGTTTCATTTTGGTAACCCAGAAGTCTTCAATATCCCTGGGTTTTTCGCCCCATCTTAATCCAACACCACAAAATTACTGAACAAGCTTCTTCGCCGACAAAACTACGGGAGCTAATTCATATACAAGAGTCCCAAAAGCAACAGGCTGCACTTTTTCAATAGACTTTAAGAGGCAGTAGTCTGAAAGGTGAAACAATCAGCAAACCACATAATTTGATACCAAGGGACTTTTGTTGATGGCTTTTATGGAGGCCCGTTTCGAGTGTTGGCAGGCATCCTTTATTCTCGCTATTTTCACTCCAGTAAGATCTTCTGCTCCACTGAGTAGACTTTGGGTTATTCCACTTTCTCCACAACTCATACATCATTCTCCCAGCCTCGTCTATTTTATTCACATAAGCAAGAATTTCTTCCACTGAGGTAGTTTTATACACCGATAAACCAGCTGAAGAACAAAAATCTTCAGTACCATTAATTAGAACTTTTTGATTGGCGCGTGCACAGCAAAGAATGTTGAACAATGAAAGAACAACGGATGAGTCCCTATGCATGCTAACCTTGTGCTAGCAGAAAACAGGAACACATGTACTTGAAAAACTCTTATTCACTATCAGCGAGCAGCGCCATCGGATAACTGCACAGAGCTGAAAGAAAGCCACTTAGCTGTTTTGTAATGGTAGGTATACCGAAAGAGGCTACAATGCGCCACCATACGTTCAAACCTTGTTCATCTGGACAGAACACCGGGAGTTGGAACTAATGTCAGCTGTTACAATTTGGTTAATCAAACTGGTTGAACTCCGAAGATACATTTTGACCAAATTTGCGGATATAGCGGCTTGATAACTGTACCGCATAACTTCGTCTATAGATAACCTCGTGCTAGGAAAAACTAAGTCCTTCTCGTACATCTCTGTAAACATACCGTATCTACTGGACACTGTCAACATATTGGCAGCTTGGGTTTATTGCCGAAGAATTAGGTGGCCGTTGATCTGACTACCGAATTTGACAGTCGGTTTGAAAACATTTCGCCACCCTTCGGGGAGACATCGTCCGTACGAATTCGATTGGTGCTCTCTTCTTTTCATTCATAAACCTCATTCATCCAATCGAAGTGCAACCTTACCAAAAGCGATTCTAAAACCGACAAACCATCTTCCCCTAGAAGTCATATCTGAAGGTCAACTGTCCGCCCATATGCGCTTCCAGGATGATGCAATGGTGTGACCTATAAGGAAAAACAAGTTTCCTCGCCATCTGTCGATCGAAAGCCTCGTTATGTATTGTCTGTATATACAATCGCTACCGGGCACACTATGCTCATGGGGATCACAGGTAAATGGTTCTGCGGTTGGAAGTGGATGCCCCAAAATTGCATGTTGCTGGTTGTTTGTGACGTAACAAGTTGTTTTGCTGCACGCTGCAGCTTGGTAAATAACTTGAGCTTCCTTAAAACTTAACCATATGTTTTGCCATTAGGCACATAAAACAGCTTCACTATTCTCCAAGAGTCCCCCTACATTCTCATGGACTTTGCACAATAGAGGAGTTTATGAGGTGTGTGCTAATTCCAACCGGCCGTGTATGTCTTATCTGCCTATGGCGCACAGTACCGTAACAACTTGTTTCATGTCCTCTAGTAGACCTGCTTAACGCACCAGCCGGTTGACCCCTCTATGCTTGCTCAATGGTTGACCTAAGTTCCACAGTTATACTCTCTACGAACTTACGTAAATCCTTGAATACGATTCTATATCCAGCATTCAAAACATCTCAGTTAAGTTCTCCTTCGCCCCTTTCAAGTTACGCGGCTTTTCGCAGTTCCCGCTTAGCTAGCACCGCAGTCCGCATCACAGTACAACTCGACTTCATGAAAGGTGGTCTTCCCCTCTTTCTGAAATACTAGTTGTTGAAAACCATATAAGTCCGCAAGAAGCGGGTCTGGCCCATTTAACACAATCTTGGCAACACAATTACTTATGTTACGTGGTCGCTCAAACCAAGCGCGCAACTGGTAAATAGCGACTTCAAAACCAACTTCTTTTGGCAAGGATTCACAAGTCGCACAGCTTCTTTAAAATCTCTTCGATATACAATAAATGCAATAACTACTGGATAGCGTCAACCAATTTTTCAGGCCTACTAATTCCATATATCAAAATTAAATTATTACAGCAGTAAAGTGGCTCTACTTAAACCTCCACCAAGAAAACAAACCCCATGATTCTGATTTCGTGGTGATGCCATAGCATTATATAATAATCGAACTGAGCTCAAAACGTTTGCAAGATTTCAAAAAATTGAAACCATGGATTGACTTTATATCATTGTGATCCAGTTTACCAAATCTGTTTGGAATAGTGCCAATCCCACTGTGTTAAACAGCTGATTTGAAAGCCACCAAACAGCCACATTATGATTTATGTGTATCATACACACGACAGGCAGAAAATAACATCTACAATCAGTGAACCGTATCCAATGAGATAGGCTTAAGACACCGAGTAAATACGGCATGATATTTTGTTGTTCCACGTAAGTCACCAACATCTATGACTTCGATCATTGTGTCCGCCTGTGTAAACCTGCGGGTAACGGTGAACCCATGACTCACCTCGCAGGATTACTGCTTATGGCAGCTTGTTTCTTCGGAAAACTCAGGTTCACTTCCCACCTCAGAATTCGCCAGAAGGAAGCAAAAAAACTCTTGTTTATTGTTTTTGACTTTTCACATTTATTGACCGAAGTTTATCATCCAACTGATAGGCGGATTGTGTGACAAGCCGTCAAACCCAATTTTATCATGATTTCAATGAGTTTCAGTAGGAACTTCGTCGGACGTGAATCAAAAAGATATTTTCGTTCTTTCCTTACAGCGTTTGGTCAACTGCTTCTCGCCCGGCTGCTATTCAGACAGCCGCATGAATTTTTTTGGTTAATCGATTATACTTTGGGCTTAGAATGCAAACCTTGAACCAAAGTGAGAAGGCACGTAACTTATCTTCAGGTTCACAATTATTGTGAAAGTATCCTTGCCTCACTTTGGCTACCGCTTGTTGTCACTAGACGATAATAATTTGAGACGTTGTTGTAGCGACCTCATCCCGATACAAGAGGTATGATTAAGTAAGAGTAGCAACCAATTATTTTGTTTGTGTATGGCGAAACAAGTCGAATTTTGCGCTTATAACACTCTATCCGTATCGAACGCTATATCCCCTCTGTGGTTGAAGCTTACAGTCTGTTAGCTTGGCAGTAAAAAGATCCAGGTTTCGAGAATAATTAATTTGACTTATGGAAAGGCTCTATCCAATTTTATCCAAATTTTGCTTTACTGCCAACTGGTGAAGTTGTTCTTTGCCAAGACAAAAGAGAAACTTGCTACAAGAGGGAACGCTTTCAAATGGCGGTATTTGGGTCCTTTATAGTCTGCACACCTAGCGTAAATATAAGCCACCTCTTCGCTAACAACTGGAGATTTGAATGTGTTCAGAAGGTAGAGTTAAATTCAGTTGACTTAACTGCATTGTTCATAAGTCATTTTGAGGTAGTCCCCTCTTAGTCCAGCGAAATATCCTTTCTTCGCGAATTGCTTTTGCACAAGGCCTACAATCCGGTCAACAGAATTTGTATGCCACATAGTTCAAGATAAAACATTGCCTTTACTTACATGAATGTAACAAAACACATGGTGTAATTCCTTTAACTCGGGCTTCCCGTTCTATTCCTAATCTGCAAATATGTGCATTTAAATCCTGTGTGTGAAAGGCCATATCCTCATTTCAACGGCCCCCGAAAATTATATATATATATATGTATATATAAAGTTGTTGACTTGTTTACATGTACTGGTTTGTTTCGCTCAACCTATACTGGATGTAATTTTCACCAAATGTTTGTCAGCACAGCTGATCGTTATGAGTTTATGATTAACTGGGTGACGAGCAGCGGCACAACGGAACACTATGCAAACTAGTTTGGTTTTAACGGGAGGCTCAGGCACTTTCCATCTTGAACCCTCTTTTTCTAGTATTCTCCAGCTTTTGAGAGTGCAGATGTCAGACTATCTTTTTCACAAATTTGAATGACTAAATAAAACTATACTGGCGATCTCGTCTACCTTGTTGCAAAATGCTTTGTTGCACACTGACAAAAATGCTTCGAGCATAGTTTTGCTAGGTCTGTTGTGTAGTACAAACAGACTACGGCCAAGCCTTGAACCCTTTAAATTCCCTATGATTGACGAGTTATATTCCAGATATAAATATTTCCTCGCATGTGACAAACTTCACGATGATTGAGTACTCCAATTTCTTTAAAAATGTCACCGGATATCCTTTCGGTTACAACAAAATCAGTCATCTTCTAGGATAAGGTGGTTCACTGTCAGAGCAAAAACGTTCTGGAGCACACTCCTGCAAAAATGCAAAAAAGAATCCTCTGGTGTTACGTTCCCCAACAGTGTATCCTTCAATATTGGGATATTCAGGTTGTGAGGTGTAAATTATTTTTCAAACGCATTACCAAGGCTATTCTCGGAACAGAAATCCACGATATTACATTGAAAACTACGCAATTTTATACCACAGTGCACTGTAAGCCGGCTCCTGTCCACTTTTAATCCAAAAAGTTTGTCATATAAAACATAACATACATGTAGAATACAATCACAAAATACACTGCTTCATTATCAGAGGTTATGTTAGCTAAATGAGTAAGTTTTACGAGGCTCATAGCTTTAGCAACAACCTACGTTAGCTCCAAATGCAACTAATTTAGGCTGGTTTTATGTCCTTTGCTATGTTGTTCTATGCAACATTTGGTACACAGAGCATTTATTTGTTCATTATTTTGGATAAATCGGTCAAGAAACACCAACAAACTGCTTGTTCTCCTCATTGATGAAATGCAGCGTTAGACCGAACCTTTAAGAGAAATGCTGTACAACGGCTTTTTATCTCTCGCCGGATGTATAGTAGTCTTTTTCAATGCAACAGCCAGTTAATTTTCTAAATATTGAGTATTCTTCTGCGCACATCACCAAGTTTGTTATTGTACCAAGTGTTGAACCGAAACACTATCGATCAGTCTTATTCATGGGCATTCTTGAACATTCATTCCTGGACATTCATTCTTGAACAGCGATTCCTCCGAACAGCTAGACCACGATAAAGAACCCAAGAATATTATAAATCAAAACAAATGTTTTTTACATAAAAACCTAAAAATATCCAATACTTTTTCTTCGTTTTTGTTAATTTCCTGATGTGTCGTCCAAAATATTTACCACTAGGGCGGGTTCTCCGTAAAACAAATTTGAAACTGCTTTGTATAACACCAATCTTGGGGTAAATGACTCCTTCCTACAATCCTTCAAATGCAGTTCCTTTTTATGACCCATCAGGCTAGTCTTATCCCTGAATATTCACTACTTCTGCTTGCAACTGAACAGAACTTTGGTAGATGTGCCCATACTCATTTGTCCAAAAGCCTTGGTAAAATTTGGATGAAAAATACACTGATACCGTTTAGAATAGTTTTAAATGAAACAAGGGGCTGTATTTACGCAAAAAAATTCGTTGGAGGACATTACAAAAGAGGGATTAAACTGAAATTCTTTCAAGACCCTGTTAACGCCAACCTGAATATATCCAAGTCGAGTAATGAGCATCCTGGCTTTGTTAACTTACTGCGTAACAACACTTTAATCGATATCATATATCTGTCCGAGAGTGACCAACCGGCAGTACGTAGTCATGGACATGAAGCCTTTATTTACAAATTTCTTTCACCGCACTAGTGGATTTTCGCCTACAGCAGGACGTTGTGAAAACGTTCTCTACTTATTGGCGTGCCCGCAGCATTCTTTTAACGGCCTTCGTTGATCCCTCAACTTGTGTAATATGATCCCTTTCTCTTTCGCTTAAGCTGTATTTCTATTCTCTACTACAAGCGAAAATATTCTGACGATTTGAGTTAGCCGTTGTATATTGTGCGTTTGTCATACTAGCCTGTCACCACAATGTATCGGTTCGATGTGGTTTTAAATTTAGTCGGGTGGATTGCTCACCTCATACTTTTTACCATATGGGATTACTCAGTCGAAACAACGAAGAAACATAATATTGTAAAGAACTTGCAGTTTTTTTTACTCAGTGGCTGAATACAAGGAAACTTCTAACTTCTGACTATGTTTTGGCTAGGTCAAAATAAACTGACCATTTCGGAGGCAAAATGTGTTCTTTTTTAGGTTTTCTCGTCAGACCTGCAAATGAACAATTTTATCTACAGATGGTTCCATAGAAAAACCTCTGCAGCTGCATTCTCGTTTGGTTAGATCTGCGTTGTTCACATTATGTACTACCTTTATCAAGATGAGGTGACTAGGATTATTGGCCTACCATTGAACTACGAGTGACAATATGATAATTGACGTGAAGTGACCCAGTTACCACAACTTCCATGTGACGGGAGAAACAAAATAGTTTATTCTCTGTGTGCTGACTGTTACAGCTGAGTAAGATCATCATTCTTGTGCACGTTTATATGCTAGATTTTGCCGCGTTTTAGAGCTAAAAGATATTTCTTGTGAAACAAGCGCACAACATTTTCAGTTGCATATATGTAGTATACTTCTCCTAAAACTAGTAAGTAATCATTTTAGCATCAGATTTTTTAAACCATTAATAAAAACCAATTTTTAGTCTCGGTTTGTCATGCTACTCCGTCTGTTACAAACATTCGACAAAATGACATTAAGCGTGTTTGGAGAACCTGGTTACATATTGTATTTCAGATATCTGGCTTTGTGAAATTTCGAATATATCCGTGCTTAAGCCGCTACGGAATAGCTGGACAACCCCGTAATTAGGCAAGCCCAAACATATCTTATGATCCTGAAATGCTTTGCCTAGTCTCTGTGACAAAGTGGGCATTTAGTTCAGTCTCCTCAGCCACAAATCTACTGATTATAATCGAACAGACAAACACAGGGATTTGATTTTTCACATGAGCCGAGACTTGGTACATTTGCATAATTAATCCCGACCCGTATGAAACACTCACTAGACGGTTTCAGAAAACTTTTCGGTTCTGCTTCGCAAATATGGGACTTTCACAAAAACTCACGCAGTTTCATTTATCAGCAGCAAATTCAATTTCGACGAGGACCTTGCAACAATCGTCTCTCATTTGTCCAAGATCAGGTCGTCTTCTAAAGTGGCTCTCTCTGCGTGTAGTGACAGCCTGAATAAAAAATAGTAGAATAGCACTTACGTGGAAGAACACTCTGACACGTTTTAGAACTGCTTCACCAACCTTACTGAGACAGAAAGTGAGGTTGCTCTTAGTCTATATCGCATTGTTGAGGTTACAGCTCCACAAATGATTGTGAATCTATTCCCAAAAATCATTTACAGTTCTTGAACGAATGTTGATTTGGTCCTTTTAGGTTGTTTTCTACCTTGTTAATAAGAGCTGACAGGTCCATCAAGTATAGTGCGTCCTAGCTATGTTATATGTAAGTTACTGCCTTTTAGGCTGTTCATAGGTGTACACAATTTGGCCAGCAGTTTGTAGTTTGTTCAACAAAACTAAGTCATTGTTTGTTACAGCTAAAATTTAGTTTATGGTTTTATTCGCACCCGGAAACCAATACCCTCGGATGAAAAATGTAACCCGGAACCTCAATCAAATTTCTCGGGATTACAGTTTCTGGCATGCCCTTATTTGATTATTGGGCAAGTCTTGAAAGTCCAGGCCAGCTAGTTTACGTCTTAATCTAGTTGGATAGCCGTCTTTAAATTGAACTGTTAGCAAGCTAGATGGCTTTTAGACAAAGGGTTGACAGCGCTTGCTAATTTTACGCTGCCAACACTTTTCTGTCACTTGCTTTTTTTCATAACTTTTCAAACCCGTAACCTTTTTGGACACATAAAATGTAATTTAGAGACTAAAATTTCACAGATTACGTAGGATCAACTATCGCTGTCAAGTTTTGGCACAACGATGTGATGACTGTTTTTATTTTCTTTTAGTCAGAGTTAGGTCCCGAGGCGTTTTGCCTTACTACCAAAAAAAGTACGGTTATTCCCCGATAAAACAGAGGACCCAAACCCTCCCAGAACACAAAAATGATCATCTTAAGTAGAATAAGCAAACTGGATTAGTTCGGCTCGTCAGTCTGATTCGTTATAATTATCAGTGACAAAATGTATATAATTTTAGGTTAAGCTCCGCTGTCCAAAATCAACGAAGCTGTCGATCGGTCATAACTTCAAGCTCTCTTTTTTTTCTGTGATGGTCACTGGGTATGGATTTGTCATAATGAATCTTTCAGTAACCTGGTTGAAAAAAGGAAATTTCTGCAACTCACAGCATCTCGCACAATTATTACCCGAAACGTTAAGAAAATTTCTGCTCCCTAATCTGTACGGAAAAACTGCTCAAACCAGGCGGGGCTTTTACGTTGTTCTGAGGTTTTGACGCGGTGACAGCAGCAGAAAATACAATTATTGTACCTTGCTCTTCGTAAAAACTAAGTATCCTCTTCTTCCATTTTCCTGAAAAGATTACGAGGTTTCCGCAAGGTGAAGATTCATCATCCCTCCGTTCTACTAGGGCATAATGCCAAATCGTTTTGGTGGTAAAATCCATTGATTTTGTAATGGTTAATTTTTGTAGTGGTATTTGTTCCAGGTGCGAGCATTTTTAAGCCTTCATGCAAAACTTGTGGAGGATAACTCAAATGGAACGGCCACTTGCGCCACCTTTCCCCTTTACGGGCGTTTGTTGCAAAATTGAAGCTTTGGACTCAGAATGCAAATTTCAACAAACTAAAAACAAAGAACTCACAACTTCAAATCAGGCGGCAATAGACTTTACACTGAATTAATGGTGACCGACACAGTATGTTTGAATATTGAAGTATAGGCTACCACGTAGAAATGCTTGGAAGTCTTAGAACAAGAGACCACTTATTTTTTCCACTAGAGTGAAATCCCGCAGGAGGTCTCATCACACAGGTTTGGGTAACCTATCCTGAAAAGCTAATGAAACCTGTGACACTAGTTGGCTTTGGTGCGCAGTGTGTAGCAGTGTGAATCTCTCAAATTTGCCGGGTAATAACCTAGCTTCAGATAGCAAATGTGGTTTAGCAAACCTGCTGAACAAGGTATGGAACGATGACAAACGTTGATGTTAAAAATACAATCTGGCATCGAAGGAGTGAATAGGAAACTAAAACCAAAGATAGGGAGACGTAAGACGCCAATCATAAATTTGCTGGGAAAGCTTTAGGAGCCCCCAACGGTTTTTTCATCCTCCTTCGGGCGCATCAAGTTTGCCGGCTCCCCAAGTTTGGGTCAACCTTATTCTCTACGTGAGCCCATATTGAAGGGAATTCACGAACTTTTTTTCATTTGAACTCGACGGGAGAATCAAGTGAATCAAGCCGAATATCGCTTTTATAATGTCTCTCGCCCACCTGATGGTCCCCAAAAAGAACGGAACTGGACGTGGGTTGTCGAACAGTTTTCAGCAGTCCATATATGTAATGTGTTGCGTCCAGACGATCCATTGCACTATATCGACTATCTTACCAACCGAAACATGAGGCGGCCTTGTATATCACACTCATCTCATTGGGACAATCATAAAACTGAGATTCGGCTAGGTACAGCAGTGTCCCTCAAAATCAAATTTGTATGCAAATGAGATTATCTGGTAAGGAGATGGAATTTTACTGAATGTTGGATTGAAAACTTCCCAGTGAGTTTCGTGGGAAATATATGGGAGTATTACTTCACCAACTCTATACTATTTGTCTGACTCCGGTATCATTCAATCAATTATCTTTTGGCGTTTTTCAAATTCCGTCCTAGGCTCTCAATGTCGCTTCAACTACTCTGGTGAAACATTATCTTGATTAGCGAAATACGCTCATTTGCAAATCAATTTGGTTTTGACGGCAGACTCACCTGGAACCCAGCTGAATCGCTCGTTTATAATATTCTTAAGCAACTGAATGTGCTGCATCAGGCCACCTCACTTTCAGTTGGTACCTTATGAGGGGTGCATTACGTCTATATAGTGTATATAGTGTATATATAATGTATATATATAGTGTGTATCGCGACTTCCCTGAAATCGTCCCAACTGAAAATGAAGCGGCCTAATGCAGCACGTCCATGTGCCTAAAACCTCATTACGAGAGATTCGCCCGAGTTCCAGGTGAGTCCCCCCTCAAAACCAAATTGGTGACCAAATGAATGTATTTCGCTAATTTCATGCTATTTGGGCACAAGTAGAAAATAGGGTTGGCGGAAACACGGGGACTGCACCTACCTGATGAACCCCAAAATGGGCGAAAGCAGTCATGGACTGTCCATGAGTTTTCAGCAACTTTATGAGTAGTGCAGCATCTTAATTCTTTTTAAGCATTATAGCTTCCAAGGTTTATAAAATGCAATTTTATCTTACTATTGCCGACAGTTTCAGCTTTATTACTGCAACAGTGGCCTTAAATAACCCTCTAATACTGTGATTTTGTTTTTAGCGATCCTGGAACGTATTCTTTTTAAGTGTGTTTATCGGAGGACTTTAATTGTAGTGTAAGGGGAACTCACGTCGAACTCATTTCTTCTGCCTTTCTTCCACAAGAGTGTTTTCACTGATTCCAGCAATTCCCAAAACATGGTTTAAGCTTTGGGCCAAGAGCAGGAGCGATTCTTAAATTGGTGGTTTCCTTGGAACGCTACGCAACCTCCTTACGAAGATGATTTTAGAAAAGCTTTTTGGAATGAATTTTGGATGAATTTTGGATGAATTTCAAAAGTTCACATTGAAGGCTTTTGTAGTAAATTTGCTTTAACTCGTGCAAAGGCATACAATGAATTACTGCCTGACAAACGGTACCAAAAGTGTTCCGAAACTGATATTTTGTGGCGGGAGAAGTAATTGGACTGCATCGTGAAACATTCGCGTGAGATAGTCCAGAAACACTTGAATGAAAGCTAGTTTTATGTAATACGCTCAATCAAAGAAACATTTCTTTTCAAGAAATGCGACGCAAAAGATAATACGCTCAATCAAAGAAACATTTCTTCTCAAGAAATGCGACGCAAAATGGGGTCACTGCTTATTCACACAGACTGCCCAAAGTATGAAAAACTGCAATTAACTGTAAAATTCTAAAAGATTGAAAAACAATCACTGGAAGAACAATACTATTTAAACAAGCAAAGTGAATCGAAAGTGTACATCAAAGTATGCTGATCATGCCAATATATTTTATATGTATGTTGTTACAAAATAACTGACTTCCGTTCATGAATTGTAACATTTGAGTGAATGGGGAACAAAGAATTTTACTAAGTGGCTTACTGGAAATAAAGCGAGTAAGTTTTCCTGATCAGTTTTCCTGACATCACAAGAAAATTCATGTCGCTAGTGTGTGATCCACATCCGGCTGTAACAGCCATTATCTTGTACGGAATAATTAGCAGGATTTCAGGCAAATTGTCTGTTTTTCACCTGTCGAATCTTGAAGTCTAGGACTGATGTAAGATTGGGCAGTTTCCAATGAGTCGGGTTTCCGACAACACTTCTAGTTGGTTGTCAGACGTAAAACTTCACCAAGCGCGCTCCATCACGGGCTTTGCATTCGTTAAAATGCAATTGAGCGAATGTAACCGCATCGAACTTCCGATGTTTAGATTCTAGGTTCCCGTCAAACCTCAATACACATTGAATTCTAGCTACAATTTTAAGCGCGCCTGAAGTGCTGGGTGTGAATTGGCCTGTGTAATAAATTCCCTGTGATTACCACCGAAAATGTTCCAAGATTCTTATTTGGTTTGTGAGAATTGTGAAAATATTTGGAAAAATAACCTAAGTCTCCATAATGTGCATAAAGAATCACGCTCAGCGCTTTGTGCATTGTTCGACTTTCAAATGAACCCACTAAAGAAAGGAATACAGTACAATTTTCAGTGATATACTTGTAGACGTTGATGACGAAACTACCATATGTAACACAAGTCAAACTCGTGAATCCTCGAAACATTCAGACAATTCCTGGAAAAATGAAACAGGTCAAAGCAAGTAGCAAATTCTTCTCATGTTGTGGACAGTTTAAATAGATGTGTGCTGGTGCATGCCCAGATTCCCTTTTTTATTAGTAACCAAAAGTTTAATTTTAACTATACATTTCGGAATGTTTGCACATAAAATGCCCTGTCAGATTTCTACTGAAACCTGGCTTAATCATACAACATATGCAAAAAGATTGTACGAAAATATCTCAACTAAATTTGATTGCAAAACTGTGGCAATTTGCCAAAAGAACTCGGGAGGCACTTGTAATATACGCATACTCGATGAAGTGTTTATGGATTCAGCCCTGTCATGTTTGTGAAAGATAGACCAGATTATTGTTTACAGCCGCAGATTTGCAGGACAATCAAATACAACATGAAATTGGAACAAGACAACCTTGTACCAATGGCTTAAAAGCTTGACTTCTTAGTGATTTGGGGTATAGCTACCACTGATGAGTTCCAGAGGTATAGGCGTTTTCTTCTTTTGTATTGGTTCACCGGATTCTGAAGTCAAAATTTGCACAATGAACCTGACACCATATTGTGTTCGACCGTTGCAGCCCTTCCGTTTGATTATTGTCGAATTGTTCATATTCACACCACTCTCGTTTGAACGGTCGTCCTCCTGTTCTGGCGTAATTATTCCGGTGAGCCCACACCAAAGGGAAGCACTGGACTCGAGTTTCGCTCTTATTAGAGCTCATCAACAGTGCATATCCAGTGGCTGTGCCGGGAGTTGAACCCCGGACATCTGACATGTCAGGCGAACGTGTTACCACTACTCCGCCAGCGCACGTTGGACGCATCTGAATTTTCACGTCTGAACGTCTGTCAAATTCCCTGTGGAAACTGAGAACCTTGAAAATAAACCAAAGGATCATAAAGATGAAACTAAGTCATTTTGTCCAGCAACTAACCACTTATTTTGGGTACTCAGATAGTTGAAACTCACATTTATCCGCAGATAAGTTTTTTTAATTCTGATTTGTGCTCCTATTTGTAGATTAGGTAGGAAATACAGCTTTTTCCCCTAACAACTGTGGCTGCAGCCGAATACCTGTAATACTAGTAATCTTATTTGTTTTTTCAGTGGTCACGCTACCTGTTGAGCCTATACACATCGCAAAGGGACAGGGCCCGGTTTAGATGGTTCAGGACATTCCAAGGTAGCGCATGAAATTAGGGTGCATTCATAGAAAGGGTTGTGCTTTGCTGATATACTGGGCGTTTTGTCCTGAAGGTGGATCACTAATGACCGAAAAACAAAGCTTTTACAGGAACAAGCTGCGAATAAATTTGATAAAGTGAATAACTTTCTTGGCTAAGCGTACGCTGCAAGTGATCGAGACAACTCGACTACCTATAAGTAATCAATTAACGCCTCCTACTTTTCCATACATTTGGTAGGTGTCAAAATGATGATTAGGCCAGGTGTGCTTTGATTGAAGTTTTTTCCTTGAACAGGGTAACCGATCGTTTGCTGGGGCCAGCGAAATCGTTTTTTGTGAGGATAATGTCTGGTTCACAGTATTCACAGTTTGGTTTGGATAACTGTCCAGGAATAAACTACTGACTAAACCCTCGGCAAATAGGCAAAGTTCCTGAGTGACTTGCGCATTCGCTCAATCGACGAATTAGTTTGGTGTGAGAACACTATCGACCAAGCAGTTTCGGCAAACTTGTTAACGGTCGATTTATTGCAGGGGGTGAAAAGAAAAATTGCGAATTATGATGTTAACGATAACGAAAGCCACCAAGCATCCTCTCCATTCATTATATACCAAACTCTCGTGGAAACGCTTTCTGAAAAACGTTCTATATCAACGTTAGATCTACAAAGTGAATGTAGGTAATATCCTTCATTCCAAATGTTCATCGATTTTAAAACAAGTACGGTTGGTAATTAGGCAATCGGCAGGAACTTTTGTTTCATTTTTTCATTAGCTGCAACTTTTCCATGTACGGGAGGCTGGAAAAGGAGATTTTTGACATGAATTTTGAGAACATTCATCTTTTTATTTTTTTGTTCCAACACTATTTCGAGTTGTGGGAATACGAGCAGTCTTTTCTATCACTTCGCCTGTAGGTCTAACTTTGTGTTGATGTTGAAAATGTGCCCGTCCAGGCTCAGTTGACACCAAGTAATGAAGTCCGACAAAACTTAACACATATTTTATTGGTGCTCAATTCAGACGATATTTTATTCCAAATGCTGGCTCAAAAATAATTGTACATGATTTTCGGAACAAATCAAACCGCCTAAGTTTAGCTTTGAGTTTTCCACATTTAAAACCATAACTTGTTAATCATTTTATTCTTATTACCGTTTTGTATTCTTTCAGACATAATGCAATAAAATCGGCTGATAATCTTCACTTCATTTTTTATCAGTTTTCTTCCTAAAAATCAAAGTTTGTTGCCTGATATAATCCAAACCTGGAGAAATAAAACTTCACTGATTTTATATTAAAATGTATAGCAGTGAATAAATGCTCCCCAGTTAGCTTTATTTTTTTCCATCCAAAGGAATCTTTTAGCAGGAAAATAAAAGAATGGAATGATTATTTGGATCCTGAACGCATTTAGAATTACCCTGATGTATGCTCAAAACTTTTTATTTTTTATGCTTCTGCCGTTTACAGTTACCCAGTGTGTGAACTCCTGCCCTCAGAGCTTTCTTTCTCGTTACTTGTGCATTTAGATCAGCTGTCAGGGACCACGAAGGTACCGTGTTGCACCGTAAAAATTTGCTCCTGTGATTTTCTATGTATTTAAATAAACGCTATTAAGATTTGCCCAGCCTATCGAACCAACTAAGGGGCATTGTTTTGGAGTTACAAAATTCCATGTGTTCTCTATTTGCGAGGCATTTGGCAAGTCAGCATGACGTTTGTCTTTTACAATGCTGTTGAGAAAGAATAAATGATACACATGATGCTAGACCAGTACTAAGTAGTTTACTATCTTAAGTAAGTTTCGTCACGATGACACATTTCTTACATTGTGTGCTTTTTGCCTTCCGCAAATAAGATTTCATCCTCTGTTTGTCCGTTTTATCTGAATACCGGAAGCGTTCTCCTGTAAACGGTACTTTTAATTTCTTTTCGCTTCCTGGTTAATCAGAAGTTTACGTGCATTCATGTCTACAAAAGCTTTTGAAACCAACGCCAAGGTCCAGAAATTAACTTTGTTTCTTGGTCCACAGGAACTGCCCAACCAACAAGCACAATTGCTTTTTAACGGGAAAATTAATCCCAATGTGTTGAATAATTTAACGATGATTAACCACCAAGTAAGGCGGTATGAAAACTGTACAATGTTCATACACACAAATAAAGGGTGCACTAAGAAACATGTTGTTTTTAATCGTAACACTTGATGTAGAAGGTTTGAAAAGAAGCAACCAAAGCTGGCAGATATCTTTAGGACTACTGGCAAAACAGAAAGGCAAAATACATTTCAAAAACTATATAGAAAATGTATCAACTGTGCCTGTTGCGGCTGCACAAAAATCCTCTTGCTTTCCAAATGACCAACAGGAATAAAGTCGATGTATTTCACTGATGCCCGACTCCACAAAACTGAGAAAGTTGGAAAATCTTACACGTCATCCCGTCTTAAACTTGAGAAATTGTTGTACAAGGAGACAGTCAGTATCGAATCACGTGGCTTTAAGTGGGTGTTTGAATGACAGCGGCGCCTTATCTGACCTAAGCGAAAAATGATCCCAGCAGCACATTTACTGTTCAATGTTTTTTCAAAATCTTTTTGCTCATGTCTGAAGTGTTGGCGAGTTCATGGATATTATAAAGAAAATTTTATTGCCAAATTTTACTTTGAAGTACGATTCCAGAAACATTTCCATGGATTTTTCAGTCATATCTCTTCTCTAAGCAGTTCAACTCGCTCGGCGCTTACTTTCCACCGAAGGTTAACTGTATCCAGATCACGTAATCAGACGCACTGACTGACTTCTCGAGCAACATTTACTCAGTGGGAAATTTTACTCATTGAGTGAATCTTATTCTTCGTTTGATTTACTTATAGATCGTTGGCAATGTGGGGAGATTTGGGAATTTCAATAAAGATTTCGTCGTGTAAGTGGTGTCAGTGTATGCTGAAAAACCTTGAAGTATTGTACAGTTATTTCATTCTCAGTGGCAATCCTCATCAACTACAGAATTTATCAAATCCACGACATCCCGTTTATTAGCTCAAACACAACCATTAAGTCGCGATAGGCTAAGCTGAATTGTGGCCAGGTCGCACATAGACAGAATATAGCTTAACCAGCTGCCTGAGCAAATAAAGATGAGGGATAAATACACTCATTTGCGAATCAACTTGGGTTTTTACGGCACACCCAACTGAATCTCTCGTTTATGATATTCTTCCGCTGAATGAGCGGCACAAAGGCCGCCTCATGTTTCAGTTGGCACAATATACGACACACTGCAGTATATTTTCATAAAGGAAATTACTCACAAGGTTGATTCTGCAGTGTGAATCAGGTTGATTTGCAAATGAGTGTATTGGTCAAAATCAGTCTTATTTGGATTCAGGTGGAACATAAGGTTGGCGGAAACTCGGAGACTGCGCCTACCTGATGAGCCTTAAGAAGGGCGAAATCTGCCATAGGCTCTCTAACAGTTTTCGGCAAAATTCCTCTATAAATATGATGGATGTTAGAAAAAATCCGCCCGGATACTGATAGTGTTTGCCTTTGTGTTGCTGTAGAACCGCAATGACGTACCCATCTTGTATGGGTAGATTTAAAGCATTCAGTAACTTACCTTTGCATCATTATTGTAGGCTGAGTTGCCTTCCTTTAGCTTTGTAGTGTTTTATGGACTTGAGCCAAGCTGTGAATCTGTCTCTGCTCTTTTGCAGTAGAGATCTCTTATCTGCACCTCTTTCAGTAATGTGTTCTGTTTTGTTTTGTCTAAAGATAAGATGGCTTATAGGGCTCCCATTATTTCGGCCGGAAGTGATTTTGATCGACAGATGATGTAAAGGGAGGGGTGTGCATTTACTGTGTTTGCTTCTAAATATTTGGGTTTTAGAGGTTGCTTTCATTACAGATTAAAACGTCCAAAGTCATTTGATGGGCTATAATGTTACAAACGGTTATTGATGCAAATTCACCTTCGGATAAAATAGAGTAAGAAACCCGCTAGCCGCACAAGATCTGGTGGATCACTAACAAGCAATGTGAACATCACTGCCGTGTGAATGTCGCTACTGAACATATTTGTCCCATGAGCTTCCGTGCACAAAACATCTCGCATTATAGAATGTATCCCCTCGCACCGCTCATATCACAATTTAAACACAGATGTTTTCACTCCTCAAGCTTGGTAGCCATCAGATCAAAAATGACAGGAAGAGCGCAGATTAAGTGAAGTAGGAAGTTTGATACGAACGGGTAACCATACAGTAAACTGGACAATTTTGGATAAGCCTCAGCCTTTAAATTAAACTGGCGACTTGACTTTCGTGTGCCGTAGTCGTATGTAGGAATTTCTGATAGTCTTATCTTCCCGTCCTATGGCTGACGCAACTTAAGAGTTTCTCGTGTTGTCCTACTTGATTTTTTGGAGGTGCCGAAACTTTCAAATGCATAGCTTTTATGGATTTTATCTGCATCTCTAAGTTTGCTCAGTGGTATACCGAAATAATTGCTCACAAATTACCCAGAACTAAATCCAGTGTGTTTTAAACACAAGATATTGATAATCGTTCTTTGAGTGCTAACGTCTGTTAACAATATGTAATTGAATATAGTTGAACGATTCACCTAAAAGTGACTTGCTGTAAAGGTGTCTGACACAGTTTTCCTTGAATACACTGTGAGTACTAGGGACCAGGAAGTATTCTGCAAAAAGCCAACAAACTTAAACATAAAACATAACGTCTTTGAAGATTTTGTAACCTGTAAATTCCAGTTCAGTTTCTGTAAAGGTCTCGGTCTTTTTGTTCCGTAAGATACGGCACTGCCCAGCCAGTGAAACATAACAAAAGATACCTGAAAAACTGTCACTAAAGGCTTATTGCTAGACAAACTCCTTGACATTAATTGTCAAAAAACCGCAACCTAAAACATTAAGATTTGGCTTTTAGAGTTCATAAAATGCTACGTTCGTAAGTCGTGTAATATGTCTTCTCGCCTAGTTGGAAAAAAGACCTTACTGCAACAAAATAAATCGTGATATGGATAGTACCAAGAGGTACAGTTCATCGGGCGGCGAGCTGTTATATGCACAGAAGCTCATAGAAAAAATATGTTTTGTAGCGTTACGGCTTCATTAGTTTTACACGGCAGAGATGTTCACAGTGCTTGTTAGTAATCAGCCAGATCTTGTGTAGTTAGCTGGTTTCGCACTGTATTTTATCCGAAGGTAAATTTGTATCATTCAACTGTTTGTAACGTTTTAGCCCATCAAGTGACCCAAATGTCAAAACTCTGATCAGCAAAACATAAATGAAAGCAATCTCTAAATGCCAGCTAATAGGAATATAATGGTCCTTCCTCATTCCAGCGCAGATGCTCACTGCTCATTATGCAGTAGTGTTAAAAAATTAGCGATTGGCGACCCGTCTCACATTCACAAAGGTTATCCTGAAATTTGAAACTCACTGTCTAAATAAAATCACCGTCTGTGTATCACTTGTGAAAAGCAACTGCGTTCACGACACATTTTTTACTTCCTTCGGTCATAGATTTCCGCGCACATCATGGTGTGCTATTCCTACGAGCTGGTGTATCCACTCCCAAACTCGTTTCTATACTCACTGATTGTATGTTCTAGAATTCTAAAACATCCCAAATTCTACAGAACGTACGAGTTATCTTGACCATCGTCCTATAAACTATGACTGAGTCGCGCTTTCGGTCGGCGTCCTCAAAATAGCTGCGGCATTCGACAAGTTTAGTTTAGTTTAGTTTAGTTGTATCGTGCCAAGATGCAACAGCTGTGCGCAAAAATACTTACGCAAACCTCGTGCCTGTGTACCTACCGAAAGATTCCTTGACTGACGCACATGTTCGGGTTTAGCAACTCCCACTGGTATAACTTCTCATCTCTCATGACTGCTCTCATTTCGTCCTTCCTAGTGGGTAGTTTTCTTCGTAAAGTTGTGATAAGGCTCTCGCGTGACTGAGTGACCGAACATAGGAAAGCTTGATCACCAAGCTTAGTGAACTAGTTAACCTGGCAGACGGTTAATTACAATGAGCCATTTCAAAAACTAAGGGCACTCCCCTCGGTTATTAGTTTGGATTTTAATGCCATAATCATACCACAGGGTAAACTAGCTACATTGAACACGGTTACGACCAAAATGTCTGTTTGGTGAAGCTTGTATCTTGTATTCCGTTTTCACTCACATCTTCACAAAGTAGTTGGGAATAGTCGAAGCGGGTGATCGCAGAGAGTCACGAGCGGATGGGAGTATGTTAACTTTGTCGCACAACATGTTCCACTAGCCGCTTTGGCCTTGCTTACATTTATTTTCGGTTTGTTCAAACCCGTTTAGTTCGTCCTAACTCCCAAGGGACTTTTCGATGGTAGATCGGAAAATTCGATACCAGAGCAAATGTGGTCTTGTTGCATTAGAACTTAGACACGAATTGGGGTACACAAACTCGCAACCAATAAATCGATTGTCATTTGGCTAGCATGCAAGCGACTTCAACAACCTTCTACGTTTGTCTGTCCATTTCTGGTTCTGGACAACTCAAATTACTGCTTTGGTATATCATTCTGAGTAGACCTAATGTTTTTCGTTCGGTTCCGTCAGCTTTGTATGGACGACAAAAGCATGCCTATTAGGAAGACAAAAATATAAATGTTTCAAAAATATATAAAGTATAATGTATGAATGGTTTGCAATAAGACGTTAGGAACAACTGAATTGCTTGGGTCAAGAAAATTCAGCCACAGAAATATCTTTTGGCTGGATGTAGGAACAAAGCGGTGTTTTCGCTCTACAATAGGAAAGTAGTATTTTGGATTACTGGTGGGTTTAATAAGATATCTGAATATGATCTTTCTTTTCACGTCGGTCAAAACAAAGCGCATTCTTTTCTACACGTCAGTAGTGCATGTGCAGAATGGATATGGGTGGCTGGTCCACACCAGCAGCCGACAGCTGACCCTGTCCTGTTGCTGCTCACATGATGCACGCCATAACATTTGTCAATTTTTCGTGAAGGCGACTACCGTACAGCTTGGTCTTGGTCTTCCGTCTCCGAGGACTGATAAGTTTGGCTTTCTGTAGCGCATATGTGTGGCCAGCAGCTAAACACCACAGCACTGTATACAACTTTAAACCGGCAAACATCCAAGCCACTAAGAAGGGAGCATTCAGTAGAAAGCACATTGGTGACATCTTTTCTAATGGCGACAAAAAGTTTGCCGATTGGTGGTCATGTTCAGCAAACATGCCAGTATCTGATGAACCTTTTGAGTTGCAAAAGTCCTCAAAAATTTTGGGCGCGCCATGATCAAAACAACTCATCGAAAGAAGGCTTTATTCTCTATACGACAACATTCTCCCTACATTAATGCTTGTGGCGTTCCGTTTTCTACTACTGACTATCTTCATCTAACCTCCAAGTACAAATACTTTTCAAGTAGAAGTAAGGACAACTGTTTTGACTAAGAAACATAGACACATACAACTGTACAGCGAAATACAAGTGAATCATCGCAGAACTAATATAAGCACGGCTCTTAGCAGTTGGACAAGGTTTCCTAGTTCATCTCAACATGGTAACAGGAACGATTGATATGGACCAGTCTAGTAACTGCTTATCTGACATCAAAGATGAAAACAATGGCTACAAGCCATGGTTGTGCACTCTCGGAAGGGTACCAAAACATAACCATAAAATGATAAATTTTGGCATACAATACACCCTAATCCTCAAAGAATTAGGCATTCTATAGGGAACAGTGTTGTCTAAAACATCCGACAAATACGTTCATCAGAAACTGCGCCAATCGATTTTGTCAGCTCATATGCGCAAAAAAACACCCGCCTCGTTCTCAGGTAGAAAAAAGTAACGGGTCACGTACAGTTTCAGAAAGAAAGTAGTCCCTCTCACTCCGCCAGGCAACAATCGACTTTGATGGACATCATGAACAACGCTAAAAGCCTACTCGACGGCACCGCTACAAACAGCAAATGGTCAAAGCACATGTTTTTCGATTAAAGATATTGAAATTTATGATCAAGAAATGTGATCGCCACAGAACCATAAACCAACAAGACTGAAGTGTGCAATTTTATGGCAGAAGTTAACTCTTTTATAAAAAAAGGTATTTATATTAAATAGATGAGAAAACCTCTGATCCATGTTCATACAGGATATCATGGGGATGTAAACTATCCCTTTCCGTATCCCAACAGTTCAGAACACTAAACGGAAATGAACTTCTTTATACTTAGAGCTAACGAAATGATATCACTGATTGTGAGTTAATTGTTTACATCACTTTCATCTACTGTGTCTCAACTTCGGACTGACGTTGGTGGGGGGGCAAACGGAGGAACCTCTGTTTGACAGAACATTCTGATTTCACGAAACGTCTTGACCAGTGAAAAAAGAACAAATGACAGCTCCAGTTTCACGACGCATCACGACATTCGGAATATGGAAACTGGAACGGATCATATTAATGCAAATCAACTTCAAATATGGATTTATTACGCTGGCTACACCCGCAGGACTACTTACCAGACTATCACCTTTCATGAAGCCGCAACAGCCTAGTGCATTGCTCGTCAACTTCTTTGGTGACACCCAGCTAAAAATAGAAAGATATATTACTTTTTCGCGTTCCTAACATAAGACTGCCAAACGGACATAAAAAGTAGCACATAAGTAGCATATCCTTAAATAACAAGGCACCCACCCAGCTGTCACAAACACAGCTGCACTGAAACACCGTGCCGGCTGATCAAAACACATTACAACGCTCTGGAGGTCGATTCGGAAAAGCGTAACATTCCATCATATATTTCTAACATTACACCTACTGAGCGAATTCCACTTCACCAAAATGAACACATAACAAAAAATTTTCCGTTGTAATTGAACCGACCGAAAGGCTTTTTCAAAGGTGTTGGTTGGAACATCAACCTAATAGCACACTGCAAAAAGCGCCTTCAAAGCTAACTGTAAAAAGAAGCCGTGAATATAGCGCTGATGTTCCACGCAAAATCTGATGTGCACTTTATGTGAAGCTGTGTAGTAACATTGAGGAGGGCATCGGTCCATCTGGAACAGCAAACAGAGGTTACCTTTTGAGAGACAAACTTTGAATGCGAATTTTGGGAGATATGCACTCAATGAAATACCATTTACAAACGTAAGGATGCTGATTTAATGAACCAGCTAATGCAGAGTGACCCAAAGAACCATACCAACAGGGGAAGCGACAGAAGAACAGTTTAACCAAGTAACGAATCATATTGGCTACAGCAGAAAACGTTACAACAAGGTTCTCATATAGAACACTAGGATGTATCGGTTTTCTCAGACCCATCACTGATAGTATGGCGTTTCTCCGTTACATCGCTCCTTACGTCTCGTGTGCATGAATGTCCTGGGACTTTTGCCTAGAACCTCTTATTTTTATGAGGATTCCTACGTTAGTTTGCGCTAGCCTCAATGCATGCAATGAACTTTTTTAATAGGTTTCCATTTTTAATTAAAGAATGTTTTTGTTACTGCTCATAAAATATAAACAATTGCCAACTGACAATACTGCTACTAGATCACATGCGGTGAGATGTCACATTCACACTAGAAAAAAGAACACACCAGTTTGTTTGCAAAAAACGCCGCGCACAAAGAGCCAAAGTACGTGATACGGAAGCGTCGTCATCCTCTGAATTATAAATCAAGGTAGTTTTGCTTTTGTCGTACAGCACGGCACTTCCAATCCATCACTCAAGCCAGGTCACCCCACGGATAAGCTCTAATTTTTCTACGCCATTCATTATTTATGAATATAAGGATAAATTTCACGAATTCTGCACAAGTTTCCTCTCAATATCTGCGTTTAAGCGCTTTATTCGTGTGCCCAGTTTGTCTTTCATGTATTTAGAGTGCACGGTAGGATACTCAGAGACTAAAAGTAAGGAAGAAGGACTTTAGATAGTGACGTCTGTGCACCGTGAATTATGTTATATTCTTGGGGAGATATTATGGTTAGCACGAAGAGACAATTTGAATTTTAGTTATATTGGAGGAACTACTGCAACGTTGGCAATCACGTATAACAATTTGGCCTATTCTCACAGTGGATTAATGGGAATGCACGCTGACGAAGCCTTCTCAGAAGTCAAGGAATTGCTTGCTAGTCACTTACCATCTTCCCAGCAGCAAACAAGCCTAGTCTTGTCACCAACACTCCCAGTTATTTGCTTGGGTGAAAAGGTAGTAGTTGGTAGTAGCTGTTTTGTTTTATCCAGCAACAGGGGAACGTACTGCTCAAAATGGCCACAGCCTTGTTGCTGACGCTGCGTTTGCTATTCGTCACATGTGAGCATGCATGTGTGTGACTATTTCAGCAGAAGCTACCACAAATTATACGATAGGGACGAAAGCAAAGACGACTGATCTAGAATTAACTGAGGCATCTTGAGTGGCCATAAAAGTAAAATCGGCAGGATTAAAACAACCTTTAGCACATTTCTCCCGTAAAGTTAATGGCATGAAACCAGCTCCACCTGCACAAAGTTTTCCTTAACTTAAATAATAATGGTGCATGCAACGCAGAAATCGATGAAAAAGTATTTCATTCAGATCGTTAAAAGCTTTCAGGATTACGTTCATGTATCTTGAGAGTACGGGAAAGCTGTCGAATTTATAGCTGTTCACAGCAGTCCACATCTCCCGAGGAATTTGATTTGGATGTGTTTTTATAACGAGACATGTGAGAGATATCTGACCCACTGTTTTACTAAGCAAACTGGGGAGTTATTTTCGCATGGCTGTTCACATCGAATGCTGTATAGTCCGCTATGCCGCTGACCTGAGTAAAGGTAAGCATCTGGACGACCGAAGCCGGGAAACAAACTTTATATCCGAAGCTGAGGTAGAAATAATTTAGATCGTTACAATCAGAAGATAAGCCAACATCTGAGAAACTGAAAATCCTATTGTAAGCAGCCGTTTCTACCGACTGGGCTTGATTTCCGCACGTACATCTAGGTCTTCGTGGCTGATAGATGAAACAGGTTGTTTGTAAGTTAGGTGGATATTTCTAAAACAGCTGATGAGGTACGTTCGTGCAAGGCAGTATGTAAAACCACAAGTATGCTTTCTATACTGTAGAGTACTTGCATTCGTTTGAAAAATATGGTTAGATTGTGAGCCGGGCTGGTATCAAATCCAACCGAATTCATCAAGCAGGATAACGTTAAACTAGCTATGAAGTTACTCTGCTCATCGAGGGAAACGCACGAAGATTTAGCGGGAATGGTTGCCGAAAACAAAGTCAGAAGTAAAAACGAGTGCTGAGAATTCTTCGACAACCCACCACCGGCTCCGCCCTTCTTGGGGCTCATCAGGTAAGCGCACTCCCTGAGTTTCCGTCAAACTTATGTTCTGCTTGAAACCAAATCGCACGAAATTAGCGAAACACATTCATTTGCAAACAGATTTGGGAGGGACTTACCTGGAACTCAGCTGAATCTCTCGTCTATGATGTTTCCAGGCAACTGAATGTGCTGCACCAGGCCGCCTCATGTTTCAGTTGCTACGATATTCGAGATATCGCGATACATGTATATTCGTAATGGACTACTCATAAGGTTGCTGAAAACTCTTCGACAGCCCACGACCGGTTTCGCCCTTCTTGGGGCTCATCAGGTAGGCGCAGTCTTCGAGTTTCCGTCAACCTTATGTTCTACTTGAACCCAAATTGGACTGTTTTAGCGAAACACATTCATTTGCAAACAGATTTGGGAGGGACTTACCTGGAACTCAGCTGAATCTCTCGTCTATGATGTTTCCAGGCAACTGAATGTGCTGCACCAGGCCGCCTCATGTTTCAGTTGCTACGATATTCGAGATATCGCGATACATGTATATTCGTAATGCACTACTCGTAGAGTTGCTGAAAATTCTCTGACAGCCCACGACCGGTTTCGCTCTTCTTGAGGCTCATCAGGTAGGCGCAGTCCCCGAGTTTCTGTCAACACACCATGTATGTAATTCGTGGATTATACTTCCTACTCCTTTTGTTGAGAACCCATTAGTTGACGTCTTCAGAACCTAACTAGACTAACAAGCAAGAGCAACTTACGAAGATGAGTTTGGTCACCCAGGTTTGTAGCACCTAACAGGTTTCACTGGTTTTATTTGTTTTACTGTTTTACCTCATGAGGGTGCATTCTGATGTGTTGCGTGGTCTCCTGTCAAGGAAAGCCTACATTCACGACAGGCTTACCATAGCTACCAGATTTCCTTCGGTCCATGGTTTGATGCGTGTACAGAAGTCGTTCATTCCCTCAAATGCCTCAAATGCCAAGAAAGGGCGATTTATGGTCACTTTAACCCACGTGCAACAGAAACTGGTCGATATAAGAATGCAAATGTACTGTCTTCAAATCATTTGCATTGCCTTTGCTCTGGATGTAAAAATATCTGATTCGGCGCCAATAAAGATGATAAATTTTGGTTGAACCACATGACACGACAGCACGGTGATACAGCAGTCAAATAAGCGGACTGTGTTCTGTCCAGCATCTTGAAAGTTCTGGAGAAATTCCATAGATTGCACACAAATTTGGTTTTGAGTAGAGACTCAACTGAATCCGCCTGAATAGCCTTCCATAATGGTTGTGGTCGACTGGTCGTGCTGCATCAGGTACATAGACTCATGTTTCATTTGCTACGGTATTCCCTGCAAATCAGGTCATTTTGCATTCAAGTTTCAGATGTTACAGATCGCATTTATGCCTGAATGAATCAATGAATCAGTGTAATACACTCAAAGCCATATACTAAGCCAGGTTAGCGAACACATTTTGAAACTATACAAGAAAGTACTTTCTACTGGAACCAAGAACGCAGCCACAAACAACAGCTTCATGTGGGATCCAGGTGAGTCTGTCACAAAACCAAATTTGTTCGCAAATGAGCGTATTTCGCTAACCTCGTCCAATTTGGTCTCAAATAGAACACAAGGTTGACGGAACCGCGGTGTCTGTAACTACGTGATGAGCCCCTAGAAGGGCGAAACAGGTCGTGGGTTGTCGGAGAATTTTCAACAACCCTATGAGTAGCGCACTTCGAGTATACATGTATCGCGGTATCTCGAATATCGTAGCAACTGAAACATGAGGCGGCCTGGTGCTGCACATTCAGTTGCCTGGAAACATCACAAACGAGGGATTCAGCTGGCTTTTGGGTGAGTCTATCGCAAAACCAAATTTGTTTGCAAATGAGTGTATTTCGCTAAAACCAAATGTGTTTTTATTAATTGTTTAACCTGGAACGAATTGGGTGTCGGATATGATTGATTTGAACTTCGTTGCAGTGGTGTTGCAGTGGATATCTGGTTCCCTGCAAAAACAGATTTCTTTCTGTAAGGAAACCCAATGTAAAAGTGGCTCAGTGGGAGAAGAATTTCACAAGAGGATCAAATATTCTGTCTGAGACGTCATCACTTGTAGAACCAGTCCATAAGTAACCACGTTATGTGGTTTCCGTGATTGGAGGATGAGTGACATTAAGTCCTGTCTGAGTGCAAATTAATCCCATTGCACTTCAGCCACCCATGGCAGAACACTTAGTTGTTCAAACTGCTAGCCAGGAGATCGGGATTTCAAAACTGTGGAGTTTTGTGAGTTCTCACTTCTGAGTTTCCCAATGAGGATGAAACGGCTCCACATTGTTACTTGACTTTTAAGCATAGACCGATTTCACTTGCATGAAGAAATTTTCATTGGAACTTACCAAATCACCCACTAAAACTTCTTACCAAATCAGTGAATTACACTCATTTGCAAATCTGTTTGGTTTTGTGGGGGACTCAACTGGGACCCAGCTGAATTTCTCGTCCGTGATGTTTCCAGGCAACTAAATGTGCTGCACCAATCAGCCTCATTTTTCAGTTGCTACGATATTCGAGATATTGCGATACATTATAGACGAGAGATTCAGCCACGTTAGGTTACCAAAACCAGATTGATTTTCAAGTGAGTGTATTTCACTAAGTTAGTGCAATTTGGATTCAAGTAGAAAGTAAGGTTGACGGAAATTTGGCGCCTACCTGATGGACTCCAAGAAGAGCGAAACCAGTGGTGGGCTTTTGAAAAATTTTCAGCAACCTTATAAGTAGTTTTTACCGAATCTTTCCACGAGAATCAGAACATCACGTTTACAAGTCTGTTTTCTCAAATGAGAACTGTTCACATGTTTGAACAAAATTTTCAGTTACCGATAACGGTTGTTTATTACACGGTTTGTTGTAAACTAACCTGAATAAATTTCCTTTCGTAAACGAGGTGGCGAAGATATACCCCAAACTCTAACAGAGCAAGTTTCCTCACTTATAAGTAACCATCTAACAAGCTATCGTATTCGTAATATTTCCCCCGGATATTTCCAGCCGTTTCTATGATGCAGTTTTTGAGAGAGGAAAAACTTGAACCACACACAATGCAATCTCAGTTAAGGTGGCCAGAAAATAATTTCATTCCCTCAGCCTTTCTTCATCACAACCGACGTATTCACTCACACACGCAAATCACCACCAATCAATCTCCCCCGGATGACAACTGCAGGAAACTCACAGTAGCGTGAATAGCATTTGGGACGATTCATCAATCAAGACAGATTGGGTAATTGAGAATAAGTGAAATTTGCTTCTGTTCCAGGAAACAAAATAACACTCACGAAAAGAGCATAGCGGAATCCTTAATTTGCATGCTTCAAACATTAGTACACAAAGTAATCAAAATGTCTGACAAGTGTAAAAAAATATCCTTAGATGCATAAAAAATAATTCCTTGGACCTCCTAAATAACCGCTTTCACAGTAAGGCAGTGAGTGCGTTCTAGGTAACCTCACATGCACCTGGGAAACCTTACGATGTAAATCATCCCTATAACTTGAGAAAAAACATTTTGCATCTGCACAGATAATTGTTAAGACGACTATTTGTGGTAACGCGTTCGCACGTCTGGCTGTTTATTTGCTTCATTTTACGCAGCACTAAGCTGGAAATGCAAATCAGGACTTAAACTGTGCGAGTTTTACTATGGTTGCAAATTACCAAACAGAAAAATGTCCTAAATAAAACATAATGACTGTTAATGATAGATAAAACGTTTTTTGTTAAAAGTCCGTGTTTTATTCCACAAAAGATATCTTCACGCTTGAATCCGCGTGTCATGTTTATGAAGAACTGACATTTCTCTCTTCTAATGTCAAATTTCTTAAACAAGATAATCCTCACCGAAATACCATGGTAAATCCCTGTCCGAAAACTGCTTGCGCCACCAAGCGACAGTAAAGTCCCACGCTGTTTCAAACCACAGGAAAGTATGTTAACTCATCTAAAAATCAAACCAGAATGCCTAGATGCTGTTTTATTCGAAAATTTATGCCACCAGATTTCTTTAAAATTTACGTTCGCTTTTAGCGCCAGCAGACCATTCCTTGTCCGGTGTGCATGGTTTTAGCTGGCATAGAAGTAAGTGTCCTCCGGACTGTGACAGAAAGGCCGTTTGTGTGGCTCCTGGCAGAAAGCTGAATTTCCACGCATATTTTATCACATGATTCATTGCAAAGGTAATGAGAGTTATCAGGGCAGCTTATTCTGTTCTGCCTGCAAGAAGTCCAATACGACTTCAGTGGGAAAAAAGAAAAAAACGTTCTGAAAAAATCAGACTAGGTGAATTTTGTAGTGCACAACAGCGTAATAGATTTCTCATACTTGAGTTCACTTCACTTTTGCTACATTTTTCCACAAAACTTCATACGGAGACTCTCTGTGCGACATGATGTAAAATGAGCTATACTTGGTATGCAGAATACATTTGGAAATGACGGATAACATTTGACGTTTCCTTATCGTAGCCTTACAGTAATCCTCAAAATTTTCACATAAGTTAACAAGCACTTTTGTGGAGTTGGGTAACATATTCCTACGGAGCTTTCAACCGAAACCGAGTCATGTAACTTCCTGAGACGCTGTACTGATATCCAATGAAAAATACTTACCGTTTGAAAGGAACTCACCTCTTCGTTTGCATGATCGGCTTTTCTAGCAGATGCATCCACTCTTTGTGCTGTCCAAAATAAGCTCAGTCCGTTATCAAATTTCGAAACTCTCAAACAAGTTGCAGAAGCAAATGCAGCTTAAATCCATAAAGCAGGTTTGGAGAGTGTGGTTTGGGGATGAAAAATATGAATATATCAAGTTAATCGGTCACTATAATGCAAATTCAACATGCAAATTCTGCACCTACGTACTACGGCTTGATGAAATACAAGATGTCCGTTCGGTTGCTATAATCGGACAAATTTTATGACACCAAGCAATATGATGAGCAAGACATATTTCCGTTAGGTGGACCTAAATTAAAACTGCGGGCCACACCAGGGAACAGCTGACTAACAGAAGACAGATGGAAGGATAGTTAAGTCACAGACTGTTAGTGAACAAAAATTGCGGACAACTTGAACAAAGCAAACTTACGGACTCAGTGGGTCACTAACACCCTACCGAAAATTTACACAGAAAGTTCACCTATCACAGACTAGCACAATTGTTTACATCCTATCTAGACAAGTATAACGGCCTGCTTTCGATTCCTTTTAAAATTTGTTGGACTACCGATGCAATGTTTGTTGGTGCCGCTAAGTTGTCCTTCACTGATAGTATGCGTTTTTAGGAAATAATGGTCTAAAACTGTTGATTTAATATGGACAGGCGGTCCACTTGATCTATTGAAAGACCTCATCCTTCTGTAAAGATTCTTCGTCGTGCGAGGTAGATACCAAAAAGGATTCAGATAGCTGGCTCCCTTCAAACATGTCCTTACTGCACCATGAAAAGTCGGCTCAACAAACATTCACTGTTCTACGGATGATTCCTTCCCCCGTATTACGTGACAGTGTTGGCATGGGAAGCCTAATGACCAATTTTACGATGAGGAGACAAACGGGACAATATTGGAGGCGCAAAACTACAACGGCATATCGCTGGTAGTACTCGAACTTTTAATGAGGTGAAAGGTTCTACTTTATCTCTGATCCTCTCAGTAACAGTCGCTATATTTTAGTTGTCTTACGTAAAAAAGTAAGACGGTAGTTGGTATTTCTCAGATTTGCTGCCTAAAAGACGTTGAAATGCCAACCTAATCGGCACTATCTCATATAAAACAAACTAAATTAAACAGCATAGATACTTTTTACGGGGTGTGCATACCCGAGTAAATCGAAACACTGTTCTAAAGCACAAGAACAGTTGCGTTCCCTGAGAATCACAAAGGCGGAAAAATTATTGAGACGCATCTTGTTAGGAAATGACAACTTGGAAAGAGTTTAACTACCTAGCCTTCGAAAGTCTAAAGTGCACCGATTTCTAGGCCGAAAAAGTTTCTATTTTAAGTGCAAATACGCATACTAATTTTGTTGTCACGTAAGCCTCACCTGGCACCCAACTGAATCTCACACTCTCATTCAACGAAAGATGCTGCACTATGCCACCTCATGCTTCAGTTGGCAAGATATTCGAGATATTGCAATACATCGCACAGGCGTAGCACACTACTCGTGTACTCTATTCGACGGTTATCATCTATTTTCGAACATTAAACAGCTGCCTAATTTTGCTCTGGTCTCTCTTTCCTGACAGTGTAGCTAAACATGGCTCAGCCTACCCAAGCTTTAAGAAGGCAAACCAGCCAATCTCTAAGAACCGATATTTCGGCACCCATTATTTGTATCAGCAAGCTGATCCAAGATAATGATTTACACTTGTGTTGCACGCAAGCACGTGCGAGATGGGTCAGTGATTAGAGTGCGGATTTACTGACCGAAAGGTCCATGGTTCGAACCCAACCTCTATATCTAGACTTCTGCTTTCTAGGCTTGAACGACCTGGCCGTATTCCAGTCCTCGTGCTTCCTTCGGGTGGTATGGTAGCTAGGCTCCAAAAGGGTGTTCGAGCGAAACAATTTTCTTATCTTTTTACACACGCAATTTTACTTCCATTACCGTGGTAGAGGTTTCAGTGGAGGCACATTTTTAAAGCACATTGTCTGCCGTAACCTGTGTTTCTCAAAACAAGGTTAAATGACATGCAAAAGTGTTCCTGGGGCTCAAACGTTTCAGTGGAGGCACATTTTTAAAGCACACTGTCTGCCGTAACCTGTGTTTCTCAAAACCAGGTTAAATGACATGCAAAAGTGTTCTGGGGGCTCAAAATCCACATGAACACGCAAACCATATTCTTGTGCACACAGACAAATCACAGTTCATGGTTTTGGAAAATAATAAATGAAGAGCCTCTGAGAATTCCAGACACTGAAATCAGTCTGGCGGATATGTAAATCCCACAGCGCAATTTAAAACTCTTGTGCAGCCAGTGAGGCAGAATGTTGGATGTGATCACCAAAAACGGTTGTGCCGGTTCCAAAAAACAGTAGCGGCTGTTTTGGATCAAACTATTTATTTTTCCGTTTGTTTACAAAGAATGAACTTGGAGCTATTTGACTGTTTTACACCACTAAGAGCTGAAATCAAATAGGACTCCATTGGTAGGAACCACATTTTGAACATGAAGCAACAGAAGAGTTAAAAGTTGGAAGAAGCCCGCAAAAAGAATAAGTTCACTGGAGTCGAAAAACCTCTAATTAGCTACACGACTCGGCTGCAATTTCGAACTTCCAAGTTGGGTTCTTCTCTGAGAGTTTTAAGGCAAGCAGACATTGGTTGAATATTTTGTAATTAACCAGGTCTTGGTAGCTCGAAAAACAAGTTTGCAAGGGAAAGTTGAAGAGCAGAAGAGAAATGGTTGGGACATTTACAGGTCTATATTTGTCCCCATTAGGTGACTGGCTTGTACTCTTTATTGTTGAACCACCTGTTTAATACATCATTGAAATTTTCGCAGATGATCCATAATTACTGATTTTGCTTAGACTAACAAAAGGCTAGTCACCAAATAGGCAACCTAAAAGTGTATGCAAAAAGCTAACTTCTAAAGAGAATTAGAAAAATTTCCATCCACCTTCCACGTTGCAATTTGAAGCCCATAATAAATTCGCCTGAATTCAGAATCATCAAGTATACTTCAAATTTTATGCCACGTGCACTAAATATTGTGCGGATGTTTGCGAGCAAGCCAATACCACCAAAAATGATAATACTGATGCTAATGTGCTAAATCCAGCTACCGCAAGAACACAACCTTCTCTGAGACAATTTTCCAAAAATCGCTCTCTAATATAATGTCACCCAGAACACATGTCTCGCTTTTCTCTTGGTGACAGTAGAAACATTTTCCTTTAGCTCTCTGGCTCCGATATGCAAATAGCTTCCGAAAAGTTAGTCACGTTGACTCATGTCGGTGCATTTGCTAATTCATGAGTCTAACGAGTACAAATGTCTTTTAGCAAAGATGGATGAAGCCAGAAGTAAGTGGCGTTTTTAGTAATCCTTAAAAGTGGCATATCTGTCGGCACCTGTTCGTAACTCTCGCCGTTTATACATCTTGGTCTATCAGGGAAACCTGACGAAGCCACTTCTTTGAAATAAAACCTCAGGAACCATATAAAACAGAAAAGTGTTTTCCGGTCGCCTTAAAGACTTCGGGTCAATTCGGGGACCAGTTTGAAGCAGGTAATGCGTTACACTCGGTGAAAGCCTTGAAATCTCACTTACCACTGTTTGGCGTTTCTGCTGCTTACGCGTGATGGCCCACCATTGAACACAGAGAAATTTGCCCGGACAAAGCCAACTTCAACCAGAAGTCGGTTATCGGGTATTACTTATCATATGATAATTATTCTTTCCTCACCGCTGCACCCTGTGCGTCCCCTCTGAAGCTGTCTCGTGGGAAGTGGTCCATTGGCACACTATGGTTTAATGAACACCAAATGACTTTTATTAGCCTTATTATCGTGAGATTTTTTGTCGTACAGCGGAAAATTTCTCTTTTGTCACAAACAGCCAGAATACGTTCTGGTATCATTCAAAGGTTTTCTCTTGTAGGCAAACGTGAATTCTTCTAGTTCGTTTGCTTGAATATTTGTCGCTGATTCACTTGAAAGTAATCTCAATGTACACAAACATCCCTGGGGCAGATACCTTGGATGTAACTAATAGGTTGTTACTTGCAGACACAACACTTGAGGAACGGAGACAGCTCTCGGTGGATGAAATAGTTGAGGCATTGGTAGTGTGTCTGAATCTCGATCAATGTTTTTGACTCACCTGTTTACTCACAAGAACAAGATATTGCAATGGGATCTCCAATATCCCCAGTTTTAACCAATATTTATACGGAAGAATTCGAACAAATGGCGTTGGCCGGATATCATTGTCCACCGAGAGTTTCTTGGCATTGACGATACCTTTCTCGTAATCAAACGAGATAACGTGAACAGCTTCCACGACTATCTCAATGGTTTAAATCCACACATCAAGCTTAGCATGGAGATAGAGTCAACCTCGGACACACTACCTTTCCTGGACTGTATAACACATAATAGTGGTGGAAAATTAAAAACTACTATTTACCAGAGACCAACAGACACAGAAGCCGTCTTAAACTACTCATCAGCACCCCCTAAGTCCGTGTACACCAGTATTGTCTCATCGATATTTAGTCGAGTCAGAGCACTGTGCACAGAAGAGATCGACCGAACAGCAGCTCAAATCAAAACTGCCAACAGATTTCAAGAAATAGGATACCCACTGAGTTCGTTTAGGCAATAATTGAAAAGGATATTAGCTCCGGTATCTAGACCCAGTAAAGAATGGATTGGCGCAGTAGTCCTTCCCTATAAAGCAGGAACATCGGAGTTTATTCGAAGACTGCTGAACCAAGCCAGTAGTCGAGTAGCTTTCTAGAAGGAAAAAACGCTACGCTCAACTTTGATGCAATTGAAAGCTCCCCTGCCAGTTGAAAGGACTAGGGATTGTGTGCATCAGATTAACCGCCACAATTTCACTAAGGTTTACATAGAAGAAACTGTCAGGAAACTGCACACAAGAATTGGTGAGCATAAAAGGAGGATAAACAAACCACTAAGGAACGCGGAAGAATACCAAACGTTAGTCAAAGACTCAGCAATGGCGGTACATGCGTTAGACACAGAACACCGAATAGATCTGGAGAATGCTATTCACAACACAGTGGCTGATAGCCAAGGCGGTGGAAATTACCAAGCATCACAGGGTGAATAGAATCGAGGGTGTCGAACTGGCGAGCTTATTGAAAACGGCTTTAGATAAGCTGAGTTGACACTTGACTGTGGATGATTGTCAATGCGCGTACAATCATTGAGGTAGAAATCCTAACCTGGCCAAATTTCACGGAATCCCTCTTCCTTACGCAGTATCGTAGCACGAAAAGTTCAAACGACGTTCAATAGGGATCATTAGGTGAACTGAACCGAAACAGTTAGACCCTAAGCTGGATCCAAATCCCCTAGCGGCTTAACACTTGGTGACCCACTCTGACACACGAAATCCCTTGATTGACACCTAACACAGGTTTAGTTTGAATGAGCTGACTGGTTCTCATTCCGTCTCAAATCTCGACCAACCTCGTAACCTAGCCATTTGGCCTGATGAAGCTTTTGTGTAAAAAAACGAAATCGATTGTTACGGAACTTTTCCGAAAACGATGTCTGAATTTAATTCAGTTGGCTGTGGACTGTGAAAATGTCAATGATATTACTATATAAGTGAGGTCAGTCACAAACAAAAAGCTACTTAGGAAGGGGTTTGTCGAAATTCTATAATCTATTGAGGGAAGGTCTGTGTAGCACCACGAAATTCCTGGTCTAGTATCACCTCCAAGATTGAACCCTGAGTTTCTTTGAAATTGGACCAAATTCCAACCAGAAAACAAAACTAAGTTAACACCCTGATTTGATCAAGGAGACTGGCCACGAACTAACTTAAGAAATGCTTCTCTTAGCCACAAATATTGTGCTCTATATATATATACATAGAAAATCTCATTGACTAATGAATCATTTTACACTGTTGGAAAAGGGAACATGGATTATCCTCATCTCACTGAATGTCCCATGAAATGATGCGTACAATCGATTCAGTAGCACTTCTTATTTTCAGATTAGTTTACGTGGAATCAATAAATATCAAGATTTTCCCTTGGCTTGAACTAGGATTCATTTTAGAAAAATACACTCATTTGCAAACAAATTTGGTTTTGCGAGAAATTCACCTGGAACACATCTGAATCTCTCATTTGTGATGTGTCCAGGCAACTGAGTGTGCTGCACCAGGCCGCCTCGTGTTTCAGTTGCTACGATATTCCAGGTGAGTCTCTCGCAAAACCAAATTTGTTTGCAAATGAGTGTATTTTTCTAAAATGAATCCTAGTTCAAGCCAAGGGAAAATCTTGATATGTATTGATTCCACGTAAATTTCAAGTAGAACATAAGGTTGACGGAAACTCGGAGACTGCGCCTACCTGATGAGCCCCAAGAAGGACGAAACCGGTCGTGGGCCATTAAAGAATTTTCAGCAACCTTATGAGTAGTGCATTAAGCATATGGGATTCATTCTATTGTGGAACATAAATTAAATTATACTTTACATGATAAAAGACTCGAAAAAACGTAGACCCTCACTTTTGTTCCAGGCTAACCTAGCCTAATATAAACACTTTTACAAATGGTAGCTTTACGGTATGATGCTCAGAACTAATCATTCATGGACAAATGAGCTGCGGATGTCAGCTTACTATTTGTCTCGTAACTTTCGGCTATCGGTCGTTGAACTGACAGCCAGTACACAATGAAAGAGACAAAATTAGGTCTTGTCACAGGATACACTGCATCTCATTATGTATGTGAGCTATTGTGTTACATCCTGGAACGTTTGTTCATGCATACACGGCAGACAAATTTTCCTAACTCCACGTTTGTCCTTGCTGAGAAAAATGAATATTTTTAAATTGACCAGCAGTGGTGTACGTCTTTCACTGAATAGAGACGAAGACATATTAGCCACAAACTTGATAATAAAAAAGCATGGGAAGGAACTATTGCAACCATTATGAAACTGCTCACGTTGCAGTGTTCTGTTCAAGAATATAACAGGGAGGAGTTGGTTCAAGAAGCCACAAATTCCAAAAGATGTGGAAAGTTGGCTCCTTTTAAAAGGGTAAAAATAGAAAAAATAGCTGAATATTTTAACAAACATAAATATAACAAGTGACAAAAGTGGACCGCCACCACTGGTTGAGCGTTTCGCAATACACGTAATTTTGACGAAAAACATTTCGACAGATGGCCATTGTCTGCATTCTTTTGGGTGAAGTCCACGGTCATGTTGAGCACCAAATTAGGCATATCTGCGTTTTGGCACTCATTTCCAATTTTAGTTGGTATTAACGAAAGACTCAGATGTGACCTGCATGCATCTAACTGTGATGCTATTCATTATCCTAATGTACTGCCTCGGATCTGTATTGAGGGCGATATCTTCAAGTTGCGCTGTTGTTGTCTCGAGGAAGAATTTTGCATATCGACCCAAATGACACATGAGATGGCATTTATACAAGGGATATAGATTTGATAAAAACTAAACTCAAATGCTTCACAATAAACCCAGACTAGAATAGAACTGTGACCACGGCAGATACAAAGATGCGCGGCTGAGCCATGTGAGGCGTCCACGAAAACCTGACAGCAGTTAAAGCGGCCGTACAGTGATCCCAGAATTTCGATAGTGCCGCTTCGTCACCTGATAAAACCGCGGCCGGGTCAAGTGAAACAAGGTTTTTCCACATAGTCCGCACTTGTCAGTTCATTTGTCTCAAAGTGGCTAAAAACAGTCGACATTAGAGAATGCCTGTATTATTTGCCTGTCTACAGACTCCTAAATTCTGTGAGAATTGGACTGGGTTGCATTACAGGACCTATAGAAATGTGGCTATTATTAGCAATCAAGCGGACGAGAATTAAGTATATAGAAGTACATTATATCGTGGATTTCGGAACAAAAATGTGTTCATTAGTGTGCTTAAGGTACGTAGACAGCTACCTATGTAGAGTTATCTCAGGAAGAATTGTTTCCTCCCTGTGTCAGCTAATCATAAACGCTAGCATATAGAGGTCATCATAAATAAGACTATAGTCGTTTGCCCATGGTAACTTGTTGGTACGTCTTTCCGTGTGTCTGTCAGGTGGAACCATACTCGCGGGCCTCAGGTCGAATCAGTAACGCGAAAAGACAAGTCATCCTGGTGATTACTGTGAACCTGACGGAGTAATTTTGAGGATTAATCAAGGAAGACCACCTCTTGGATCTTAACTCAACGAATGGCCCGAAATTCTCGAATACTTTGACGGCAATCAAACAGTGGATAGTGCATGCACCTCGATAGATACACTCAGGGAAATCCCATGCAACCAACTGACCCTAGAGGACACTTGGTTCGGTCTGTACCACAGTGGCTAGCGAGGGATACTTAAGTTAACTTTTTCCGTTCAGTGATCTTCATAATTAAGTGTGGGGGAGCACAACCAAAGTGGAACAACGTGTCGTGTGAACGCAATGAAACTTTGAACAGAATGCTGCCCCTGATATTTGACATTTTGTTTAAAAGTGTCTTACACTGCCTCAAGCAAAATGTAAGCAGTCGCAGGTCTACTCAGCTGATTTTCTCAGAAAGTTATGGGACTAATTTTTCTCACTAGTGTTTCTCTGAAGCAGCCCCAGTAATTTATTGTGACAAGCCAACATAAAGGCAGCCGTGACTGCAGCGTGAACAACTAGTTCTGACGCCTGGTTCAGTGACAATGAATACTTTCTTTTTTCACGAATTCTCCCGCCAGCTTGTTGAAAATGGTCATCCCAACAAATTCGCCGTTAAGTAAATACATCCAATGGCACCTTTAGCCAGATGACAGTGGAAAAACATCACTCAATGGTATGCGAGAAAAGAATCTCTTCACTGATAATGTAGTCCCGAAATATTAATTCGTAGATTGATGTCCGTCATGCGCTTCATAGACACCAGAGGACGGGACGGCTAAAATACATCCTATGTCCTCAATTTACTATACTGATCGCGTGTCTTCAAGCTTCCGTCTCCGCCTCATCCGTGAGATGGCAATGTAAAATCGTGGTCTATAATGGCCAGAAGAGAAGCATGCTACAACGGTCTACTGATCGTACGGTAAATAGTATCGCTAGTTTCAGTCATATCGTTTTCAAAGAGACCAAATTTTATTACGGTCTACTAAATGAAAGCTAAAATTTGAGTTTGAACGTAAAAGCGGCAAAAAAGAACACTACTAGTTTGAGCACAGCAGTTTACAGTCGACGAATGAAAAAATGTGATAAGCCGTATTAGGTTAGTGGTGAACGGTATCTACCTCGCCTAAAATGTTCTAGCGTTTCTTCTAGAATCAGTCGCTTCAGATTTTTATGGTTCATGAAAAATCTATAGTACTTCAGTTTCCATATTGGAACTCTCCAGCCTTCTGGATTTGACCGGCTGTCCACGAATATGATGTGACGAAATGCAGCGGTAACATTGACCACAATCTGAACGTGCGATCACCATACACCTATTCGTTGCTACTAAGGGCATGCCTTCAATAAGCAGAGTATTTAAGCATGCTTGTTCAAATTATACGGCCATTTTGTTCTTTTTGGTTACCCTACAACAAACTCCTTTTCTTATTGCATGTATTTTGTGCAAACAGGTGTGCATTATTAGATCCTGTTATCTTGTCTTTACACTGTTTTTTCAACAGGAATTTCAAACGGTTAGTCGAGGCAATCTTTACTGGAAAGCCGAGAATCACTGTACGTTGGAAATCATCAACAGTGTGTATTTCACGAAACTCCGATAGGAGGTTTTCAACCCGCAACCCTCCGGCCAGTGGTTGAAAACCTAACCGCTCAATCACGAGCGGCTGATCAGCAGTGTGATTAGCTCTCGCTTAGACGAGACAGTGACAGTCATCCTTCAGTCACAGCAACCAAGTCAAATGGTCATGTATTGACTGGTTCGCTGGGTGATGAGTCCGGAAATGTGTTTCATCCGTGCTTGAATCCCCCTTTCTCGAGTTGCTCACAGAATGATGGTGGTGTAAGAAGGTTTGGTAGCTTCCTATTGAAATTTCATCCTGTCTGTGCTGAAAAGCCGGAAGGCACTGTACAGCTGTTTGAGTGGCGAAAGTGATTTATGTGTTTTTAAGCTATGCACAGTGCATCTATTTTTTTGTTATTTATGTAAGTTTACTGCACACAGCCTTCCATTCAAAAGTTTTTCACCAAAACTAACGCTTGATTTATATTGAAAAGTCACAAAGTGAGTAACAGAAGCCCAATGACATGGTAAAGTGAATATTCGGCCGTTTGTTTGGAACCATTTCGATACACGGACGTTTGATCCTACACTTATATCACTCTCTTTTGAACCGTCCTCATCATCCTCTCCTGGCATCGGACAAGAATTTCGCTCTTTCGTAGGTTCGCCAGCAGTGAGTTCGTTCTACCATACAGAGACTTGAATCTCAGACCTATTATATGAGAGGCCAGAGTGTCACCGTCTATAGTTTTGGATACTTAGCTGCTGAACACCAAGAATGCTATTCAGACCAGTCAGGTATTCGATGTGCAAGACGCAAAGGACAGCAAACCTTCCTTGCCTGTGCAACAGAAGACTAATCCATGACGCTTGTATTCAGGTTAACTTATCTGTATAACTTCTGTTCGTGTCCCTGCTTCAGATTAGGAGTATAGTAGTCGAACCCCAAATATCAGGAAAGAATATTACTCAAATACTCCATCAATCTTTATCAGACATATCAAACAATGCTGTTTGAAAGCACATCCTCACAACGACTCTCTTCATCCAAACATTCAACAACTTTATCTTTATGGATTGGTTGATGGGCTACTATGAATCAACACAAGTTTGGACAGTAGCCTCCTAGGTCTAGTCTTCACCGTCCTACCCAGGTTGTTTGGCGCTGAACTGTGGGACAACTTTTAACACACTCTAGCGAATCACAAATAACAAAGAAGTGATTAATTGGCAAGAATTTTAGCTTTCCTTTCTTATTGACTATCAAGGCATCATACATGCAGCCCTACAGTTAACAACCTAAGAGCGTTTCGGAAAGAAATACATAATTATTGCAGGTTTGGCTCAAGCTCCAAACTGGAGTTGTCATATAAATTCTCACGCTCACATCACTCTGGGGTTTAAACAGAACAGTCGTCCTCCTGCCCTGACGCAATCATCCTGATCAGTCCACACCAAAGAGGCAAAGCACTGGATACGAGTTTCGCTCATATTACAGCTCATCAGCAGTACATATCTTTGGCCGTGCCGGAGTTTGAATTCCGCACATCTGAAACGAGAGGCAAACATGTTACCATTATACCACCAGTGCACGCTAGACACAATCAACCACAACCGCCTACAACTAATCCAAAATTATTTGGCAGGTTTCAAGCGTCTGTGGAGCTACCTGAGTGGGAAGTCCGGACAGGCGGGCCAATAGATCGGCCCAGTCAGGACAGGTACTGGGTCGTGGTTCGAACCGTCGAGCAAACCAGTCACGCCATTTAAACATAAACATGCTTGCCTTTTCAGAAGTGGAAATTCAGTTACGTCAACTGTGATGATGGTAACACCCTCCCCTCGCATGTCAGATGTGCGGAATTCAAACCCCGGGACGGCTGAGGATGTGCATTGCTAATGAGCACAGTAGTGATACTCTAGCCCAATGCTTTCACCCTTTGATGTGAACTCAATAGAATGCTAGCACCAGGACTGGAAGAGGATTGTTCAAATGAGAGCCATGTTGGAAGGAATTCTACAAATTTCGCAGCCATCTACAAATTATTCGGAATGTGAACAATTCGGTAGTGTTCCGTGTGTGAAAATTTTAAAACCTATTTTATACGGAATTTCCCATCCACTTTGCACGTCGGGGCCTGCTCATACATGTTCACACATCCACATCATGGTCAAAGTATCGTTAACGGAGACTAGAGAATACCTGGCCGATATATTAGTACCTATGTACACGCATAACCACCTTATAGATAAGTCTTTTTACTTCGGCTAAGGGGTCAGCGTTCATCTTGCTAAGTAAGCGGAAAGAGGTCGCCTAAAAGGAACTGTCCATTTAAATGTCGCCGCAAGAAAGTTTCTTCTAAAATAGGATCCGTCCACATGCAACTCAAAAACAGTCGTAATAGGCTACAAAGGGTTTCGTTGTAACAGGGTTTGTTTAAATAGGGTTTTCATCATATATCGTATACAATATTTTAAACTCCCGTTCAAAAGCACACCACAGCACGGCAACCACCGATTTACTGGTTAGGGGAGGATAGATAAACACCAGTTGTTTGGCGGTGTTAAAAAACAATAACGAGTTAGGTCACAACAGGCCAATCAAATACAACTTGTGCGCTGTCGTCAACTTACATTGGAAAGATAAAACCCATTTGTATCCGAATTGGGAGAATGTTGCCTGTTTTTTTCCACAGGCTGACAAAACCAACCAAAGCCACTGTGGGAATAACAGGTCTGTTTCCACAAATTAGGTTGATAAGAAGCGATAACGATGAAAGATGGGTTGTTAGGAATCAACCAACTCAGTGAATTGTGACTTTAAAGCATATTTATTTGCAACTCTAATCAGACTAACATATACTGCCGTAAAACACCTGAGGTTTCAACTCGTTCTTCACTAGGTCTTCAGCGGTCATGACTCGTAAATCATGAAAACGTCTGAACGCCTTGTGCAACACAGTGAGTTTGTAAATTAAAATACAGGTTTGGTCCCAACGATTTAGAAGATTTATGGCAGTGGCATCTCTTAACGGCACTTTCCGCTCCCTCAAAGCTTCTAAAATAGTCATAAACGTTTGCAGAAGTATATAATACGTCTCTGAACCCTTAAACTGGAATCATCCTGCTATCGAGTAAAAAGTACAGATGAATACCTGGAGAACTTCCATCAACTTGATTGTTTACTGAACTCAAAACAGCGCAACCACATTCATCCACCTGATGTGGTCTACGATCAAGGAATGTTTTCCAGCACTAATTACGTTGTGAATCGGAGCGCCTCCAAACTTTACCTCAGATTTGAGGCAAACTTCTGGAACTACGCGAGAGGTTGAAAGTCATCCCTTAATGTCGACCACGGCGTTTTCTTATTTCTTATTTATTTATTTATTATTATTAATCTGTTCACCTTAAATTCTTTTGTACATGCAGTATCCTAATTTAAAACAACTACCAGAAAAACTCACAAAATCTTGCTGAGTCATTTCAGAAATGCTAATCGATTGTCGAAATTTATCTAAGGCTTGGATCTCAAAATGACAGGCTAATTTGTATGATCCTTCGATTTAACCGTCGATTATACTAACGGATCATCTCCATGGTGGTTCGATAATACTCCCGATTGTGCCAGGCCTAGGTTGTTAGTGTTGCAAGCTGTTTAAATAAATATCTGTTCCCGAAAGGTTTTGGTAATGACAGCTTCGTTCGGGGGAGTTCAAGATCTAGAAACGTATCTAAAGATTTAGATGTCGTTTACTTCCCTTAGCTTTCCTTCTTGGTGTGGAATTTTTTCCTTCCTAACTTTTCCTTCCTTAACTCACATTTTGAAACTTTTGTTTCGCTTGCAGGCAGACCAAGTTTGGTCTTATTGCCGGTCTTATGCCTTTCAACTTACGCACACTGTAAGTCTGTATCTATTCTAACATTTACTTATAGGATTGCCCGGTGCGGTGAAGTCCCACACAATAGGTAACACCACATACGTTTCGCGCTGAACTGTGCGCAAAATCATCGAAAAACCTTTTACCATGTATGCGAATAAGAGAATGAGAGGGAGAGTAAGAGAATAAGACCAATTGTAGTGGAAAGGATAGCTCTGAAAACAATGAGCATGCCCTACTGATACCCAGGATTGTCGAATCTTATAGGGACGAATAAACAGCTCAGACCCAATGTATGCGAACTATTGTCCACCGACCCGAGTCACTCAGAAGACACATACGTAGTGGAAATACAATAAACTGATTTGGGCACTTTCTGGTTTAAAAGTTATCAAGATAGCTACCTTACTTTTTCGCCGGTCATTTTAGACACATCTTTGTAAATCCGTCGCCTGACCTATAGTTCAGGAATTTTGGTTAGAGATTACAGTTAAATGTGACGCTATTAATTCTTTCACTTGTTCCCAGGTTTTAGTTCAAACTAATTTCCAGGGCGAGTTCACATACGAGGAGGAGCTTACATCCTTCGGCCGTCCTGTTAGATCATCCGATAGAAATTGACAACCACGATAACAGTGACGATTTTCGCGATGTCATCCCGCAGCATCACGAGCGAGCTCGGAAAAGCCGTCACGTCGCTTACCGCTAAAACCGCAGTATTATTAAATTGATGTTTCATCATGGTATTGTATTCCAGTTTTGAACGCTGTTCTCATATCTTTTCCAGATGTAAGTTGGTCACACTGTCGATAAGCGACTCGTGACCGGATGATATAACTTTCAACCATTAACCTCGGGTCAAGAGTAGGGCTCTTCCTAGAGAACCTTGTGCATTTCTAATAATACGCAAAAAAACCTGCACGGCATTTCGATTTTCGGGGGATAGAATAACTTGATTTGCATGACAAATTCTTGGTCAAAGTGCAGATCTCAAATAAGCCGTTTTCGCAATATTTTTCCTAATCTTGATATTATTACACAAAAGCTATTGCAGTTTCAGAAACTCTCAAAGAAATCAGCGGATTTGTCGTTGATTCGGTGGGACATTCAATGAGACTATAGGTAGCAAGTAAACCACATATAAAATGAGTTCAGTTTTATGATCTGAAGTGTAGTCGGGGTTGTGAAAGACGTCCTGTCGTCATTAAGCTCAGTACAGGTCATGTACTATATGGTTGAATCATCTGCGGAGAAGTTTTTATCCCCTACAAATGCATAAATTCACAACAAAAGGCGATAAAATTGGTATCACGATAATTTGAAAATGGATCTGCTATACTCTGAAATTACTCTCCAGGAGTTTCAACTCGTTCTTCGCTGAGCATTCTCCAGCGGTGTGAACTCAGAAAATGCGAAAAATTGTGGACTCCTTGTGTAACACAGTCAGTGAGTTTGTAAATTAAAACACAGGTTTGGTCCCAACGATTCGGGAGATTTATAGCCACATCCTTGACGGTGACATCTTTCAACGGCACTGTCCAAACCCACAAAGTTTCTAACACAGCCGTAAAAGTTTGCAGCAGCAAGTAGTACGTCTCTGAACCATAACGTTGAAATCTACATGTTGGCGAATACCTAGAGACCTGTCTCCTTCTGCCCTTAAAATAATCCCAAGAGGGATTCGCGAGACTTTTGGAGATCCTAGAGTGAACTGATTATAAACATGGTGTTGTTATCTTCTTCTTCAGGATCCTTTCTATGGTGACTGAGCGCAGCATTAAATATTTTTGGAGAGATTTTGGTTACTATTTAAAGGATGGATCTGGGAAGCCACCTATATTATCTTGCCTCATTACAACAACAAACTCGAAAAATTAGGAATACTGAGGGTTGTTTGATCAAGTCCAGCAATAAAATTATTACATCTCTCTAAGTCGCGTCGGTCCAATGGCGAAAACAACATGAACACGAAAAACATTCATGCCGTAATCAGCATGGTACATTTGTATTCAGTGATTTTGTCCTCATTTCATGTTTTTGTAATTTAGTTCTTTTTTCAGGAAGCTTCAAACACCAGATTTGCGCTTTTTTGTTTTGATTCTGAACTGCTGAGCCTATATTATTGCAGTTCAGTAGCTTGAACACGGTAACTTCAAGAAAGAATTTGATGAGAGCTCTACACTAGTACATGGATATGAGCCGGACTTTACGAAAGAACCTTCCGTTAAAACCGCATCACTTAACCGTGACTACTACACAAGTCCTTCGTTAAGTGGAACATGTAACGAAAAAGGACCAACGTGCATGATGCACATGATTTCACTGGTGAAAGTCATTAATCCATAAATGCTGAGAAAACGATACCTCGGAGGATACCAGTTATATTTCTGAAATTCCTATCGGTACCAAATGACGCCCGAAATTGTTTATATAAAAAAACACATTCACAGAAGAGATAATTTGCCTTATAATTCGCCGCGTTCGCCTTGTGTTCCATGGAATTAAATAGGAAATACTATTTGGTGTACAAATGACTGTTTCACAAATTTCATAAAATTTGAATTCTAGAAGAATATGAGGACAACGGAAAGATTGTACTTACCTGGAGCGCCCCAAAACGGGAAAAACCGGTCGTGAGATGTCGAAGGGTTTTTATCAACCATATCAGTAGTGTGCTTTCTGCTAATCACTCAGGGTGGCTAGGAACGACTAGTCAAAAGTCAGGCGATTCCGATCTTGAGTTTATTCAAACTAAAACTCACTCTGTTGGTCAATTTATCAAAACCAACTGATTTCCGGTATATGTCTTGTGATCACATAGACAAGTGTGGCAAGAAGCTGGGTTAATGGAAAATCGTGAGACGTTTTTGCCTATCCCAAGTAGAGAGGACCAAAAATACAATGACTATAAAAAAAGTTTGGTGACAGCCCTCGAACTTCGTTTAACAGCGATATGCCTAGTGGATAAAGGGGAAGAGTATGAAAGACGATACAAAGGTAATTCATAACGTACGTGAGAAGCTGTATTTTTTATGCGGACAATCTAAAAGCTGATTTTTTGGTAAGAATGTGGAATCTTGAGAAAAGCTTTTCACCGGAAATCTCCGGAATTCGGACTGTTATTGCGTACAGCTTATTGTGATACAGCTGCAGTACCGTCAGTTTAACACACTATCACAATATACCTTAGTTCTTGGAATGCAGAATATGATGCCATGAAGACAAACCAAATTACAGCGAACTTTCAACCACAGTAACTTGTCTTTGTTCGCACAAGTAGGTTCTGAAAGGTAATATATTATCTGTAAGTGATATATCGTCAGTAAAATTTAAATCGATTCCAAGTGAAATTGAATTCCTTGAAGTTATTAGCTGTGGCAGACTTAGCCGTAGTACCGAGCAGTTACGATGGCGGCCAGTGGAAGGCCAACTTTTAGAACTCATAGACCATGAGTCGAATAAGCATAATTGGAAGGCTTACTTGAGAAAATATATTTTAATCTATATCATTTGAAAAGTGCGATGGTTATAACTACCAGAGTTCGGTGAAAAATAACAAAAACTAGTCCCCGGTTTTAACCGAGATTTCTTCCTACAAGCGAAGTCAGTCTATGCCAAAAGTGGGGAAGCACGTACATCCGTTTGCTGTTTGTTGGGAATCAGCAGCAGTGCACACTTTAGGAATCTCTCTTCAACCGTCCGAACCTATGAAGTCTACGCCAAGAATCTCTGTAGGGAATCCGATTTGGTTGGACATGGCTGGCTTGATCGTGAACTGGATAATGTGCTTGAGGGTGGGTTGGATTGAAGGTACGTTGATAGCCTACTACTGTGTGGCACTACTTCTATAAACAACCCAGTCAGCTGCCACGACCACTGATGTACGAATCTCAAAGATGGCCAATTGTGGTCGCTGTGGTATTGCGTACTCCGACAGTGACAATTACTCAAAACAAGACCAATCTTGTTCATCATTTGCTGAAGCCAAACTACCCCAAGTTTGGCACTGTCTTGTAGCTAAACCCCTTGAAGTAAGGGCTTTTCAGCCAATGTCCCGCTTAAGGAACAGCTGAGAGTAGGCTTATGTTGGGTGAAGCATTTATTCTTCCAGGCTAAGCCTGAGTAAATTCGCCCTTCAGTATACAACACACTGAAAGCTGGGAATTGCGATTTTCATGAACTTTCGGCAAAAAAGTCCAGATTTATTTACTGCTGCTTACCGTTTTGCTTTTGACACAAATCCTCGTCAGTCCAGGTAACCGGGATACAAGGAAGATGGAGTTTTAAGGCAGAAGGAGAACCAATAATTAAGATCTATTCTCAGCAGTTTTCTCGATTTTTTTTCTCGATTTGTTTGGGTAATATGGTGCGTAAGATGGAGAGATTTCATGAAATTTCATCCATCTGGGTTTTCTACCACTTCTACTAAATTCCAAGCTTCTTCACCACTGCACATCGCCAAGCTTCAAATCGGTTTATCTAAGACCGGTCTCCATACTCTCGTTGGCTGTGCGACCTTTAATCCTGTTCACATTGGGATGGTTAGCAATCTCTACCACTTGGGCTATCAACTGCTGTGGAGTGAATCGTAGTCCACATTCTCCAAACCTATCCTATGTTTTCTGTCCCGGTCACCAGGAATTTGACTAGCGCCTGGTCATTTATTGGTGCTTTGCTTATTCTTTTTTTGTTAGGCTCAAGAGACCTGATATGCGGTTCCCCTGGCAATGTAGACCTATCTAAACCGAATAACAGTCGTTGCATTTAATGACATAGATACAGCGCATACAGTCATTATGGCTTTCTCAGCTCATTTGGAAATCGGTAAGCAGGATGCCCTAAACGCAGTTCGGGTAATCTATAGCATCACAGCCAACTTGATAGGGCGACATCCAAAGCAACTGAAGTCTGTAAATACAATTATCTTAGTATTTTACTTGCTTGTTTTCTTACTTTAGAACACATCCTTACCGTTTCGGTGCCAACTGGTTGAATGTTAATATCTGTATTCGTTGATAGAAATACGGATGAGTCAGTGAGATATATTGAACATTATGTACTAGTCACTTTCAGGCAGTTGAGCCAGTTATGAATAGAAAAGCACAGAAGCTAAGGTAGAACTAATGCGTAGTTCATGAAGGCGTGTCTTAGTATCTAAATATCATCCCAAGAGAACGACCACTTTTGAATTTCTTCGTGAATAATCTGCGTAACATCTGATAGCCAAGGTTGTTTGCACCCATTAGATATGCTCAGCATCTCTCTCTTTATTCGTCCTGGGTGAAGTTTTTCATGCACAACTCACGCGCTTTTATCCTTGTAAGTATACTGTGAACTTTTATATGAGGGTCATTTACAGAGTTTCTAATTTGACCAAAAACACTGAAAGTCGGACATAGCTATTATTCCGCTTCAGAAACGTCCAATAGCATAATGAAACTGGATGTCTTAAATTCTCTCGCTCAGGATTGAAATGAATAATCCTTCCACTTGTAAATTGTGTCCGATCTTTGCGGCTATACTGTGAACGGTATTCAGTGTTCATTCACTTATCATGAATACGGAATGAAAAGATGTACCAGTTATTCTATTCTGATGGTTTCCACTGGTCGATGACTTGCCCACTATGTTTGGTAGTTTTTTTGTTGGACAGTGGACCACTTTGTGCTCAGGTAAAAGTTGTCGCAGGTAGATCCTCTTGTGGGGCTGCCGTAAGAAAAGTGTGGAAACATTTTCATTGAAGTGTCAACACATACAACGGATGGACTCTACTTAAGAGTATCCACAGTATTGACAGAGAAAAGCTCGCAAATCATTCAAGCTTTGATTTACGTCACCATCTTCAAATCGACTCACACCACTGGCTCTCTCTATTCGTTCACCATTCCTGAATGTGGTGGCCTCCATTTTTATGGTAACATAAATATGGTGATGCACTGTTGTCGCGATTGCCTAGTTTTGTTTGTATGTTCCCGAAGTTAATCAGTATGCTTCTACGATCAAGTCGACGTAAAACACAAGAAGACAGAACTATATCCATTATCGCTACAACTGATGTCCAATTTATCAACCCTTTTAAAATCTCGTGGTTAGACCCATTGCAAGCCTCAGGTTAATTTGAGTTAGTTGCCTTTACAAATATTCGAATAGGCTAGATTTTTTCTTGACCTCATAAGAGGTAATTGGGCCTGGTGGCCGAACTAGTGGCAACCATCAGGCAAGAGAAACTAAACCATTTTTCCAAAGGAGGGCTTCTTTTGACGGAACTCGTTCGGGAACCACTCCATACCATAGGAGGTAAACTATCAAGGGCATTTCCATGTTAGCTCAAAATAATAAAATATACAATATATTATGTATAATATATATTTACATATTATATATATAAATATATACATATAATATATATTCATATATATATAATATACGATGCGATGAACAATTAGGTGGACCCATACATATAAATGCATTAGGAGAATAACCAGGAATTGATCTATTGGTCCATCCTAGGAGGTTTGCTCTCCTTTGAGGTCCGGCCAATTTCGTACTTCAAAAGCTCATATGTTCAAGTGCCCCCTGCTAACTGTTCGGAGTACAGTCACAAATCCTAGAGTGTGAACAAGCTTTATTCTAATAAACGCCACCAAGCCGAACACACCAACTACTTTCAATGAAAGTTGGCAGTCAAAATCCAGTGCGAATCGACGGAGATCTCGTAGCACATCGTATAGTTTGTCTGGATTTTTGTTGCTTTCAATATGACTTTAAGAAGACGGCCTCACTGATATCCTCAACCTACAACAATAAGGGTCATGTCTGAGAAAGCTAGTCCGCTGTTGCACAAAATACCCATGTATGTGGCGAAGTGAGATGACATTCAGCCTGTCTTCGTTATCCCACTTTGTGCTCTTTGTAGTTAAGTTTGGTATGTCTGTAAATTCCGTGAATATTCTCCATTTTGTTACTCACTAAGGATCGAAGTGGTTGGTGGTTTTTGTTGCATTCACCTCTCCTTCTCTGCTTACATTCAACTGCAAAGCATTTCTGTTTACAGACAAACTGTTTTATCTAAATTCAGGGAAAACTGTGTTTGAATGCTGCCTCCCTGCGTTAATGACGACAATGCATTGTTCTCGGATGAGAATAAGGTGCACTTCAGCAAAATACCTAGTCAAAAACCAATGATCTACGTTCAGGTCCAAAGCAGGCAGTGGGTAGACACCTGCCGAAATAGCAGGTATCACCCGTTATCACCAGTAACTGCATTGGCTCAAAGCGGTTATTTTGGCATACCGTACCTCCAAAAACAGGTTGACTTCCCCCTTTCAAAAACTAAATGGCGCTAACAATAAGTTGAACTCTCAAGGGAGCTTAATCGCAGCTTCTCAAGATGTGTGACATGTACTAGGTTGAACAGGAACTCCCTATCATTTTTTCTCACATGAAATCCCTAGTCAATGCAACTAGGTAATTTACTTTCTTCCCAACCTCCTGTGACTTTAAAATTATGGAGAACAGAAATCACCTTTTTTCTGTCCTGGAAGAAAGCGTCTCTCCTGTATGGTCATCTTCTAGGCCTGTATACGCCTCTGTAGCACAACAATGGGTTTTGACATTTCTTGACTTATATTTATTGAGTGGCTTCTTATCAAAGACTTCTTATTTCCTTAGGTTCGGGTGTTTTTGAGTAGTCCTTATTAACAACACTAGTTGCTGTGCAATCTTCCAAAATGCTGGTACAATTCAACTCACCGATTATTAACGGTCATTTGTTTCAACCGATACGCGGTGCATTTTGGATCAGATGTGACACGTGTATTACTTACTTACTTACTGTTCAGCTGTAACACCCTTCCGGTGCCTAGCTGCCATGCCACCCGAGGGAAGCATGAGGGCTGGGATACTGCCAGGTTGCCCAAGCCTAGACAGGGGAAGTCGAGAGGCAGGGGTCGGGTTCGAACCACTGACCTTTCGGTCAGTAAATTCGCGCTCTAACCACTTGGGCCATCTCGCTCTTGCATTGGTACACTGTCGTACCCGAGAGACAGGAGGAATGAGCTCCTCGGTTACATTTGTCCGATTTATTCACACGTCTGAAGACAGCAGCAACGACGTCCATCCGTACAGTGGTTTGCCCCAAAAGAAGATGGCTGGGTGGATGCATGCCTGCCAGGAAACGCAGTATGCAGTCTGAAAATTGTGTTAACCACACGTTTTGTAAACGCGCATAAAGTGCGACTTTAGAGATGCGAAGCCTTGCTGTTGGTCCAAGCTCACCAAACATGAGAATGATTGGTACTAACAAATTTGTGGTTAATTTTTGTCCACATTTTACGTAAGGTCACTCATGTACACAAAATGAGCTAGTCAAGGAGTAATTGTAAACTATCTTGTCCGGGTGCAAGTTAACGAACATACTAGTCTGGATATCTACAGCTGGGTAAGAGATTATTCAATACCCAGGTCAAAAATCATTAGTTCGAACCCCTTTCTATGTTTGGAAGTGATGCACCGACAGTAATTCACAAGAGGGGAGGAACAAGTGTCAAGTGTTTTCCGGGTTGTCAGTACAGCTTAACCCTTGGAGAAGTATATAGTATGCAACGGAAACTACTAGGCAATTCTGTACTCTGTTTCAGCGAGCATATCTCCGAGCTCCGTGGATAATACTTGGCAATTAACAAGATTTCTCGGCTGGAGTTGAGTCTAGTTACAAGCGTCGCGATGATCAAACCTCTATCCATATTACTGTGCTAACTTTCATTCAACCATGGTCCCACGAAAGTAATTTTCTTGTTCTGCTCGGAGAAAGATAATAACCGTTTACTTCCGGGAACACACTACTCCTAAAGTTGCAGAAAAATCTTTGACAGTCCACAACCACTCTCGCCCTTCTTGGTGCTCAACAGGTAGGACCACTACCCCGGTATCCGTCTGCCATATATTCTTCCGGAACCCAAATTATACACAGCTAGCTAAGTACACTCATTTACAGATTAGGTTTGTTCTAACAAAAATATCACACTCAAAAGCTTCAGCTGTGATTAAGCTAAATATCCTGTTAACACCAGCCTAATTCACAAATGAGTGTATTCCATCATTCGTGCACAATGTGAGGTTTCATTAGAACCTAAGGCGGAAACTCGGAGACTGCATCTACCTGATGACCTCTAGGTATGACTGTCAGGGTTTTCAGCAACCTTATGGGTAGTGTGTTCCACCAAGAGAATATACTACGATATCCCGAATGTGCAGTCTTTACAGGGATGTCATAAACGAGAGATTCAGGCTGTAATCACTTGAGGCTCTCGTTACAATCAACTTACTCTTCAAGTGAGTTCATTTCAACGAAGCAGCATGCATATTCTCCTCTCAGAAAGAAGAGTAAGAATGTGTATCGCTACTGCTCATCGCTTCCTTCGCAAATTTTGTGCATTTCTATTCACATTAACTGCACCTCTTTGCATGGAGTTGTATGTGTGATAAATAAAGAGTTTATGGAGATTTAACTGGCACCTTATCATTATTTTCGTTACAGGAACATCAAGCTTGGCAACAGTAGCTTAATAAACATTCCTCCTCTGGTGAAACCATTCCTAGTAAACAAAGAACTCGTTCGTTCTTCGACGTATAACCCATATGATATATGGGCGGTAACTGTACGAAAATTTTCACAGTTTGTGAGCATTCCTGTTGCAAGAAATCATTTAATTCACTTTAACGGAGGTTGGGTTGATTCGGATAGGTATAAAAAGCTGTTGCTTTCAAAAATGTCTTCCGCCGTTCTTTATTTACAGAACCTTAAAAAAGATATGAGGACTAGATTCTGATTGGCTTCTAACCCTCCCAGTGCAACAAGTATTGGCTTTCAAGCACCTTGATATTTGGTGGCATTCTAAGAGGATTTTTAACCTCCAGTCGAGATTTTGTCTTGTCAGTTGATGCTGAAAAGTCGAGGAGAATTGTACAGTTAGTTGTTTCATCCTTGTTTGAGATCATCACCGCATCTCAGGAAATTCCACTAAGGGGTTTACAACCTAAGACCCTCCGGCAAGTGGTTGAATGACTAACCGGTAGGCCGTGAACGGCTTACCAGCAGTATTTAGAACAGTTAGTTGTTTCATCCTTGTTTGAGATCATCACCGCATCTCAGGAAATTCCACTAAGGGGTTTACAACCTAAGACCCTCCGGCAAGTGGTTGAATGACTAACCGGTAGGCCGTGAACGGCTTACCAGCAGTATTTAGATCTCACTTAGACGGGACATAGCACCACTCATCCTTCCCTCACAGGAGCCGTATTATGTGGACACATATTGATTATCTCCTTAAATACCGTCCTCGGTGGTATTGACTGACACGAACACCATGAGCTCAACTGACAGTGACAGAATCAAGCGAATAGATTATGGTATTGATCACACCATAGTGGCCTTGCTTGTTTTTAAAGCTATCTCCAAGGCCGTTAGATTAGCGATGCTTCAACAGCATATAATTTCCACAGTACTTTTAGTTCCACAAGGTCATCAGCATTACGGCAGCTGGCACCCCTTGAGGGGGATGGTTGTAGAATTACTCGCCATGGATATGCTGCGTTATCCCAAAAACCATTAAGCTATCCCACGTCAGTCACCCACAACGTTTGAAACTCTTCGCTTTGCAGCCTTAACAACCTCAAACTAAGCATTGTCAGAGCATACTATTCACCCATTCGTCATGGATGTGATTAAGATGGTCACTGCAGAGGAACAGCATGCTCAGAAACGTGGAACAAAATGATGAATGTTATGGCTGAAGCAGTGGTGTGTCGACCAGATGAATTTGCAGAGTTCCACAGAACGCGCTCTTACGATGATTGAGATCGCTGGGTGTACGAAGGGTCAATGTATCCATATTTATGTCACATGTATTCAGCGGCATTTTTCTGCTTAACATCCAGTCGTTATGTTCGCCAACTTCTTTTTATGTTCGGTCTGTGAACCGCCATTATTTGTGATGATTGAATGTACGCCCCCAATGTTCCAGTCCATTCTCATGCAAATTGGCTGCAGTTTGAACTCATTCCATCGGTGTAAACCTCAAAAGACTTGGTTACATTTTGTTCTAGTATTGTGATGAGGTGTAACCGTCAAACCAAACGATACACCAGCCACATACGAAGACCGTTAGACATTAATTTGCAAATTTCAGAGTCTATCCCTTTCTGGCCCTCATCGTGCCTTCGTGCGCTCCTATTGCTCTGTTTACAGTTGGAATACACTGGCACACTAATTCTTAGCCCACATAGATAGTTCCTTCTTTGGAGAAGCCACGCATCTTGAGAGCAAACAACAGCGTTACTTACCAGACAAGTTGAGTTGTATGCATCCTTCAGGAGAAGGCGGAACCTCCTTCTTTCCTGACTGATTGTTTTACGCGGATAACAGCTAGTAAATATCAGGCCTACAGCAGTGAGCATTAACCAGTTTGATAACACTTTCATCAGCCTCTGCGAGTATCCGGTTGAAATTCTCCTAGAATTTTGTGACATCCGGCGAACTCAGGATGCATTGTGTCACCATTTGAAGGACTTCTCCGTGTTTTGCTTTTCTTCTGCTCCGGAAGCTAGTCAGTAGTTGTGTTCAGGCTGCCATAAAGCTAACGCAACGAAATATTCTGCCAAGAAAGAAAGATTGACTAATCATGCCCTTAACATATCGACTCGGTTCTAGGTTAATGCTATCTGGCTCTCATGTCAGATATATTTTCCTTGACCAAGTATCATTTAAAATGAACACCCATGTTTGCATGTACTCACAACTCAAGTAAATAACAAAATGCAATACAGCGCAATTCGTACTACCCTATTCTTGTCTTAACTCAGTCTTTTCGAATTCATCCAAATCCGATTCATACAGATGTCTGCAAAACAGAGTTAGCCTCTTCATCCCTTTATGCGTGGCAGAAAGGCGCAGTGGATTGACGATGTGGACCAAAATGAATTGGTACAGTGTAAACAGGGGCTTAAACAAAAATGATCCCTTGTTGATTCGGGTGTCTCGAGCGCAAACCACTACCATATCGAACACGAATGAGGTATTACACCTTTAAACACTTAAATTCGATACTGTTGGTAAGAGGATATTTCTGCTGTACCTTCATATTTTCTTATTATATGGCTGTCAGTGTGGAGACATCTGACGATATCAGGGTCCGGCGACATAAACAGAGGCGGCATTTCTTAACCATCTGGTTTATCGGCTTGTCGGCAGCGGAAATCACCGCCAAAATACAAAAAGCATTTCAAAAACTATTTGAGAACATAATAAAGACTGGGGTTTTCATCTACGTTTGCGTTTGGTACCTTTGTACATGTCTTTGTTTCAATAAACTTCAGCTTCGTCCCACAAATCTTTGCGTTCATGCATACAACTTTAAAAGAATTTACGTGCCACAGCCATATTGTAGCGAAGTCAGTCAGTAACAGAGTTTACGCTGTAAGATGGATACTCGAGCAAAATAGCGGACCAGAAACCTAATCAGAATCCATTCATCAAGTGGCAGTGACGTAAAAAAAATTTGCCGAAATATCAGTATACAGCAAGCGTAAATTCTAAACTCAAAGTTTTGTCATATACGTTATAAACGGGAAAGTGCAGTGAACAGCATTTCCTTGAGAAATAGTTTAAAGCTACCTGGAATAGTGCTCTGAATAATTTAATATAATGGTTTCGGTTACCGTCTACATTGAGTTTGCCGCAGGTGTTGCTGGCAACTACCGCTTTAAATCTGGTACCATTTCACCGCTTGCCACAAACCGTTTGAGGGCACCGACCAGTAATATTTGTTAAAAACTGAATCAAGTAAGCAAGTAAACTGCTCCGGACGAACAAACAGGGCCTCCAGTAAGAATGATAGTGAGAATTTATTCACATTCTATCTGGCAAATAATTTTGAAAAATGGCCCACAGTCGCCGAGTGTGATACCGTCATTAATCATGGATTTCCTCAGCGAAATCCTCTAAAGTAAATTGGGTTTCGGATCCGGTTAGAACAAGGACGCAACTTTTCACAAAAAGTGCGTTCACTTCCAAATGCATGCATGATTTATGGATACTCAGCGAAATATTTTGAATGAATCCGACAAAAGGGCACAGCCTCTGTGATCGTGATTTTGTTTCATTTTTTGCTTCGTGCTCTTTAAACGTCTTTAAATTCCCGTTGCCAGCCTTCACAGAGGTTGTCTGTCCAAGTTTAAGGCAGCTGATTTCCATACTTAGGCGGTGCTTTATATAAACGAAGCAAATATCTGAGCAAATTAGTATAACTAAGTTGTTTTCTGCCTTTGCCTATCCACAAACGAATGTGACGAGTTATCCCACAGTTTAAGTGTTTGGGATCGTAGGCTATCCAATGTACGCCAATTTCACATTCGCTTGATACAGAATGACGCTGTGGTACACTTACTTTCTGCGGTTAATTGGACCAGATTGGCATGTAAGATTAGCCGCCAAATAAGTTTACAGTCATATTCGGGTTTTTAAGTCGACGCTTTCGTTTCGAGTGAGCGTTGATGTAAGAAGCAATGAATTAACTTGAAACTTGGTCCTCAGTTTTTCTCAATTTCAAAATGACTAATAATCCACCAATCAATCCCAATGCAGTTGTACGCTGTGGAGCATTTTCTGAACTGGAAAATTACCACTTGAGCTGAGGTTTGCTATGGGAGCTAATACTGTTACCTCGCCCTTGCGCGCTGAAGAAAAGCTGGAAAACAGATCGTTTAGCTCATCAAACAAACAAACCGCCAGTCTATGAATTGCTTCACATAACTAAGAAAAGATTGAACTGTTCAAGTCTCATATGGAAAGTTTGAAGTCAAAACACGTTGTACTGAAATAGTATGACATTCCGGCTGCCGCAAGCAACCTTTTTCAGATATTTTGGCAAGCAAATCGTGGTGTCATTATTATCTGTTGAATTATTCATACATTATTTATTGCATTCATTGCTAGCAGACAAAAATAGCTTTCCAGGAACCCGTTCTTCGCCATTTCAACTGTTTACTGTAAGTAATTGGGACTGACATTTATGGTACATTTATCTTTACCTTCGATTTTATTTGCATTGAACTTCATTCTATGACTTTTAGTTCGACTACTGATGCCTGAAGCAACGTGTAATCCTAGTCGTTTATCTTTCCCATTTACCTTCACGTCCGCCTAATCTATTCGACAACTTTTAAAAACACAGTGTCTTTGAAGAGTTTTCAGCCCCAGAATTTTTACGATCCCCGGAATTATTCTGTTGAGGAATTCGAGATCTCGATCATCACGTCTGAACTCAGTATTTGTATATAACTTCAGCTGATCACAACTTCAGCAAACTTACGGGCCTTTTCGAAGTAGCCGTTTATTGTTCCGTTTGCGGAAAGTTATTGTTTCTAGACATTTTGGTATCTAGAATACCGAGCCATCACATACTCACATCACAAGATTACATTATCTGATAAAGTTAGTTGTGGCATTTTCTCGACTTCCCTGCCGAGAATAGACTTGCACGTAGCTTGGTAATTTTTTCGTCACTTATTTTGTACTTTCTTGGCCCAGTCAGTTTCAACATAGTGTGATACAAACGCTACAATACAATAGACATTGAAAAATTCGTCATATTTCATCCATGTATGATTAGGATCTATCAACTAACATTAAAACCACGTCAGCTCTAGATGAAATTAACTCCAAGATCGGATGTATTGTTCTCAATCTCACTAGGCGAGTTTCCCGCCGTTCACTCGCATCATAAAAATTGAACGATGATTTGATTTTCTCCCTTCTTATTTCACTGTTTCTCCAGATGCCGTTTCATCGGAGTTCATTTCCAATTTATTGATCACCTTAAGGCAGCCCGGTTAATGAGCTGAGTCCGTGATTTTTCTCACTTTTGTTCAGACTATTTTCTTCCAAAAAAATAGAAAATCCAACAGACGAACTTCAATTTTCATCTTGAAATCACGTGGAGAATGTAAAAATCACGTTGTACTGAGGAATGTATGAGTGATTGGCAAAACTGTTCAGTGCTTATTGCGTCCTTTGGCATCGAAGTACCATTACAAAAGCGAATGTGATTGGCTGAGCTCTTCAGTCAGTATCAATGCCGCACCTGCTTGATACTTGTGGAATAAATGTAAATGCGGGTACGAGAAAAAACCTATTAGAAATGCCCTCCAGTCTTCCAGGAGGAACTAACAAAAGGCATCAACAACAGTCATGAACAAAGTTAAAATTTAGTGGATTGCGCTTCCAGGGCCAACCGAATATTTCCTTGCTTAGAATTGGTTCAGTTTTCTTATTCCGAAATTCAGCGTGCACGCGTCTCTACTCGAGTGAGAGTGTACGTTAAGCTATCCAAAACCTTCCCTACAACAAGCGGTATCCAAAGAAGATTTCAACCCTCGCCATTCTTCTCAACTTCACTCACTGAATAAGAATCCGAACTCTTGAAGGTCCTCAAAACCCCGATGTTCAGTTCTTTACCGGTGAGAACCTTCTCGATCGGGAGTACGCAGACAACAGCTTAGACATCTTTGAAGACAAAGGCCAAGCGCAAGCTCTGTTGAATTAGATAACATTCATCATACCATCTTTTGACGTGCGCCTCGCACTTTCAAAGTGCAAAATCACGCTTCAGGACCAGCGGTCTCTGGACATGAATCTTACAATTCGAGAATCGTTGGACGTTGTGGGGAATTTCACATACTTCGGTAGTTGTGTTAGCTCTGGCGGAATTGTGTGATGAAGTTGGTACACGAATTTCGTTTGCTAATTTCCGTCACTTTTGGCGTTAAGAAGTTATATCATTGGGTCTCGACGGTAGAGTTTAGCAGACTACAGTAAGGGCTGTATTGTTGTATGGTTGCGATACATGGCCGCCACGTACAGGTGACTTGAGGAATCATCAGGTTTCGACCACCGATGTCTCATAAGCTTTGCTGGTGTCTGATAGTGCCAACGAATTCATAACGAGACGATTAGAAAACGGGTACTTGGTTGAGCAGCAGGTACTTCAGTCGCAGAAACCCGTCAAATTCATCAGCTGCGGTGGCCCAGTCATGAACTACGCACGCCGAAATATCGTCTCCGAAAAAGTTGTTCTCCGCGCCTCGTTTGGAATGCCTCAACCTGACGTGTGACTTGGCAGAATGGTGTGTATGGGATTACGAAGAGCGTAGGTGTTGTTGGTGTGGTTCGCCTTCCAGGATGGGATCTCCTTAACCTCCTCCCTTCCATGCCCTCGGCTGGAGACGTTCTGAGAAATGGTGGTCAGTCGATGTCAGTGGCTCTCGTGCTGTCGTTTCCTGTCCTGGTTGAGTGCTTGGAGGTATAGGAAATTACCAGTTTTCCCCACTCATCCACTCTTTTCACATTAAAGTTTTAAATATAATTAAGTAAACTTTGTAGTTGTACGGCAGTCACCGTCAAAAATGATGTTGCTGACTCTGATGATGGCGGCTTATTTGGAAGGCTTTTTGTGACCACTGATGGCAAGTAACTCGCAGTGAGTAAACTTGCTTGTGGTGCAGCTTGTGGTGCAGCTTGTGTTGCGCACCCGCAGTCAAGAGCCTATACCTATTGACATGCAGTCTTTCCTGGGAGGTATTAAACCGTAGAAAAAACCTCATACAATCAGCAGGTAGTAGTCTCTTCAAAGGTGGTAATCCCTTCAGAGATGTAGCGCTAAATTCCTTATGTTCAATAAGGGTGAAACCATGCATCGGGGTTCATTAACACTTCGACAACAAGTATGTTTTGTTAATATATAACCTTGATGTTGGGATGCTAGACAGCTGGTGCACTGGCTTCAAAAACTGTTTTTTATGTAAGTTCACAGAACATTGATATCAGGACTTACCACTATTGAGAGGGAACCGCGCACCATTGGAACATCAAGCTCAAATGGGATTTGGGAGGCGTTCAGTGATGTCAATTTGAAAACGAATCTCACGGAATCTGGTTCATGCTGCCTTATTCGGGAGCTAGGATTGGGATTATTGAAGGGACTCCTGTATATTTCTAAAATTCACTTCGAAGGAACTCCATGTGTATAGGCAGTCTGTTCCATCACTGTGGATGTTTTTTGGGGGGATTCGCTGCACGGGTTCCTCAGAGAACGAAGCGGTCGACGATGCGTCAGTAAATTTGTGCTACTAACGTTTTCACAGTAGACGAGCCTTATTGGCCAGTCACCTTATGGACAAACTGACACAAGCTGATAATCAAGACACCTAGTACGCAAATAAACAGAACCACTGCAGTTGGGAGAAAGCTACACCAACGCAACTCAAACATGTTTGTAGATTATGGTACTCCGTTTGTGTGGAACGTCATAAGTTTTAAGAAAAAATGTGCCTTATTTTCGGTTTGTCTGCACGTATATCTTTATTAAGGAAACAGTGCAAAAGTGTATTGTGACCAAAGCGGAAGTGAGCAATCAAGTTGAAGGTGCCTGTAGAATATAATCGAACGTGGGTCGTGCATTAAGTTGTCTGAGCAATGTGTCTGTGAAGCTACATTTTTCCAGTAGGAAGGTACGGAAATTCTAGTTTCCGTTTGGCAAGTGTTTCACTTTTGACAAGCTACAGATTCCGAGTTATTGCGCTTCCTGAAACCTGAAATCACGAAGAACACCAACATCCAAATGATAATGCAGGAGAAAGCACCTATCTGTGCATTGTGGTTGTACCACCATGCTCAAGTCAGTTGCCAGTTCCGGATAGACTCTTGAGTGTCCGTTTTCTAAATGTGAGTTTGAATTAATAGTAGTGGTTTCAAGTAGTATGTCTTTGAATGCTGTTCAAGACCTTTGTAACTGTCCCAGAATGAGGGCGCATGAAAAAGTTTGCTTATGAAAAGCAGGTCCACACTGTAGTCCATCGAACAGTACTGCTTACAATGGTCCACGGGTGTCCATCCTACAACGAAACTGTGTCCACACTTATGTGATCTTGCAAAACCCGTCCGAAAAGTGTCTACTTTTCGCGCAAAGGATTAACGTAATGTAGTGCTGCACGCGTTGCGTTTTCTTTGGTTTAGGGATCCGAGTACTGCTCACCAGGCTCTGGTCTATTTTTCCACAAAATCCTCAGCGGGTTTTCTATCGATAAGAAAAATTTATAGTTTGAAACGTTTGAACGTTCATTTATCCTGATAAGTTTTAGTGAACCCGCCTGGATTAAACGCAAGGCTTGCCCACACACCAACCGAGGAAGTTCTCTATATAAGCTTATTAAAGCCGATTCGCGTTAATGTTATTATTATTATATTGCTGTATTTTGCCCCATTGAATTGTTGGTGCATACCTTCAAGGACTCAAATGAGAACCATGGTAAACAGGGTGCAAAAGAGCCTCTACTCCCGACGTCTAGAACACCGAATAATAGATCGGCCTTTTGGTATTAGCCTTTTTACTTATCTTATTTGTGCTTAGAAAACCCACTGCAGATTTGTGAAGACACTTGATGAATGTTAAAATTTCAATAAGTTAGCTTTACCTCGCGTCCAAAGACGTAACAGACGGTGCTCCTGAAGTGACGCGGCAAAATGTAAGGTTGGAAAAATATCCTTATATTGTGCTGCACTCGGGCAAAAACAGTAAAATAGGCGCTTTTTTCGTGCACAATATTGGAAGGCTCGTTGCTTCAGTGAATGAATTATTCACTGATGATCGACGTCAAGTGTAAAACTAGATGGCATCCAACCATGACCTGTGAACGCGAGGCCGGGCGTGGCCCGAACTTTTCAAACTGTTTATATATCCTAAGGAAATACAATTGTGTCTCTCACTTAGGAGTGAACGAACTATGATCTGGATAGAAAGACCATAAATTCAGTCCTGTGGCGTATTTGTTGGACTGTTGCATCCAAAATGGGCGAGCGGCATGCGCAAAGGGCTGAAGATAAGTGTCTTGAGTTGGCTGTTGTGACGTTGGCAAATTAGGCATATCGCATCCAAATTTGATTCACCAGAAAAAGTATCAACGATTATTGGCAAATACATATAGACCAGCGCAGCCCAAATGTGCACAGCAGGCTAGGTCAACAGCATCACCATCAGCCTAAGCGTACGCGGGTCCTAGTGGTATCAGCTGTCACAGCTTGGTTCCTCTGTGTTACAGAAATTTGTAAGGAATCGCTAAGCATTGGTTACAACAATGTAAACTCGGCAGTGTTTGAACACGGATTCCGGGTGTAGTAGCGGTGGAAGAAGTGAACACGCAATTGCACATGAACAGCTTCAGTAGCAAAGATGTTTTACTGAATAGACGCTCGCTCAGTTCACACTCCGAAGGCTTACCAGAATTCATCACAATGCCATTTCTTTGCTGCCCGTACTTTCTATGATTAGAGCGCCGCATCAAAACGCAGCCCGTCGGCCTTCCACGCTTACTGATCCGGTCAAGAAAAGGACAGTCACAACTCCTAGAGGATTCTTTTCGGTTCGTCTAAATGATTTTGGAACTCTCTCCCTTTAAAAGGCCTTGATATGGCATGAATAGAACAAACCGGATACCCCTGTGTATCTATTACGACACTCGCTCCTATTATGCACCATGGATGTTCAGTTCTGTTCCAACATGAACCTCCATCAACAAAACAATGTAGTGACGATTTGAAGCCTGTTTGGACCGGTCTTAGCTGATCTGCAGCAAACAGACTGAGGCTTACTGCAGTGCGACGGTTTGTGTAGCTAAGCAACCCACTCAGTCATGCTGAAGGACCCCCATGCGACATCCACGGAGTGTCTTCTCCCTGGCTGTTCAGTAAGTAGAGGACAGACAAGCAGTCTGTTAGCCCTCCTGATTTGGGTTCCCAACAGACGTGGCAAAATAAAAGTTAGATTATCGTGGTAATCTTACATGAACTACCCTAAGGGTGCTGCCGTCTCCATTTGAGCACCCTGGCAGTACTTCAGCGGACCCCAACCAATGAATTGCACAAAGTATCTCCATTCTACACCCCCTATCTTGTGATGACCTCGGCCAGTTCGCCCTAATCGCTGAAAAATTCAGGGCAAAAAAGCTGAAACACTCTATTGTCGACGCATCACACCTTTCTTCATTAATCTTCCTCAATTTTCCTCCAGCCCCATTTGACCACCGCTGTTCCACAGACCCCAGCTGTAGGCACTTCAATGAGACATCCAATAAATTGACTGATTGCACCCGACCACTTAAATCTGCTGCTCAACGACCCCCAATCAAACTCTGTTTCCCCATTTATTGCTCGAAACCTTAAGCAAGCTGGTGGACAATCTGCTCTTGGGAGCATTCTTGATACCTTATCGAGAGATTGGATGCATCCTGATATCTGAACACAAGACCTAAGTACAGTAATCGAGCTCACAGCACCTTTGTTGTCAAAATGCTACCGAATAAGAACTTCATGTGACTGCTCAGCTGCCGCAAATGCTTGTCTGGTGTTCATAAAGCTTCCTTGCCCGATTAGATACTGTAAACAGTCATCCTTATGCCGTCCGTCAGTCCGTTTCCATAAAGACACGCATCGGCCGGAAGAATAAGCATAACTTTTACAGTTTCTGCTGATGCACCAACCAACTGTAGACCTGATACCGTGATATGTATCGGAATTAGCACCCGCTTGCTCACCACGAAGAATTCACTGGAGATTTCCCTGAGCAATTATGGCGTCCCAGTTTGCACCAGGTACCACTTGGCGACAAGTTAGGTTTAGATATGATACTGGTAAACATCCTTTCAAAACTCTGTGCTGACCACCAGTTCCTCAGCAGTATTCGGTTTGAGCTTGAGATCTCAGCGTTTAAGGTACGAACTTACTGATGGAAGGTCCTTGGTTCGAACCCAGCCTCGTCACCTCGATCGCTCCAGTCTGGGCAACCTGGTCGTATCTCAGCCACTGTGCCTCCTTCGGGCAGCGTGGCATCTAGGGACTGGGCCTACTTTTTTCAATATGCAAACACATGCAAGGCGCACTTCAAGGGAACGATGCTGTTGGTTGCGAACCTATATCTTAAGCAAGACTAGCAGACTTGGAGAATGTGGACGACACCGTCTTGTTATTTAACTACCACAGATTTCTATAAATAGAATCTCAAATGCGATCCCCTGTTTTGGTATATGTTTTACATCTTCAAAATGAAAACTGTTGCGTCAGAACTTTGAATCCCCCTGAAACTTCATAGAGATAAATTCCGGTTTCGTAAAACGACTTGCACAGGAAGATACCTTAATTTTAATTTTGTGGTCCACAAAATATTAACGGATATTCATTAGCACAAACCGGGGAAATTTGCTCTGATGAGACGTTAGGAGACCTTGAAGGTATATCAGCCAGATTGCGGTATAACGGCTATCGCAACAGCTTCACCAAAAATAAGGAAAGGCTCTGGAACAAAAAGAAAGCCTAGGTGGTGCCCCTAAAATGTTTTCACCATATTAGTACAACGGGGACCGAGTGCAAACAGATATTAGAACAAACTTCCGTAACAGCGTTCAACGCTGCGTCTTAAGTAATGGGCAACAAAACTCGGTTGGTGCTAACAGAAACATATTTGTTATCTCTCCATGAAATTGGTGTGTGAAGAACGCCTGAACAGTCCAAAAAAAAGTCCGAAACTTCCAACTAGCACAATCTAATGTCGCCTATTGAACTGTCAAAACAACAGTCGTTTACTGCGTTTTGCTGAGGCGATGATGATTCGGCGCTACAAACCCAACATATCTAGACAACTGGGATTTGTAGCTAGCCCCATCTTACCTCGGTAAAGTTGGCATAGAAACATGTTTACAGCCGCAGTACCCTGACTATGAGGATCATCGTTTATCACAGCGATATCACTGGTCTACGTCTGCCTGAAAACATACCCGTTAAATTGTCCTAAGCTTGATCTGTAAAAGGCTTATGAGATACACGAAACGGTTGGAGTCAACTTAGCTTAGTATGACGGTCTTCCTCACTCTATGACATTGTCCATTGGTAGTTGTTGAGAAAATACGGCAAAGTCACCTCAATCGATGAGTAACACAGGTAACACAATACGGAGAAACCGATAAAACGTTAGATATGGTACGTTGGGGGAACACATTGGTCCGTCGTTGATCCCGAAATTCCGGGCGAAACCAAGGAAATCTAACACGGAGTATTCGTCCATAGGCAAAGGTAGTGCTTAATATAACGACCAGCCAAACGATGCAAGGAACTGCAGACCTCCAGCGCGGAGGACAGCCTTATCTGCTGTTGGAAGCACAATAGCATCTAATGAATGAGGGAATACAACTAACTCATCATTCGTTACGAAACTAAGTGTTATTCGACTTCCAACTCGACCCCATTTGCGCATTACAACCACCATCCGTGCAGTATCGGTGGAGCGCATTTATTACCGGCAAGAAGTGTACAAACTTATGTACAGGTTATATGGCAAATATCGAGTTCAAAATGCAGCTTCCATCCTCTTCTTTTTCTTCTTTGGAAATACATCAACATGGTTTGGCTCAGCATCCCCAACAACCACGCTGGATTCTGACGCCGACCGCTTACGATTCTGGCGTACAACCGCTGGTTTCACTTCCGTCGCCGCGCATTCGGAAAGATGGCGCTTCTTTTTCTTCTTCCCCACGTTCGGTTTCGTGATTTCGTTAGATTCAGGCTTCATGGCAGCTTCATCTTGATCAGGGTCCGTTTTAACCTCCTCTTCCTCCATCTGTCTTAGTTTCTTCTTTTTCTTTTTAGAGATGGAAACGGACGGTACTGACTCACCGTCCATCTCCGTTGAAGGGTGCACAGTGATTGGAGCCTTATGATTCAAAATCGTGATGGCCTTCTTTTTCATCTTACGAATAAACTTGCGAGCCTATATGTTGAAAAGTGCACATGAATGAGTGAAAACAAACGATTAACAGGATTAATAGAATAGTCTCATACACTTCTAAGGTGTTCTCAGATAACACAATCGATTAACCTCCATTTCCAAGACACGATATCCGAGTACGAATGAAACGGCACACCAAGGCAACAGATAGCAAAGCTGACTATTATATTCTTTGAAAAACAACCCAACGGGAATGGCATATGCTACTTCATCCGTAAAATCTAACATAGCATACCGATTTAGCACCACCATTCACCTTGGAACAGAAAAACACCGTCCAGACAAAGTAGACTGTATACTTTGGTAGCCTTAACAACTTAAGAGGAGTTCGGTAATTCACACTTCTTCGTGAATGTATTGCTAAAATGTATTAAGTCTGTAAGGCTTGTTCACACAGATACAGACGCTACATGAGTCTGTTTACGTGTAAATGTCCTGTGGATAACCAGAAAAACTTGAAATTACCTGTTTAAGCCAGATATTGGCATAAAGTGTTATTCAACTATTTTCTGAAAAAGACTGCAAGCCCGAAAGACGAACAACAGCCTCATGTTCCTAATGGAAGTGGCAGCCATCAGCCTAATGAGCTAGCGATTAGCCGCCATACAAATGCTTAGTGGCGGTTATAAAAGCATTTGGATCAGTATTCAAGTCAAAATGCTGACGGAGACCGTATACACTCACCTCCGCGTTAGCAATTTCCATCGCCTCAGCATTCGTCAGTGCAGTTTGACCAGTCTCGAAAAAGTTCAGGCGATCTTCGATTTGTTTTTTCAAATGCTTGCCGTAAATATCGGATAGTATCTCACTGAAGCAATCCAAGCGACAGGCTATGGCACATTTAGCAGCCAAAAATCGGGAGATACGTCCCTTATTCTCTCTGGCTGCCCTGGTTATGAACGGGCTGTGGAAGATAAGTCCGTATTTCGGTGTTCGTCCACGACGTCGTAGTGCTCGGAATAGAGCTTTCTCGGCTCCCAGGATTTGAATGGTTGATGCAGGGAACTTAGCTAGATTCATCAGCGATCCCGCATGCGATATCAACCGGGCACTGACACGATCCCCAATAAGTGTGCTCAAATTAGGGGCTACGCCGGACAATTTGGAGGCAAGGTAATCCTGTAATTGTTTCCGGCGATCCACCAGCGACAAGATTTTCTCAGTAAATGCCGTCAAATGTTCGGCGTCCTCTTCAGTTATATCGAAACCTACAAAGTCGACCAACACAGTGATTGAAACAGGACTTACCGAACGAGGAGGTCGCCGCATCAACGATCATCTGAGCCCTCTCATTGTCAACAATTGCTTCTAAGGCCTCCAGTTTGTCTTGTGTGATCCCTTCGCGAGTCCCAATCACACCAATCACCTTGACGAAAGTGACATTATCGGGCACTATTTTGATCAGCTCTGGGAAGTGATAAGAAAACCACTCCTTAACACGCATGCAAAACACGTTGACATCTTTGTCTAGTTGATCGAGCAGGTTGATCGACTGAATGATCATGTTGTCATTTCTAATCAGATGATGGGGTGGTAAAGGTGAAATGTGACGACAAACCTGTTCACATTGAACTTGACCTTGGCACGTGAGTAACTGTGACCTAAACCGAGTTGAGCCTTGGACTCGGCAAAATGGGAAAGTTCTTTGATGTACGTTGGAAATCGAAGTCTGAGAGCACGAAATGCGTCTGTTAGTATAGACTCTGAGGAACATGTTAAAGTGTCAGGAAAGCCGGCTTCTGGACTCTTGATGGCATCCGCTAATTTTCTTTCCGCCACACAAAGCATGGTGGCACCGTCGAGAGGTAAATTTTCCATCAGGAAGTTTTTCAAATCCTCGTGTACCATCCCTTCTGATACAGCATTGCAATTTTGCAGAGCACTGGCAGATGACGAAAACGGGGAGAAGGCGTGCAATTTAAAGGACTTGCAAAATGTTTCGTCGTCATCCAGTAACTCCTTAGCCAGTTCGACTATCGATTCGACATCGGCTGCTTTGACACGTAGTAGAGCGTACCCCAGAGCATGCTCGAAAAGAATGAACTTTTTCTGATGAGGAAAACACGGAAAAGGAGCCAATTGATCTATGGTTATCTGCTGCAAAAAAAAACTGTACTAACAACATACATCACACATTGCACTCCTGAAACACAGTGATCGTTGGTACCAGATTCCTGTGATCTCAGGTTGAAATCGATGAAAAAATAATTCCAAGTCAACAGTCGGCAGTTTCCTCAAAATCAAATTCGCCTACGGTCAGGTATTTCAACATGTCCCTAAATACAACAGTAAACTGGAAAATTCGCGCCCTGTTTGATACATTCGAAATGACGGTGCTTCACCCGAACCCTCTATTGCTCAAAGAGTATTAACCATTTTATGAACGAGAGATGGGTTACAGCTGAACGATTATTATGATTATTATTATTTTATGAACATCAGTGAAAAATATGGGTTAACAAGAATATCCCCAAAAGGGATAGGGCTAAAAGAAAGGATTCCTAATAAATGAACAAAGTTTCTCAACAAATACTCTCACTTGGTTATGACAGGAGACTCAACTGGATCCCGCTAAATGACTCGTTTATGATAGTCTGCTTCAACATTCTTCGAACCTGAGATTTTCGTTTAAGACGGATCGAAAGACAAACGTGCTATGCTCCTGCTGGAAAATCACAAGGACTTTCTGATACCGAAGGGGGGCAACCGATTGTGCCTCCCAAAGATTTCCGCCCGAACGACCGATGAGAACGAAATAGAAATGCTTGCATCGTTGCCATAGTCGCAAACTCGCGGTTTATTGTATCACTCACACGGTCCATTATTCATTCTCCACCTCTAATTTCAGCTCACTTATCTCAATTATATCAAATAAAGTGGTGATTAGTACTCTGAATCCGCTTTTCCTGCTCCGCTTAACTGGGATCGTGTGCAGTCCTGAGAGCTGTGAAATACTGTCCAATTCATCCCACACACACTGCTATTTTAAACCGAACACACTCTACTGCATGATCTGGGAAATTTATAAAGCCGAACACTCGCTTCCTAATAGTCTTGTCGGTTATTCGCCGGCACCAGCCTATACGAGTGTAACAATGGTATTTTCTAAGCTTAGTTCTCGGTCTGAACCTTCCAACAAAGCATTCCCGTCAAAACAGCCACCAAAGGTGCACAACGTGTATTGACACACAAAACCCGGGCAAAAACACTCGTACAGCACACCGTATGTAAGGTGTATGCGGCGACAGCATTCTGTAAATTCCGAAGCCGTCTATGTGCGGCAATGGTAACCGGGATTGGGAAGACACTGGATCATGATTGGATGTTGGGTCTAGTCCTTCGGCCAATTAGAGCTCGCCTTGATGCTGGACCGGCATGTGGCCAGCAGCAGTGTTAACACTGATGTTTCACTGATGTACAACCATAGAGCTGATCTAATTAAGTTTAAAGCCTTAAAGTGAAAAGGAGAGAATAAGAGTGAGGGGAAGGGGATTGGCCTATGTCAAGCATTTTGAGGTGCTTACAAATCAAAGTGCTCAATCAGACGAGCTGGAAGGAAACTAGAAAGGAACTGGGCATAGTAGCGGCTAAGTGGGAGCGGTAAACCGGTTTTCGTGCGGAATTCTGTCTAACAACGAGGTACAATAAGGAGACAACTGTTGTTGAAGACCTAAAGACATCTCAGTTCCGCTGATCGAATAGGCCAATTCTCACCGCCATGAAACAAAATAGCCTGTACTGTAGCCTGACAAACACCACTCCTGAGATGCGAGGATATGCCGCTTCGTCGCCACAGGTGTCCCAAATTAGGAAACGCGACCCAGCATTAGAGATTCGTACACTGACCTCGCCCACCAAACCGAAATCGGAACTAACACATATGTAAAACGCTCCACAACTTCCAGTGCCTCTCCTTGGATTATAAGTGGCGTGCTCAGTGGCATCATGTCCAGAAGCACGACCTAACACTTTGCGGGTACAAAGTGCATGACTTTGGTCGACTCATCCAAAAACACCTGGTATTCGAATAGAAAATCAACACATCAACAAAGTTTTCGTCAGAAGCTATTTGAACACCAGGGTTTTGAAGAGCTTTCAGGGTTCGCCTCAATATCTCATCGACCAGAAAATCGAATACGAGTGGAGAGAGTGGACATTCTCGTTGGACACTACCTTATGTACAGAGGCTTTTGGAGCTCTCTGCATACATTCGAACGCCTGCAAGTCTGAGAATCATATTCACAAAATTCTGGAGTGTTCCTTGCCGAGTAAGCTAGGTAAGGAGAACAAATCGGTAAAGTGAGTCAAATGTGCCTTGGGAATTCAGGAACACTAGAGTTGTGGGACTGCAGGGAATCCATGTCATAATATGGCGCACCGTCCCAACTGAAATGCAAGACGGCATTTGCGCAGCAGATTCGGTTCAAAAAAAACGAGATTCTGCTGGGATTCAGCTGAGTTTCACTAGTACCAAGGTAACTTGCAAATGAGTGTAATTACCAACTGTGTACAATTTGGTGTTCAAGTAGAACGTAAGTCCAGTGCCAATTGAGTAATCGCTCAGCAGTAACAACCTTTCAAAACTTAGCTGCCAAGCCACTCAAAGGAAGCAGGACGGCTCAGACTGTCAGGTTGCTCAAACCTAAACAAGAGCAGTCAAGATGCACAGGTTGGGTTCGAACCAAAAATCTCCCGATAAACAAGTTCGCGCCTTAACCACTGAGCCAACTCGAGCACAAAATATGCAGTAGTTTTGTCATGTACTGCGCAAGCCGAATCATCGTTTGCCGGAGTGCCGCTTCCTGCACCCACCTGGGAGTGGCGCAAGTAGAGAAGTGGCCAACTTATGACCTGGCATGGGGGTATGAAACTGTGTACTGTCGATGCCATTCGCCTTCCAGGATTTGGCACACGTGATCCTCTCTGTGCATGATTAGAGACGAGCAAGATATGACTATCAGTCAATGTCAGTGACTTTCTTGTCAGTTTCCATCGAGAGGGCCTGCATTAGTGTCTGAAGGCGTATGTACTGCAGGATGATTGCTACCACTAGATCCCTTCCTTGACCATTTTTATTCTTTTCCTCACAATAGAGCTTTTAAATAGATTAGGGTTTTATTGCGGCAGGGTATCAGTGTTGAACACTAATGTGAACGTCCTTCTAGGAAGTTCATGATTCATCTTAGAACCTTTTTAGCAGCACCTAGTCTTTCGACCATCATGAGAAACCTCGTCAGACGCTTAAGTCTACGAAGGATAGCCAGCAGCAATTAAAGTGGATTGCTTACCTCCTGAGATCTGAAGATTTATAGCACACTAATGATTCTCCTAGAAACCATGCTGAAGAGTTGAGACATTGACTCTTTCTACCGTGGAGCTTGCCTGATTATCCTATGACATTATATGCTACTGTCGCCCAAAAAACGGCTCAGTAGTTTGATAGCTCGTTGCGGATGGTGTTGACCATACCATCCTTGAAACCAGCGGGTAAGTTTCTAGCAAACAGGGAAGGACGAACAAATCCGCAAAATGTTTCGACTATAGGGCTGGCTCGATTCCGAGGCTCCTCATTGTTGCTTGCGAAATCCATCTAGAAATATACTTAGCTGTAACAGATATGGGTAGGGTGCGCACCTCATAAGGTTATGATGCACAGCTCCTACCCAGGTTCGGAGGCAGTTTTTGCACCATTTACTAAGTTACAGCGATACCGTGAAGCGCAACCAGACGAGAGGGTTATCCTACATCTTTAGACACGGGAGAGCACTGTAAACAAAATGGATCAACACTGGCGCCTTGAAAAAGTGAAGCACCCGACTTCACGGAATACACACCAATAATTCCATCGCTAACTTTTTCCCCTCATATACAAAGACAGTTGCTGGAGGGCGAGATGATCCAGTGATGAGGAGCGCGAATTTACTGACAGGAAGGTCTGTGGTTCGAACCCGACTTCTGCCTCTCGACTTCCCCTGTCTAGACATGGGCAACCTGGCAGTATCCCAACCCCCGTACTTCCTTCTAGTGGCATGGCAGTCTGGCACCGAAAGGGTGCTACAGCTGGACGATTTTTATTTTTTTCAGAGACTTTTCCAGACAACTCAACAAGTTGCGCTTCACATATTCTTTGTGTGCTGTCTTCCGGTACCTACCTACCACGCCACCCGAAGTTACAACACAAAGAGATCGCACTGAACCGTTCCCTGCTGGATGGTGACTCCAATTTCTCCGTATGTGTCGTAGGCGTACATGATAACTGAAGTTGCTGGATTACGATATGACTACCCCTTAGTGAGTCATCATCCGTCCATCTTCATAACGCTAGTAGTAGGCCTAACCTAAAATACGTTGTACAAGTTCGCAGCTCATGGCTAACAGATTTACAGCGGGATTTATCAAACCAACGACTAGAAACACTTCACTCATATTCTGTGGCAGAGCGACTCAGAACCTATGACATTCTTCACAACTTGCAAGGCCCAGGACGTCACACGGGTTTCAGAGGTTCAAGCAGAACGCATGAATTTCGTTTCCGAGTTGTCCCACCCCGAGGACTCACGACAGGCCCATCACCGAGACACATAAAAGACGTCACCGTCTGAAATTAATCCATCAAAACCGAAGATTAGATTGCAAAGAATGCTACTGTACTATTCCGGTCCGTTGCTTCTGAAAACCACTGCCCAGTGACGTGGTCCGTGCTTCTATGGCAATGAGCACCCACATGAGCACCTAACTGAACTCAAACACATGATGCCATTTCCTATATTCCCGTTCGACTGACCGGACTAGCCACGTTAAAATTTACCTCCCCAATGCGGGCGTGGTGAGATGTCATATTTATGACTAGCATGCACTCCGTCCAAATGTCATGAGACTAGCGGCAACATGATTTACACGGAAACTCAAAAAAACAACTAGTTTCTAACCCACATTTTTATATCTTAGGGAGCATGCAAAAATTGTACTGCCCGTAATGCCATGAAATACTATGTTCAACAAGATTGGTATCCACCTTAGGGAGACATTTATTCCAATTCAGCCCGATCCCTTCCCGGGTTTGAAGTTCTCCGTTGCCCCGCTGCATACCACGAACCGTTTGAAAATGACACCGGCGCCTTCTAAGTCGACCACAGAATGGTTCGTCTGGCCTTACACCTTCGCCCTTTAGCTGGCTTCCACTAACCGACTTGCAAGTCAAACGCACAGTATTCCAGGCGGTCAGTCACAGGAGCAACGCATGGGGGCCTTAGGCTGGTACTCAAGCACCAGTTTTGAGCCCTGATGTACCATCGGTCTTTTAGCAGAAACGCATGGCCAACGCGACCAAATACACTGCAGCGATGACAGAAAGAAATACGATACAATACAAGAAATAGTTAACTGCGAACTATCGATAGATCAGCTAGAAAGGGCAAATGATCACCAAACAGCAGCTTTCTGACGAATCATAAGTTAAGGCATTCGAGGTTGCTGAAGTGTGGATTTCCGTTTTCTTCTCTGTTGCCCTTAGATACTTCTAAAACTCATAGGAGAGCAAGAAAAAAGTCTCAAAATATCCATTTAGTTACCAATTTGAAGATAAGTAACTTCAGGTGATCTGCTCCACGGGTTTGCTATACGTGATGACTTGATTTCTGATGACAACCCTTTATAGCTCCTTGGGGTGTCCTCTGATATCTTAAAAATTCCCCCAGTGTGCTAACTGTTCTAACTGTGTTATTCTAGATAGACCATCTTGTACAACTGTGCTGTAGAGTGTAAGGGCCGACACACTGTAGTCTACCCCAATTTGTGTAACAGAAGGCGATGACTGACCTAATCGAGTGCTCCCTGGAAATCAAGACTGCCTATATCAATCTCTTTTCCACTGTGTCCATTATGCAGTCTAATGCCAGAATGTCCCTGCTATAAAGCCATGAGGCGCCGGATTGAACAAGGTATTAACCAGAGGGAATTAACTAGATTCTCCACGTAGAACTAGCTCCATCAACACAGATGGCACAACCGACAGACCCACTGAACGGTAGTTCGTTTTCCTGCAAGGACCACACTTTCCATTGGGGAGATTGGGGGACTAAGCATCGAAGCCTGCACCTCGGATGCATGAGTGTCACTGGGAGCGTGACTAAGTCAGGTCTGACAATGACGATCTATTTTACGGCATCCCGAGGCGAGGACTTATACCACATCTTTGTGGGTTCCCACGGTGAGAACTAAGAGAGCACCATTCGCGCAAACGACGTGATTCCAACACTAAGCAGTAGTCTTAGCAACTTTATGGGATCTGCAGACATTCACCTCCTTCCAAGACAGGACGAAAATTCTCTAATATCATCACATGTACACCAGATCCGTTGAATGCATAAATAAGTATATCCATCTACTCGAAATGAACCATGGCCAAGAGGCCTCGTGACAACGTACCGTCATTTTTCATATTTCGCGCAACTTAAATTCCAATATCGTAAGGCTGCAGTTCCTGTTGGCATTCATGCGCCAGACAGGAATGTCAGTTCGCGGATTCATGGATTGATACACAGGATCGAGGCGTTCGCCCAAGTTTCCCGGTCGGTTTTGTTCTTGCCGTTCAGCGGGTACTGTTCACCTGAAGGGCACAAGAGAAAAAGGGGTGTAGCAATGCTCTTTAGGTTCTCAGTGATGAACATGGGTTTCCAGCGCGAGGAGTCGCATAAAAAATGAGTACCGGTGCTTTGAACTGAGTACTAGATGGAGCGTGGACAGCCGTCGGAGAAGGTTATTCCACTCAGCAAACCACCCGAAATGACAGGAAAATTTGCCTAATTAAGTTGTGCTCTGAGAGTGAAAAACTTCTAACCACGTCCCCGCCTTGGGTTAGCTAGGTGAACGGTGGACAACCTGTTGGCCAAACCTTGTTCAAACAAGGCATAAGTGGAAATTAGGCCCCCTCGGAGCCGCGATACTCCAGCACCATGAGACGCTATTCATGGTCTGCGGATTTAAAGCCGGGAACCATTTTCGTGGCAGCTCGCCGGACAGGCTCAACGAGTGTTATTCCTACTTGAATCCTGAGGGGAGAACTTGGTTGGAATATTAAAGAAGCGGTCTGACGTAGGCCCGAGAGAATATTTTGAAGTCCACGTGAATAATAAAGGGGAAGGTGCACCGAATCATCCGTAGAACGGCGAATGCTTTTTCGGCCGGTTTCTCATGGTGCAGTGAGAAGGAAATGTTTGGAGAGAACCAGCTGCCCAAATCCTTTTGGCATCCATCCTCCTGATGTCTTCTGGTCAATTCGCACCATGCAAGGCAAAGGTATTCACTGTGTTCCCTCTGAATGACATACGGGCACACTTTAACTCATCCAGAGGAAGGTGTCAGTCCATCGACCACTGCTTCGCAGCCTCTGCCTCCATTTGGAGGACACTGGGGTTGGAACCCCAGGATTTCAAGTCATCTGCAAAAAGTAGACAGACTTAGAAAAACGTCCGGAAGGTCGTTGACGTACATCAGAAACAGCGGTGGTCCCAAAACTGAGCCTTGAGGAACTCCAGTGGAGACCGGTGCCAGAAAAGAGTAGGTCGAGCCTACTTTCACTCGGAATGATCTGTCTGATAGTAATGCCTTGATCCAGTGTGGGATTTTCCCTTGAATCCCGTAAGACTCGAGTCAGTGGAGCAGCGGGACGTGTGGGACTCCGTTGAATGCGTTTGAGAAGCCGAAAAATATGACGTCCAATATAAGTCCCTCGTCCTTGGCTTTGGTTAGGCTGTCCATAAATACGAGCATGTTCGTCACGCAAGATCGGTTTGGGAGGAATCCGTTTTGAATATCGTACCAACTGAAACATGAGGTGGCCCGACGCAGCACATTCAGTTGCTAAATTTCGGGTGAGTCTCCCGTCACAATCAAATTGGTATGCAAATGTGTGTACTCCAGAGCTGTCTGTTGAGAAATCAAGGGCTGTTCACTTTTCATCCCCTAAGACTTTTGGGGAATACATGACAGCTAACTATGTGGCATTTTTGCGTGCAACCAGTAATCGAAGTACCAACGCTGTTTTGCATTACGGGTAGGTGTAGTACAAATGCAGCAGGCGGCCAGCAAAACCAGCGGAATGTCGAAGAATCCGAAGAAGTTATTAAGCTCAAAGTATCCGCTATTGCCAGGCAGTAGAAAAGCACCGGCAATCCAGTTCGTTTTTATACAAAGAGGCGGTCTTGAACACAAGCACAAGGTTTCCAAGGTTTGTACGATCGGCTACCGGTAAATCAACAGCCAACCGAAGCGGAGTTGAGCATTTCGAGAGCCCTGCTGAAGTATGGAACATCGTCATGTGAATTGCGGCAGTCTGTAGCCGATAAGATCGGCAAGGTCCTTACCAGGATATATACAACTCTACTTCTGGAAGTGTCGGCTGCTTCTGTTGAGTAAGAGACGGATGATTGGGCTTCACTCTAGCAGATGATACGCCTTCATTCCTGGCGGAACATCATCATAGCCAGATATGGTTTCCCAGTTGGAAGCAGATGGCGCCGTTTCCACGCTTCTCGGATATGGCATACGTCGATGGAACACCTGCGACAAAAATTATGGATAGGCCTTTTAAAGCAACTTATAGCTGGTCCGCTGATGCAAGCACTACATCTTCCTGATCACGGATGGCATGGGTTCCGGACATCCGGTTATGCATGCCCTCGTGGAAAGCAAACAGTTTGCCCCTTGTTGAAATTTCGGCTTGTTCAGGGAAAAGGTAGACAAACAGTGCTCCGTGAAGACCTTTGTGGTGGACAAACTGGTAGCACATATGCGAGCAGTGAGAGTGATGTTTGGCTGCTATGTCATACTGTTACTTCCGTATTTAAAGTCTATCAAGAAACACGTGTGTATCATACAAACCCCACGTATATTTGCTCACGGATACACCCCGCAAACAGCTGACACATATTCCACCGTATGGCTCGTCTGGTCAATACGGTACAGTTGTCTCTTACTTTACGGCCCACTGGTTTTACATCACTTGCAAATGGTCTCTGCCAGCACATTCCTGAGTGATCCCTCTTGGTAATGTGATCAAAACCCGTCTATAAAAAGCAATCAGTTGCTTGAAAAACCGGGTGCACGAATCATGCGGTATCAGAGCATTCCGTACTGAAGGTGACCCGGCGCCTCGAGTGCCTCAAGCGGTAATATGAGATACATACGGCATAACTCTACAGCCCACGGGAAGTCTTTCAGGGCGACTGCAACGTTCCAGATGCTGTGTGTGAAACGACCAGGTGTGGGTCCTCCCTGGTTTTGAGGAACTGGAAACCGCGACCCCCCAGGCTGCATTGTCAGTGTTGGAACGAACAAGGTGAGGTCAATCTACGCTAACTTGCGGTTTATGGGCAAACACCCAGGCGCTCCCAGACAGTAGGCACTTGTGCCGATAAATGCGTATGCCCCTTCACCTAGGCGATGTGGCTTCCCTGCCTACCCTTGTTTCTCGTACTTGGAGACTAGTCAGTTCCAAGCAGTAAGAAATATTATTCACAGATGTTTTCTTAGGCTGCTTTCCCATCCACTCCTCCACAACCTACGGGAAAGAGGTAAACACCTTACACTCGTTTCAAAGCCACGGGCATCAGCTTGCGACGGTCTGCATGAACAACTGAGCCGAGTGGCGGGTAAATTCAGATGCTGGAACCCAGGAGGGCCATAACCGCCGTTAATTAATTGACTGTCCAAGGGGTAATCCGGGTAAGTCAAGGCTCGACGTATGCGACTAACGACCTGCCGTCGGTGGTCGAGGGCACTGCACCTCAACCCAGATGGCTGTCTGGGGATAACGAGTTTCGCTTCTGCATGCTTTGTGGCGAGCCGACTGGCAGCAGTGACCGCTAGTTTGCAACTTATCGCGTATCACACCACATCGAATGTCGTTCGAGTAAACTATAAACGCCGTCCGGTGGCGATCGTCAGGCTTGTCCCACAGGTAAGTCCGCAGATGATAAGTTCGTTTTTGGTGCCCAACCCCCGACCCGTCCAGAAAACACAAAGGTGTGCTTGCTAAATGGTCCGAGAAAGAGACATCTTATGATGTTGACCTGGGCCGAAGCAGCAATCTCCAGCACAGAGTGCCCCCAAATTCGGCGTCCGTATTTTCGGCTTCAAGGAGAATCAACTCGACAACTGTGAGTTGACGGCATGTTACTGTAGAGCGCCAGTTAGAGGAAACAGATGGCGATGATTCCGTGTGAATCAGTATTGGTCAGTTCGTCCGTTATAGGGACATTATGCGTTTCAGGTAAGCCTTGTAATTCTTGAGGCCGACTGGTCGGTAGGCACCAAGCCACAAGGAACAGCGTAATACGAATCGGCCTTTGAAGATGACGTTCTGTAAACAAACCTCTAAGAGATTGTCGTTGCTGAGGTACTCCTCTTCTAGAGTAAGTATTACCAACAATTCGTCATCCATCCGCCTCATAGTGATATCTCGATAAACTTGCATATGCCTTTTTATCATTTTAGGGTGTCAGTAGCCCATTGCCCCATACGCTTCCCCGCAGAACATATGTACAGTTGGTAATCAGATAGTAGTTGATCTGTTCGCCGAGCTTGGCAATTGGCCTGCAAACATTTCGTCCCCAGTCGAGGAGACGTTGGTGCTCAGTTAAGTGGGCACTTCCCCCTTGCCTGGCTGCATTGATATAGTTTTAGAAGAGGAGCTTATATCCTGTCATGTGATTGGCTAATTGGCATATACCTTTAGTTGTATTATTATTGGACCGATCGTGATTTTTGCTGCGTTGTGTTCTGTATGCCTCCTATTTCATTAGTTTGTTGGATGGCCGTATTGAGGTGCTTCAGGCCCGTTTGCAATTGATCCAGTCTATCGACCACTGCAAACAAAAGGATTACGGGACTACAGAACGCAAGGACGAACAAACTAAAGCAAAAACAAACCAACAATCAGGCTGAAGTAAGGAAACTACTAAAAATGGTACACAGCTACTTAAATTTTGTCGACCCAATGGCAGAAGTTCAATCCCAGGATTCGAACCCCTGCTGTTCTGTTTCCTTCACTCGTCTAGCTACTGCTGTGTTCTAACTGAGCAAATTATTTCACGTTCACAATTAGAGCACACTGTTACCTTCAATCGGGAGAAAAATATCATTTCAATGGGCCAATTCAGTCCGTAAATCATTTTCCCTCCGAACGATGTACCTCTTTCGAAAATACTTATTCATGGCCGTGGGAGTTCTTTCGCCCGCTTCTTGTACCAGCACAATGCCAATCAGCGATTCAGTGATTTACGCACGGTTTGGAAGTGATTATTCAAGTCTTCTGAGTGAAGCCAACCAATTTTTTTGGTTGCTAGATTCGCAGCGCTTCATTTGAGAGGCAAACTTGTAAAATCAAATAAAACACTGTCAACCATTCCTCATAGCTTCAAATAAATGCAACGCCAACTAGGGAGACGTATTCTTCAGATTTATAAGCCGTGTTGAGGTGCTTACGCTCGCAGTGAGAAAAATACTGCCTTACAAAAGCCGTGCCGCCAACTTGTGTATCGCTCTTTTTAGTGCTTGTTTTCCCTGGGAAGAAAGTTGATGGATGGAGCAGCCAAAACATTTTTGGAATGCGTGTAGGTTTGTATTGGATCTGTATTCAGACATCTGCGTAGATTTCTGTGCGCCATTTGTAGTAACCGTTTGCAGTAACCGTTTCTACGGCGGTGCGCTGGACACGTTAATAATGTTTACTCCAATACCGATCAGGTTAGGAGTATTAAAGGGCGAGGCTAAAACATCGGGTAGTCGTCAAACAAGCAGGTCAGGGGATAACAGAGCAACCTGTTGAACCGTCCGGGCAAGCAATATATTGTAACCGAAGGTGGGCATCGGCTAGCAGCACGTACATTTTAATATCTATCAGGTTTTTCTGACTCAATGTTGAAAGCGCAAGCCTATGGTAGGCTAACCCCCGGCCACAACACATATCCAACTTTTCATTGCATTATGAGCTTTTATTCAAATAAAACGAACTGGTTGTATGGCAGCGAGGATTCAGAGATTTTCTCCGGTCTTGCTGTCAGTGATGATCTCCTCGTTCCTCAGAACGAAGGTCACTGGATCAGAGCTTTGAAACATAAGCAAATGTAAGAACATTAGGGAGTTTACTGCCTACCATTTGATTTTGTTTTTTTCAATTTAACTGCTCACGTAATTCCGTTGCGCTGAGCAAAAACAAATCAATTCCCCGTGCATGACTGTAGGCAAGAAACGTTGTACTTGCGTCGTGTGAGAAATCAATTTAAGTCTTCCATATAAACTCAGTCTCGAAAATTGCCACACTTTTACGACCGTTTGAATGAGAGTTATTGCCTAAATGTGAACTAAAAACCTGCTGCAGCTATCCACTAGGTGTGATAAAAGCTGCAGCCTAAATGTGAACTAAAAACCTGCTGCAGCCATCCACTAGGTGTGATAAAAGCTTCAGAAAAAAACAAAAGAAGACTTAGTTCACAATACGTACAGAAATTACTTTATTGCACGTATTCAACGATATTATACCTCTCTAGCCGGTAGTTCATTGGATGGGCTAACTCAAGTCCTGTGGAAAGTAAAATTTGAGTTTCCAGCCATTCGGAATTTACCTTAAACATGTACAAATATACGACAGAAGCAAACCTTTAGAGTCCCAACGAGTCAGGTTTAGACACGAGCATAAATGTTTCTGGAAATGCGTATCGATGACCCGAGTTTTTGTTCAATCTATAACTTCGTGGACCACCCCTGACCCTTAGTTTGTTTGTTTTCCAAGCTGGGCAGTTTGATTGCAAACGTTTCATTAACAATCGAGGTGACATTATATGTACTTTGTTGCGGAGTATATTTGAACACAAGAGCCGACCACTGCTACGCTCCCTGACAAAAACTTCTGATTTCACATCGATCGGCAGTGAAGCATTTGCAATCAAACTGCCCAGGTCGGCAGACAAGAAGACGAGCATTTATGCTACCCGGGCTAACAAAATTCTCATTGATATATAGCATTTTCCGGTACAGTCTTGCGCCTTGGGCCTGGACACTTTCCTACCATGGCCTGTGCGCATATTGCTTCGGAGAACTGTGGAAATCCGGTCGGCAAAACATGTTCGGCAAGCACTAATCAAATGGTAGTTCCACTCGAATGCAACTACAATGTGCTGGAAGTAGTTCAGGCACCTCGGGATGCTTTTCCCAATCCAAAGTTGTAAGGGTAGAAAACATCTTTATAGTAGCTCATTGGATGCCTCTAATGAGGGTCATCTTGCGTTCTGGGTACAAAATTTGGTCGGTGCATTCGCCAAGCCGGGGCCTCGCGGAGTATCTCAGAGTCCGTGCGAGTAATACGGGGGAAGGTGTGCCAAATCATCTGCCAAACAAAAAACGCCTTTTGAACCACCTTCTCATTGCGGAGTGAAAAGTACATGTATGACGAGGACAAGATACCTAAATCCTCATAAATATCTATGTTGCTTCTGGCCCCTTCTCATCACGCATGACGAAGGCGTCCGCTAAGTCTCCTCCGGACGATATGTGCACGTGCTTTTCGTCATTGAGCAGGAAGCGTCTACCCAGTGACCACTGCTTTGCAGCGTAAACGTCCACTTGAAGGGCACCTGCGTTGGGATTTCATGAATTTAGGTCATCCGCAAAAATAAGACATGAACTTGAGAATGCATATCGATGGCCGGTGATTTCGATCAGAATGTGAATTGTTAAAATATGGAGTCCCAAGAAAACCCAATGGAAGCCAGTGCAGAAGCAAAGCAAGTCCTTCTAAATTTACACGGATAGTTTTACTTTAAAAAGCGCAAGTTTCCATATAGTGATTCCTCTGGACTCGTATAACCCGGTTTTGTGGAGCAGTGGTTCCTATGAAACTCGATCGAATACTTTGAAGTAGTAAAATTAAGGCGTCAGATATTAGCCCAATCTCTATAAGTTGTGTCCAGAACTGTCTAATTTCTACGAGTATTCCCGTCACGCAAATTCGGTTTGAGAGTAACTCGTTTTTTACTCTTGGTTGTTCGTATTGGGATAATTTAGAAAGGTTTGCCTCAAAATGTGTCCCATCATCTTGCACACTATGCCAGTAAGGCAAATAGGCCTGTGGCTACCGGACGATAAGCGGTTAGTAAAGCTCTGGATTGGCGTAATATTCGCCAGTTTCCAAGCAGAAGGTGAGCTCCCTTGTTTGAACGACGAGCCGAGCCTTAGAAGCACACCCAAAATTGCTCTGAAAACATAGTTTGAATGAGGAAACATTTGGCATTGAGTTTCAGGACTTGATGGAATTTATTCGGCTACTTAAGATCTCCCCATGCGGCCTCAGTTTTTTTAAATTGTTTGAGTGTAACGAGGTCCACTATGGACGCGGAATTCATATTTTAATGGCTGTCAACGACTTCGCGTGGTTTCTCCCAGATAATGGTGGGAAATTTGTGGAAGAGCCGGCTTCTTTAGGTGTTTTCTTTTGTATTGCATTTTCAAATAATCTCGAAATCATAAGAACAATAATTCCACCCTCTGTGTCAACGCAAACTCAAAATTGAGCAGCCCTTCACGACGTGTATTGGAAAAAGCCCCGTACAATTGTGGTAGGTATCCTCCAAACCAAGCCAAGGAATTCGCTATAGTTACTATGTTGTTTGTTTACTGTGTATTACATACGCTTCCTAACGGTTCACTACCGAGCAGATTGATGAAAACCCCATGAGAGCCCAGTACCGATTGGGAACTCACGAGGTAGGCGAAATTCACATGTTTCAACTATTATTTACCCTCGAGACAGCTTAATGGTTAAGGAGCGAAATTACTAACCGGAAGGTCCATGGTTCGAACCACAAATCGATTGCTCTTGTCTGGGCTTGGGCAACTTGGCAGTAAAAAAATAAATCGTTCAGCTGTAGCACCCTTTCGGTGCCTAGCTGTCATGCCACCAGAAGGAAGTACGAGGGCTGAGATACT